>JAJIBD010000759.1:0-5000 GCA_021461705.1 Cryptotis parvus | reverse complement strand
CAAACCACAACAAAAGGACAATATAGATTTCAAAACTTTACCATAAAAATTACAATAAATATTTTTACACAAAGAGCCTTAGAAAGGGCACCAAATTCCTCAATATATATCAGGCAGTTTTAATTTTGATATATCAGCTATTTATTAAGTCAGTAATTTTTAGGAAATTAAAGTAGATGGTCAGATTTTGTTAATGACCTTAAATATAAGGAAATTAATTCCACTGTTATTTTGTATTCACATTAAAAATTATTGAGTTTGCCGGAGCGATAGCCCAGCAGGTAGGGCATTTGCCTTGCAAGCGGCCGGCCTACAACAGCCCGGTTCATCCGCATCCCATATGGTCCCCCGAGCACCGCCAGGAGTAATTCCTGACTGCAGAGCCAGGAGTAACTCCCTGAGAGACACCGGGTAAAGACCCAAAAAGGAAAAAAAAAAAAGATCTGGCATTTAAAAAAAATTATTGAGTTTGAAATATTAAGCATTTTTCTGGCCCAACTACTCGTGGAATCCTATTTAAAGTACAAGGGTAAAACAAACCTAAGCTCATTAATTTTCTCATTGTTTTTCCCTACTGTGAAATGTAATCAATGTCCAATCTTCTGCAATAACACAACTGTATGCCAATTCTATTCAGCACTTCCTAAATATAGAATTTTACTTTGTTTTGATTGGTTTTATAATAAGTATTATCAGTTTTTCATCTTTTCTTTAAATTGTTCATATTTACTTCAATTACTCAATCAAGAAAATAATTTCTCCGGTAGAAACTCAGTCACTGAGCTTAGAAATAGTTCTCTTTTCTATTTTAAAGAATAAACCTAGAGGATTGGATCTGAGATTCCTTTAATAACTTAGTTTGGTTTTATTTTTTAATAGCTTTTGAGAAAATTATCTTTAAATATGTGTAATTATAGAGACCTTAGACAAAAATAATTTGAGTCTATTGACATTTTACTTTGTTTTGTAAACCAGAAAAATAAATATAAATTAGAATATAAAAATATAAAAAATATAAATATAACTAGACATATAAAGTCATTTGGAGGAGTTAGACACTTTAGTAAATTACATGCAGATGTAGGGACAAATAGAGGATTATAAATTTAGTAATTCTTTTCAAGGGAGGGGCTCCAAAGATGTACTCAGAAGGCCCAAAATCCCTACCTCTTTTCTTGGTCCAGGAGGTCTGGAAGCACAATTTGTTAGCCCCAAAGTGTCTTGATTCTAGAAGAGCTTAAGATTGAGTGGGGGGGCCACCGCAAACCACTTAAAGACCTCTATGATTGTATCCATAAATGTTCTGGGAACCATTGGAAGGCTTGTGCACTAACCGTTCAAGTACTATTTCCCCTGATCAAGTAAATTCTAATCAAGAATCTAATTTTAAGGTAATAATGTACAGGTATTTAATATTTTTTTTTCTAGAAGGTTTTTCTAGATTATAACCCTTGGCGTTTGGGGAGCATTTAGTCTAAAAATATTAGGGGGGTTGTTTATTAATTTTGGAGCTTTTGTAAGTATACTCATGGTGGTTCTATATGACTACTTTACTAAGTATAATACCCTCTAGGTTCACTTGCAAAGCTGCTGCAGATGACAGAATTTCATCTACTTGTGAATGAGTAGAAGTGCATTTATATATATATATATACACACCACAGTCTCTATCCTCTCCTTTGTCATTAAAACACATTACTTCAACTCTTAGCTGTTGTGAATAATGCTGTGTTTAACATGCAATACCTGCATATCTTCAAGTTGGAGTTTTCGTGTACTTTAAATAGCCAAGGTTATTACTGGATTAAGTGATATTACTTGTCTTAAGTATTTAAGGTATCTTCATATACTCTCCAGGATGTGGTATCAATTTATATTTTTCTGCAATAGTGTGCCAAATTCTTCCCTGGCCCTATATCCAAGATTTATAATTTCCTGTCCTTTTAATGATGAGCCATTTTTGCTTGGTATAAATGAAAAATTACCTATAGAAACCTGACTTCTGGTGGTGAAACATAATATGGGCATATATAGTTATCAATTTATAAAGTTCATCAGAAATCTGTAATGTTCTTGCCCATTTGCTAGTTCACATTAAAAAACTTTAAAAAGCAAGAGATTCTATAAGATTTAATTGTTTTTGAGAAATATCTACTTCTGCTCATAACAGAGATGAAATAATCCAGGGATATTATTTTGCCAACAAAATTGAAAATATACTCATTTCAGTATCACAGCTTAACTAGCTCTATAACATTTGAATTATTGGCATATGCAAATTCCACTTGCAATCATGAAAATTAAGAAAAAATTGTAATATAGTTTATTCATCCATCTAGCCTCTCACCCTGTCCTTCATTCACAGCTATTTTTAGGGTTGATGGGAGTCATAGTTGGGCCCTAAATCTATAAGAAGTATGAAGGTCATAGGGCCTGCTCTTAAAGCTTACCCTGCCAGGAGAGGTAATGAAATGCTGAAAATTATCATAGAATGTCTAAAAGCCATTGCTGAGACATATCACACCTTAGAAGCATTGATGGGTGACTGTTCAAGAGGTTTCTCAGAGGTCCTGATTAAAATCTATAGTGGCAGTTAATGGCTTAAATCTTCAAGAGAATAATAGCATAAACTCTCACATAGTTTAAAAGTCATGAATATGTGTACAAAAGTAATCTTGGAATTAACATGAAACTTTAGTAGAGAGAAATATAATATGAACATATTATTACTATATCCAATAGTCTTATTTTCTCCCCCTTCAATGTTTACTATTAGACCTTAGTGATTTCTAGAGATTTGTGTGTGGACAGAAAAATACACCAGATTTTCAGTGGAGGGAATACTAGCAATTTTCTAAGGGAAGAAAGTCTTTATATAATTTTATCCTTATGAAGTGTGATTACTTCATTTATTTTTTTAAAAACGATGCCTTCTTAAGTTCAAACACATTTTGATGTTCTTAAGCTCGAAGACATTTGCTCTAGGAATTACTTACATATGATACTTATATACAAATGAAACATTACATGCAATAATATTTAATATAATGGCAAAAAGTTGGAGGAAAGCAGTCAGCAGAAATAGGGTATAAAATCAATCATCGCTGGTACATACAAAATTTAGATACTATGCTGAGAAAGCTACCAGATACAATGCCAAAAACCAAACCAAGGATATCAGCATTTTTTAAGGTAAATGACAATTATTTAAATTATAAGAAAAAATTATTTTACTTATATTTTTCCTATGTTTGAAAATTTTATTTGTTTTAAAAGCACATTGGGTATAAAATGCTTTATTTACAATATCTTATTGAGTTCAATGGCTAAGTTTAGACTCTAAAATATTATTAGAAGATTTTTATAGAATTAGAAAAGAAAAAAATATTTTTACTCATTTTTTGCTATACCACCGTGAGATATACAATTACAACGTTGGTCATGTTTGAGGCTTTTAGATTCACCCCACCCTCTACCACAGTGCCCATTTCCTACCAATGTCTCCAATTCCCCGCCCCCCCATTGCCTCTATGGCAGGTTCTTTATTCTCTACAAAAGAAGAAATTTTTGCTTTTATTGGAGTTACTGATTCTGCAGGCTGAAATTTCAATAGATCAGCAGTCTTCACCTTCTTGATTGTATTGCGAACCTTCACGAACAAGGTAATATTAATTATATTTTTATACTAATCAGCTTTAGAATTAGTGGGATATTGATGCTTAAAGGCAAGGCAATGTGTAAACCACAAGAGAGGCACTTGAAATCAGGGATACAAAGTATTACCATCTCAGTTCTTGATTAAAAACAGATTTATTATTTTACTTTATTTCATTGAATGCTTATCATATTCAGTCAAAAAGCTTGTCTCTCCCTTTTTATTTAGGCACTTTGATTTGTGTATGCTAATAGCATTTTCAAGCATACAATGTTCCACTACTACTTGATCACTTGGTCAGCAGATCACTTGAATCCGTTATTCATCGATTTGCTCGGCGGGCGCCAGTAACATTTCCATATGGACCTATCCGTATAAATGTAGCCCAATGGCATCTGGTTGATTCGGGGAATATGAAGAGCCTCAAACCGTTCCTTCAGGGTCTGGACAAAGAAGTCCTGAACATCTTGTAGGTGGGGCGGCCACCCGATCTTTTGACATCCAGCGGGATCCATTCAGTAACCCTCTGAGCTGGTCGTCTCAAATCGCATTACATTTCCGGTAACTGATTTTGATGCCTTGGCAAACAAGACCCAGCGTCCCTGATTCTGGAATAGAGGCGTAGGTCAAGAACTCAATTCCTTCTCTCACTTGAGTGGCAGTGATATTCAAGCATAGCTCTTTAAATTCCTCTCTAGGAGACCCAAATAGCATTCTCATCCTGCTTTTGTGAATGGCCCAAGGTCTCTACAGAGGCGTATGTTAATGCAGGAAGAGTAATTAATTGAAGAATGTGCTGGAGCTGGAGGTTCTTTGTCCTTTAAAGCTATTTCTTTGATGCCTTTGGCTTCCATGCCGCTCTCTTCCTCCTGCACAGCTCAGGTTTTAGATTCGTTCATCATGTTGACTTCTCCGATCTGAGTGCGCATAACTTTGCTGCATTCAGAGATGTTTGTTCCATTGAGAGTGAATCGGCCTCTGGAACTAGTTCATTCTTCATGAACATAGTTTTCTTCAGATTCGGCTGTAGACCTATCTTTTCCACACATTCTCAGTCGAGGAAGTCCAGCCAGCATTTGTGCCGCTTGGCTAATGTTTGGTGTTATTAGAGCGATGTCATCCAGCGAAGCAGAGGTGGGAAGTATGGTTGCCGACCATCTATCTTCACTCCCATTCCCTTCCCATTCGAATTGTCTCATGATGTTCTTGGTGGCACTGAAGAGTTTTGGTGAATTGTATCCCCCTGCCCGAACCCCTCTTTTGACATCAATGATCACTTCCTTGTAGAATGGTGAGATCTGAGTGGAGTGAATCAAATATTACAGCTCACGAAAGATCTTGATGT
>JAJIBD010000758.1:0-33339 GCA_021461705.1 Cryptotis parvus | reverse complement strand
AGACAATACATCTGTCCAACAAGTAAATAAAAAGATGACAGTAAATAAAAAAATTCTCAGCATGAATATAGTCATTAAAATTTAAGGGAAAATGTCAAATAGTTAAGATAATTTGCAAGGCATCTAGTAAGTTTACATTCTTTTATGCTTCAAAAAAGGTATATTTAAAATTTGTATAAAATTAAGAGGAATATAACAGAGCTTCCAGTACACATATGCATGCACAGATACACACACTTGAGAAATATATAGGATATAAAAAAAGGCTTAGTGTTCCAAAACATAAGGAAAAGAAACTAGCTTCAACGGTCTAAATATCATATATATGTATGTATATGTAATAAAATTCCCCACTACGTTTAGGATTAGAATAGCTCCATTCCCCTGCCAGGCTGAACACAGCACTCCACTCCCCAGGGGGATGGGTGAAATCCTGGCTATTTCAACAGAGCCCCAGCAACGAAAGAACCTCTAAACACCACAATTGCCGCCATGCTTAAGGCTGGACTCAACTGTTCAGATAAGCCTTACCCATAAATGAATCCACTGAAAAGCTAAAGTATGCGGGTTTCTGCAACTGACTTCTCCAGGCTTTCTCAGAATCTGAGATGGGCCCCCTTCCCCCCTGACTCTGTTCTCCAGAAGGCTTGGTGGTCTCACCTATGAACTGTCTCAGGCACCAAGGCAATCACATTCACCAGCCATGATCCAGAGACTCATATACAAATCTCAAAAAATATCAATAACTTAGTTAGAATCTCTGGGATTCCTGGGGCGTGTGGACTGTGACATCTCAAATTGTGTACTCAAATGCCAAGTATAACATCACATTTGATAGATGTAAGTATAAAGCACCCAATAATAAAATATGTAGTCACAATACCTATTCTGTAACACCTGTGAACAATATCTTCTACAAGGGCTTAATGGCCCAATGGCTTCATCGTGAGATTAAATAATCCTCATTAACTTTCCTCTAAGAAAATATTCTCAACCATACTTCGCATATTAGCTCTAACAAGCAATGCAAAATAAATTCAGTGTCTGCTTAGGACAGGCTCAAACAGTGATTGTTAAAATTTGATAATTGAATGGCCAAAAGGCATATGAAAAAGTGCTCTTCATCATTAATTATCAGGGAGATGCATATCAAAACAACAATGAGGTATCATATCATACCACAGAGACTGGCACACATCCAAAAGAGCAAAAACAACAAGTACTGGCACCGATGGGGGGAGAAAGGAACTTTTTATCCATTATTGGTGGGAATGTCAACTGGTCCAGCCTTTGTGGAAAACAATATGGACATTCTTCCAAAAAACTTGATATTGAGATCCCTTTTGACCCAGCAATAACACTCCTGGGAATATACCCTGGAGACTCAAAAATACATAACAGAAACACCATCTGCACTTCCATATTCATTGCAGAACTATTCACAATAGACAGAATCTGGAAACAACCCCAATGCCTAAGAACAGAAGTCTGAATAAACAAACTATGGTACATCTACACAATGTAATACCATGCAGCTGTCAGGAAAATGAAGTCATGAAATTTTCCTATAAATGGATGGACATGGAGATTAACATGCTTAGTGAAATTAGTCAGAAAAAAATGAGAGCTATAGAATGACTGCATTCATTTGTGGGATATAAATATATACCAGTGATCTACTTGTCACTTGTCACTTGTCTTCCCATTGTTCATCGATTTGCTCGAACGGGCACCTGTAACGTCCCCATTCATTGGGAATGAGGTCCATTACTGTTACTGTTTTTGGCATATTGAATACACCTGGGTAGATTGCCAGGCTCTGCCATGGCTCTGGGTTCATCCCAGTCTTTTTCTATGTCAGACCATCAATCATCCAGGGCCCACAGGACAGAGCCCTGGCCAGACTAGAACTGAGCATTGAATGTAGGCAAAAGGAATATACATGATAACCCCTAAATGTATGTATAGCAAATCACAATGTGTAAGAGAAGGGAGAGAGAAAAAGAGCAAGGGAGAAAGTGGGAGGAGAAGAGAAGAGGAGGGAGGAGGAGGGAGGAGGGAGAAGGGAGAAGGAGAAGGGAGAAGAGGAAGGAAGAAGAGGAGAGAAGAAAGAAGAAAGCATGAAGAAGAAAGAAGAAAGCAGAACGAAGAAAGAAATTAACATGAAAGAATTAATATGTGAGAAATTATATGAAAGAAGGAAGAGGAAAGAAGGGAGAAGGAAATAAGGGAGGGGGAGAAGGGGAGGAGGGAGAAGAAGGAGGAGGAGAAGAAGGAAGAAAAGGATGAGAAGAGGAGGAGGAGGGAGGAGGAGGAGAGGAGGAGGAGGAAAAGAATGAGAAGAAAGAGGAGGAGGCGAGAGAGGATAGAAAGAGGAGAAGATGGAGGAGAAGGAGAAGGAGGAAAAAAGGAGGAGAAGGAGGAGGAGGAGAGAGAGGAGGAGGATGAGAAAAAGGAGGAGGAAGAGGGGAGAAGGAGGAGGAGAGAGAAGGAGAAGAAGGAAAAGAAGGAAGGAAGGAAGGAAGGAGAAGGAGGGGGGAGGAAGGAAGGAAGGAAGGAGGAAGGAAGAGGGGGAGGAGGGGGGAGAGGAAGGAAGGAAGGAAGGAAGGAAGGAAGAGAGGAAGAAGGAAAGAAAGAAAGAAAGAAAGAAAGAAAGAAAGAAAGAAAGAAAGAAAGAAAGAAAGAAAGAAAAGAAAGAAAGAAAGAAAGAAAGAAAGAAAGAAAGAAAGAAAGAAAGAAAGAAAGAAAGAAAAAGAAAGAAAGAAAGAAAGAAAGAAAAAAAGAAAGAAAGAAAGAAAGAAAGAAAAGAAAGAAAGAAAGAAAGAAAGAAAGAAAGAAAGAAAGAAAGAAAGAAAGAAAGAAAAGAAAGAAAGAGAAAGTGCCTGCTATAGAGGCAGGTTGGGGGAGGGGGAAGGAATCTGGGGACACTGTTGGTGGGAAATGTGCACTGATGGAGAGATGGGTACTGCAACATTGTATGACTGAAACTCAATTGTGAACAGCTTTGTAAATGTCTAACTCACAGTGTTATAATAAAATTTAGAAAAGAGAAAAATTGAAATGATTGTCTGTAGTTGCAACGATGGTTCATTTGGGGTTGAATATTGAATTTTCTAAGAAATTAACATGAACATCTTTGTTAAAAGATTAAGTAGAAACTGACTATATATGTTTCAATAAGTGAAAGCAGTAACACAGATGGTCCAATTAACACGTAACAACCCAGTTTTAAGATCATGACTTTATCAATAGCATTCCAATATAAGTGCTGTAATAAGCAACATAATTAGTGTCTACTAGAGTAGCAGGCATAGGGATGGCAGGTGGGTGGAAAATGAGGTCTTTGGGGTCAGTAAGGGCACACTGGTGGTGGAACTGGTGATGGAATATTAAATACTTGAAATAACTGTACGTGAACAACTTTGCAAATCATGGTGCTTAAATAAAAGTTAAAAAATTAAAAATATGTTAAAAAAGAAAAAAATTGAATTCTGCCATTTCCTATTAACTTATGGAAGTCAAAATCCCTCTAAATCTTTTACTCACCTTTGAAATGGGGTAATAGAATGCCCTTGGAAATTGTAGAACAAATATATATATATATATATATATAATTGTATTTTTATTTGAAAATATATCAAACACAGATTTGCATTTATATAAAATGTATGAAACAACCTTTCATGCCACTAAGATAAAAAAAATTATTAGGATGACCTGGTATGATGGTGATGGTTTTAGAAGTCAACAGTTGAAATTTCCATTTATCAAATTCAAATTGATCTGTAGGAATAAACTAACTTAATGATATTAGACCTCAATGCTTGGGTACTTCTGTATAAACACATATCTTTTCTTAGAAATGCAGGACTAATAGTGAATGTATATGGGGTAAAGTTGGAGTATCAATGGTCTTCTAAAAAAAAATGCCTGAGGAACTAACTAGTTCAAAATCTCACGATCGTTTCCACTTACTGCAGATAAAAGGGATGGTAAGAACTTCATTTTCAGAGTTACTATAGAATTTCCAAGAACTTGGTGTTTGAGTGACAGTTTTTTCAGAAGTCCATATAGAGATACCATACAGGAGGCTTCTTCCTTAGAGATCGCATTAAAACTAATGTATCCAGCCAGATAAATAGTATGAAGGTTAGGGGCCGGAGCGATAGCCCAGCGGGTAGGGAGTTTTCCTTGCACGCCGGCCGGCCCATGCCGGCCCGGGTTCGATCTCCGGCATCCCATATGGTCCCCCGAGCACCGCCAGGAGTAATTCCTGAGTGCAGAGCCAGGAGAAACCCCTGAGCATTGCTGGGTGTGACCCAAAAAGCAAAAAAAAAAAAAAAAAAATAGTATGAAGGTTAGTTCGCTTTGCATATTGGCCCCAGTTTGATCCCTGGTACTACATATGATGCCCTGAGCTCTGACAAGGGTCAGTCTTGATGACACTCCCAGGAATGAATCTGGAGCACCACCTGCTGTAGAACACCCTCGACCCCCTCCCAAGAAAATAGTATCATATGCTGAAAAGAGGGTCACATCTTAATTAAGGACTATTAAATACCATGGCATGCATTAAAATTTCCATAAGGATATTTGGGGTTTTGGTTTTATTTTTTTTTTAAAAAAGAGAGATCTGCTGTTTAGACTTTCTGGCTTCTGAGTGGTGCTGAGTGGTGGGGGGGGGGAGTGAGAGAGAGAGGAGAGAGGGAGAGGGGGGGTGGCGGAGAGAGAGGTGAGAGAGAGGATGAGGGAGAGGGAGAGAGAACAAGGAAACTGCTGATAATATTTCTTCTCTCAACTTCTCTCAGAATCCTTCATGCATTGGGTTTCAGGCTTGTCTCATATTAAAACCACCTGGGAAAGTCTTCTAATGTCCTGATGCTCAGTGTACATTACAGAACAACTAAATTAGAATCTCTGGAGGTGGGACCCAGGAATTGGTTATTTTAAGGCTCCCCAGATGATTGCAACGACAGCTAAGGTTGAAAGCCACTACTGTAATAACCTTCCATTCCGAACTGAATCATACCCATGCTCCTTAGCTTGGCAAGAATTCCTTCCATACTTGATCCCATCTTTGCTTTCAGTCATGTTTCTTGTACTCCCACTGTCCAACCTAATCAGACTCACGTTGTAATTACTGTGTTTTCTCCATTATACATACCATCTCTCTATTCAAATAAATTTTTCCTTCAATACTTAGTCCATTAGTAATAATTCAAAAAAAACTGTGCTGAAACTTTGAAACAAGTTCACAAACTATTAAGTTCATTCTCCTTTCCTTTATTACATTAATTTAAACTAACAGAATAGGACAGAAATGACTTTTAAGCAAGGCTCTCATTTAAAAGGGCAACAGGGGGAAGAAAAGAAAAAAAGGCCACAGACCTTCCATCAGATGCTGTTCATCTGAAGAAACTAGGCAGAGAGTCCACAAAAGGACACCTGAAGTGTTCCAGCCTCCCCAACATACCACTTTGAGTCCATGCAGCATGAGCTGCCTTACATGAAAGCATCTGAACCTTGGAAGATCCCTGCTGCTCAGCACTGCATCATCAAGCTGCAGTCCCAGAGAACATGAAACAAAGACAAACTTTCTGCTGTGCCTGTCCTGATTCCTGAACCACAGAAAAATAAATGAGTATTTAACACGGTTAAGTCTTGGGATAACTTTTCCTCA
Source organism: Cryptotis parvus (assembly GCA_021461705.1). Lineage (NCBI taxonomy): Eukaryota > Metazoa > Chordata > Mammalia > Eulipotyphla > Soricidae > Cryptotis > Cryptotis parvus. Next base: position 27,659 of record JAJIBD010000758.1, on the reverse strand, counting down.
GTCATAAAACAGAATTTCTTTTCTAGTTCATTTTAATTTCTGCCTTGCATATGGTACATAGCATATCCTTTTACTATTTTTATTATCAAACATGTTGTAACTCCCATTTCAAGCTGCTAGGTTCTTGGTAGAAGAACTCATAATAATTTATTTTGTATCTTCCACAGTGGATTACCTTAAAGAGGTGCTCATAGTTGGAACAAATTTGTAATTTACAGTATTTTCAAGTATTGATTCAAGATAAAAAATTCTATCTCTCTGGTTACAAATTTCTGACTATAATTGACAGTTGTGTTCACTTGGTGTTATTCAAGTATTTGTATTACAGAGACAAATGGGAAATGCTGAAAATAACTAAGTGTCCAAGACTGAATGACAGTAGCATATGGACACACATCCAACAAAACAATCACATATATAAAAATATCAATGCAAGTGATACATGCACTATGCATCTGTAGTTAACTTTGATAACATTCATTCTCTGAGGAACAAATGAATTCTTAGTTTTGTGGCTCAGGGAAATGTCTCTGACCTTGGTTGGTTTATATCTTCTTTTATTCTGTATGTTTCCTTTATGTCCTATTTGTTCTTTGCTGGAATGTTGGTTCCTTTTAGTGTTTTGTCAAATGCCAACTTCTCTGTTTTAAAGGCAAAGTAATATGGTACAAAAAAGCCCAGATACCTTGTGCTAAATCCCTAAGTTGAAGTTCCAATCAGCTTCTCTGTCTAGAGCTATCACTGCACATCTATAAAATAATATGTAACTATGAGAGGGGGAAGAATCATTTACCTTTAAAGAATTGTCAAAGAATTGATCAGAGAAATACTAAAGATTAAATTGTTATATAAATAAAGTCACTGGTGTATAGTAGACATTCAGAATTGATAGGTAAGAAAATTGTCTTAATTTTTAAGGAATGCTTTAGTTTCACAATTTAAATAAACTCAAGAAAGAAGTTTGCTCTATTATCATGCTCCATCCAGCAGAGATCAGAACTGAACATAGAAACATTTATTTTTCTGTTTCCTTCACCCACTTTCTCTCTAATGTTCTGTCCTTTCCTTCCTTCTTTCATTTCTTCATCTATGACCTTTTAAAATTATGCCAAGCTGCACTAAGATAAGAAAAATGTATTTGTCTTTGACATGTTCCACATGAAGAGAGGGGATTTTCTGCCCCCCCTTGTTTATTTAGTTTGATTTGGCTTTGTGAACACATATGGTGATGCTCTAAGCTACTTCCAGTAAGGTACTAAAGGGTTGCTCCAGACAGTGCTGGAGCCTCATGCAATACTCAGATTGAACCCTGACATCTCTCATACAAATCATGTACTCCAGTCTTTTGAGTTATCTTCCCAGTCCTGAGAAGTTTGAAGGGAGTATGTAAGCAATGCTGTTCTATTGAGCAGCTGTTTTATTTTAACCCACCCCATACTACTAGGTTACATTCAGGCCACTAACTGTATTTACGTTACTGCCTGACTTCTCTATACAGTTGAATCTGTATAAAGATTAACCCTTAAGTTGGAGAGCTATTTTATATTCCCAATGATCAAAGAGATTTAAAACATAAATCTAATTTATGAGATTTAAACATAAATTCTATGTTTAAATATAAACATAAAATTTTGTGTTTTTATGAAACACACAGTCTATATGAAGAGTCGAAAACATAACCCTATACCTAGTCCCAACCCCAGATATCTACTGGTAGAAAAAAATTAATATTATCACTGACTCCTTTTTGTGACAATAAACCTCAAGGCACACTTTTCTTTTTTAATGTACCTCTTATTCAGAAAAATAAAGAATTTTAGCTGGATCAATAACATGTCCTTTTTATAGAAATATAACTTTTTAATTTAATATTTTTATTATTCCACTATGAGATATACAATTACAAAGTGTTTATATTTGGGTTCCATCTTACAGAGTTCCAGCACCTATCCCCTCCACCAGTGCCCATTTCCCACCACCAAGGTCCCCAATTCCCTCCCCTCTCCCTAGTCTGCCTCTATGGCTGGTTTATTATCTCTTGAAATATAACTCTTGACCACCAAACCAAACTTGAGCAGCTGTTTTTGGACTCCATAAGCTTTTCTATGTTATAGTTTTAAAAACACTTCTTCCTGTACGTTACTTTCAGAGTAGAGGATGGCTATATTATAATTTTATTACTTCTAAACAAACATCACAAACTAAGTTTTAAAGCATGAGTACTAGAATTTTCCATGGCACTCTTCTTTATGAAGAGCCTCTCTTCTCTTCTCTCATCCTTCAGCTCTCTTCTCTCATCCATTCAGTCTGATCAATTTTTCCAAAGAATTACTCTTCAAATATGCCTCTTTTTCTTAGCCCTGATACCAATAATACAATTTAATCTAGGTCATTTAACATGAATTTGAATTATTGGGCAAACTAATTAAGGTTTATTTGACTTATTAATACTTATTTGATCCTACAAGTCCAATCACTCAAGCCTTTGGGATACAGTTAGCCCAATACAATATTTGGATTACACCAAGATAATTGTAGAAATAGCTTTATTCATTGGTTCCCTGCCTTCATCCATCTCTGCTTCTCTTATTCTTGATGATTATAGCACTGTAAGAAATTTTTTAAACAACCTTTATCACACATCTTTACTCTGTCCACATATGGTCCCACTCATTCTACCCTTCTATTCAATGATTTCTTAGAGTTATCTAGATCTAGTTTAAACACCACAGCATAACATGAAAGATTTAAAATTTCAGTGTGTTTTTTTTGCTTTCCTAGCTCATTTCTCTCTGCTTCATTTTACATTTATTTGAAAATTGCTGCTATCCTAGTGAGCTTATTCTCTATTATCTAGGAGCCAGACACAGCCAAGAATTTACAATGCCCCTAGACATATCATTTTTATATTAAAAGGTTTTGGATGCGCTTTCCTCTGCTTTGCGCGAAGACCATCCTTCCTGTTTGCCCTGTTACATAGTCTTCATCATTCCAAACTAGAGAGCACTTTTTCTAGAAAGCATCTGCATCTCTCATTTAGATGATCCTGCTAAATGAAAATCTATTAATAACCTTCCCTTTGCACAATTCTAGGACAGATAGAGCACTAGAAAACACTTGAATGAATAAATATCTTGTGATATTGTATGGTCATCTATTATTTAGTTGACTACTTTCCCCATAGTAAATGTTTTGAGGGAAGGAACTATTATTACTTATTCCTCTTTTCTCTCTAATGGTGCTAAAACAACATAGACAAAGTTTGTTGAACCCATGGATGAATAAACACATAAAGTAACTCATGAAAATGTTATATAAAATCCTACAGTCATAGATAATTTATGAATGAAGTAAAGTGTTAGAGCAGGAGAAACCAATAAGTACTAGTGGATGGTCAGGAGGTAAGCAAAAAGATAAAAAGTTTAGATTCTAGATTTCACTTTATTTTTTGGCTTTTGAGTCATACCTGGCAATGTCCAGGGGTTACTCCTGGCTCTGCATTCAGGAATTACTCCTGGTGGTGCTCATGGGACCATATGGGATGCTGGGGATTGAATCTGGATCGGCCGCGTGCAAGGCAAACACCCTTCTCACTGGACTATCAATCCAGTCCCAGATTCTAGATTTCTTAAACCAAAATATAAATTTTCATACTATCCAGATACTCTGCTAATTTTTAGACAATTCTGTACTTTTTAAGTATTTGGAATGTTTTCAAAGAGAAACTACAAAGCTAATTTGAACTTACCTCTTATTGAATCTCAATTAGGCTCATATATTTATAACTATAATTAAAATATAGAAAATAAATTCATCTTCATAGTTTTGTTATTTCTTTTTAGTCCTTATATGCTGTACATTATGACTTACCATGTAGAGGATTCTACATAGCAATTCCATGAAAGATTTTTCTGGTGAATGTATGCCATTAAAATAAAACCCAGCAGATCAGTACCTATCTTTCTGGTAGATTACATTCACAATAAAGATGACAAAATAAGCAATGCCATAATGCTATAATCAAAGCAAGGGCAGCAGTAGGGGGAGCCACGGATGATGACTTCTCATTAGATGAGTCATCTGGGAAGACAACCTGAAGTCCTGGCAATAAAACATTTATAAATTTAAAAACTCAACCAACAAACATGAAAATTCAAACAAAAACAGACCGATCAATCACACAAGAAATGCAAAAGCGTTTTAGAAAATTCTCAAAGGCATTGAGCAAGATTGTCTTTTTTGATTTATGACATAAGGGAAATATTGGATGAAGATTATTTCCAACCCATCCCTCTTCTCTCTTCTCTTTGACCATTCATGTGCCTACTCCTCTCCTGATGCCTCCTCTTTTCTCTGTTCTCCCCTCCTTGACTCCTTCCTTCTTTCACAGCCCTGTCTAGGCCTTCACTCTTTAATAACCACTGGTAACTAATATGGAATAGATTGTGTAGATGAAAAGTTGACTAAAGGGTGAGAAAAGACCCAGAAGCAGGAGGTAAACTACCAGCTTCCATGACCTTGGTGGGGACAAAAATTCTGTCTCAGTTTCACTGATCTTCAGTACTTCATGGGTTCCCTGAGCACTGCAGGAATTTGCCTTGATACCTCTGCAGAAGTAACCATGGAGCCCAGTTCCGTATGGCCCAAGTCCAAAATAGCCCAAAAAAAAAAAAACCCTTTATATGACTTTATATATTATATTTATATTACTCATATATTCGAGGCACCCGGGAGGGATGGCAGATTCTAGCCCTGGCCCGCCACCGCAGCAGAGCCTCACAACAAGCCAGACTACCCCCCCCCACTCCATGAGAGCCGCCATTTTCCACATCCGAACTTCCCTCTCCTCAGAACTCCACCCAGCAGACGAGCCTATCACAGCCCGGATCATCGACACCCACCCTGCAGCAGTTTTTTTTTTTCAATCAGGCCCAGAACTCCACCCAGCAGATAGCCTATCACAGCCTGGATCATTGACATCCACCCTGCAGCAGTTTTATTCAATTCGGCCCAGGTATGCTGATCCAGAGACTCACAGATATGGGGCAGAGCTGCTGCTTACTCTCCCTGTGCCCAGCCACTCACAAGGCATGGCAGGTTCTAGCCCTGGTCTGCCACCGCAGCAGAGCCTCACAACGAGCCAGATGACCCCCCACTCCATGAGGGCCGCCATTTTCCACATGCAGACTTCCCTCTTGTCAGAACTCCACCCAGCAGACTAGCCTATCACAGCCTGGCTCGTGCGGCTGATTCATCAATAAATTCTGTATTTAGAGATAACTACAAGAGTATGCCACCCGCATGGCAAGCCTGGCAAGCTGCCCATGTCGTATTTTATATGCCAAATACCAATAACAATTATGTTAGGTCATTCCCATGACCTAATATAATGGTTTGAGGCTCTTTATGTTCCTGGAGCCTGCAGATGCCCTTGGGCTCTACTAGCATGAGACAGGACATATGGAGATATTACTGGTGCCCGCTCTAGCAAATATTAGATAAACGGGGAGATTTTGATAGTGATAGTTATACTCATATATTATATTTATATTTATTGTGTTGTATATTAATTATATTTATATTACTTATATATTTATATTACTTTATATATATTATTTTATATTATAAAAATCACTTTATATTTATGAGAATTATATCAAAAAGATTGGAAACCACGAGCATTGGATGGAATGCCAACTGATTCAGCCTCTGGGGGAAATTAGATATGAGTCAGAGAAGTTAGAATGCATATTTTTCATGTGGGAGATTAAAGTTTGATCCTAGCTGGCAGATGAGTCTTCAAATACAACAAGGAGTTACCTCTGAGCAGTAAGCTGGACATAGTGCGTGACACTGCTGAGTATGGTCCCCAAACAAAGCAAAACAATTAGCATATGATCCAGCAATTTCACCTCCAATTATCTATCCCAAGTGTATAGAGACGGTATTCAAAAAGATATATGCACACCTACATTTGACTTTTTTTCTTAAATATCTCTGGCCATTTCTTGCTATAGAACTAATTAAATATTTCCATACTATCTCATGTCATCAACCCCAAGTACAGTCCATTCAATCAGGTTAGTTGGCCAGATAAAATGAAGAAAATAAAGGAGTCAGAGAGATAGTACAAGCGCTATGCAATTGCCTTGCACATGGGCAATCATGTTTCTTCTCTGTTACCACAGATAGTCACCCGAGTACTGCTAGAAGTGATTTCTGAGCAAAGAACTGGGAGTAAATTCTAAGCACTGCCATATGTGGCCCAACCCTACAAAATAAAAAATTTAAAAGAAAAAGGGAAAAAAAGAGGAAAATGGAAGAAAAAAAACCCATGTTTCAACTATATTGGTTTTCATCTCCATTAATAATACATGACAATAGGCATTTGTGTTATATAAAAAGAAAATCTGTGGGATTGGGGTGCGACTATACCCCGCCCATCCGTATTACCTAGCCATATTCAAAAAACTCATCTAGTTTAATTCCTTTTCTTTAAAAACACAAGTTTTATTCAATTAATGCTTGTTTACAAGAATGTATACATTTTAGGGATATAATTTCACACATCTTCAAAATATAGCTACTTTGATTCTTGATGCCTAGGTCCTTTCTGCTGATTATGAGTCCCCCTGCTGCTAAGGCAATGCTTTGTTTTTCTTCATGAAGCTCAGGCATTGCACTGGTTTGAAATAAGCTTATCCTAATGGCTTGTAATCTCCACAGGAAACATTTCCCTGGGCAAAGTGCTTAACCCGAACACACAATTCTGCTAGCTATATAATATTGTTCAATCACAGAATCAACTTCTTTACATATATCAAAATGCCTGGACACATTAAGTTCTCAGTATCATCATTAAGGAAATCGGTTACAACTCTCATCACAGCATGTGCTGACCAGTATTAAAGCTGGATGTGAATTGGATTATGGTTCTTTAAATTTCACAGATAAAAACCTTTTAGCTTTTTATTTCATATTCACTTATATTATATATCATTACTCTAAATGAGAAGTCTACATTTTCTCTCAAGGGAACGTCAAATACTATTCCTCACCTATCTGCATGCTATACTCCTATAATTATCAAAACTGATGCTATATAGAATCTACATGGAAAGAAGTCATTATGTATAACTATTTTAGATGTAGTTTTATTTCTCTCATATGAAAACTTTATTCTAAAAATATTTTTTGGAAAATAAGATTTGTCTTCTATACCTTCTATATAAAATAAATATGTAGTATTTATTTCACTTGTATTACTTGTCTTCCCATTGTTCATCGATTTGCTCCAGCAGGCGCCAGTAATGTCTCCACTCATTGGGAATAAGGTCCATTATTGTTACTGTTTTGGGCATATTGAATACACCACAGGTAGCTTGCAGGCTCTGCTGTGACTCTGGGTCCATCACAGGGGGCATGACAGACAGTCTTTTGTCTGTCAAACTATCAACCATCCAAGGTCCACGGGGAGAGCCCTAGGTGTAAACAAGCCTGTCTCCTTTGTGCCACCTGCTGATGCTGCCGGGCACTGCAGCCACACCTGCAACACCTCGAGGGCCAAGATGTTATTTAAAAACATGAAATTATAAAACCTCCACACTCCATAATAGCCACCATGCTCAAGGCCAGACCCCACTGCTCGGATGAACCCCACCCACGAGTGAATCTGTTGAAAAACTCAGGTATGTGGGTTTCTGTCATTGAATTCTCCAGGCTTTCACGGAGTCGAGGATGGATTCCCTATCTCCCCATATCCATGTTCTTCAGAAGGCCCATAAACTGGTGGGGTGGTCATGCCCATAAACTGCCTCAGCCACCAAAGTGATTTCATCCACTGGCCATGATCTAGAAAATCATATATAAATCTCAAAAGAGCCCAATAAGTGGCAGAGATGCTCCCAATCCTCCCCATGCCAGGTTGATATAGGGCCCTCCCAGAGGGGGCAGGTTTAGGTCAGGCCTGTCGCAACAGCCCCAGCAGCCAAAAAATCTCCACATTCCACACAATCGCTGCCATGCTCAAGGTTGGACTTCACTGCTTGGACTAGCTTCACCCATGAGTGAATCTGTTCAAAAACTCAGTTACGAATTCTGAAATTCCTGGGGTGCACAGCTGCATTTGTGGCTGCGCAACATCTCAAATTCTTGTATACTGATGTACTAAGAATCACATCACATTTAATAGATGTAAGTATAAGGTACCCAATAAAAAAATATGTAGTCACAATGCCTATTCTATAACAAAATATTAGTAATTTCTTATACAAAGGGTATAATGGGTCTATTGTGAGATTGAATAATCCTCATTAACTTTCTTCCAAGAAAATATTTCTCAATCATATATCAGCAAATTAGCTCTAACAAGCAATATAAAATAAATTATTGAGTGTGTGCTTAGGCCAGGCTCAAGCAGCATTTGGGAAAAATTGAAATAATTGTTGTCTGTAGTTGCAATGGTGGTAGATTTGGGGTTATACTGAATATTTTAAGAAATTAACACAAACATCTTTGTTAAAAAATGGAATAGAAGCCCACTACGTTTAATAAGTTCAATAAGTGAAAGCAATAACACAGATGGTCCAATTCACACATAACAACTAGTAAAAATGTCATGAATTTATCAATACCATTCTAAGATATATGTTGTGATAAGCAATATAATTTGTACCTGCTAAGGGAACAGGCACAATGATGGGGAAGGTGGAATGAGAGTCTTTGGTGGCAGGTAGGGCACACTGGCAGTGGGACTGGTATTATAATGTTGAATCTTTGAAACAACAGTACTGTGAATAAATTTGTAAATTATGGTCTTTAAATAAAGCTAAAAAATAAACAAAATTATAAACATAAGTAAATTTCTGCTTATAGAGTGATCTGGATGATATATTCTGTGTTAAACTGGCATTAGAGTGATGGTATGGTTATCAATTATTAGACATGATTTTCATGCTCTTTCTCTATTTAACTTGATATCACTGGCCTCACTTTTATTTGTCATGTAGTTGCCAGTATTACCCCCTTTTCATTTTGCTACCTCAAATTGATCATGAGTTTAGAGACAAGATTATCAGTCTCAATATAATTATGTATGCATTAAATGTGAATAGATGTACACATGATAGGATAAAATTATAGGATGAATAGATCGGATATGACATAGAATGGGCAAATATTAACAAGCAGAATGAAGACAGTGAGTATAAAGTTCATGTCACATAGGCAAAGAAGGGAATAGGAGAGTCTCAGGCCCTAAGGAATCGAGGAGGCAGATTTATAAGCCAAGAGAGCTTTACTGATTAGCTCATACAGCACAAAGAAAATCATTAAGAAATAGTACAAAGAAACTCACTTTAATTTAGCCAGGCTTTTATGGTGGCTGGCACAACCTGGAACAGAAATGCTAAGTCTGCAAAGTCATTGAGAACTGCACACACGGATGGTTGAGTATTCTGTAAAAGGTTCATAAAATGCTTTGTTCCCAAATGTGTCTGCAAGAGACTTTGGAAGTCTAGCTTACAAATCTCTGTCTAAAAGAATTTTGGTCCTTAATAGTTCATCTTTATAGATACAATAACAATAAGAAAATGACTTATGGAAGAAATACACATGTTTTGCTGCAATATGATACTGCAACTATCTGGTCAGCGCCTCTTTGCCTCTGGCCCTCATGTGCCAGGTTCTTGTGTCTTCCTCTAGGCTTTCTCCTGGCAGGGTGGAGGTTGAGGAAAGAGAATGAGGACTACTATGAATAACTGAGTTCCCAGCAACCCTGATAATCTGGTGTCTAGTATTCCTTGGACTGTTTATAATCACAAATACCACATAAGATGCTTTAATATATAAGGTGGTTCAAATATAAGACATAGTCCTGATTTAGTAAGATGTTCTTATTAGCTTCTTATAGTAAGACAGGGTAAAATAATTATATGATTTATGTGAGCTTAATTACTACTATGCAAGGTGATCCAATTCTTGTCACATAGGTGATATTTTGTGGTATTCAGCTGCTCCTAAAGAAACTCTGCTTATGAAGGATAGTGATAGAAACAGAAAGTTTCATGCTGTCAGTAAAAACTATAAAACACTTGCAACAGAAATTGAGAGAGGGGCCGTAGTAGTAGTCCAGTGGGTAGGGCATTTGCTTTGCTTGCAGCCGACCCGGGTTCAATCCCCAGCATCCCATATGGTACCCCAAGCACTGCCAGGAGTAATTCCTGAGTGCAGAGCCAGGAGCAACCCCTGAGAATTTCCAGGTGTGATCCAAAAAGCAAAAAAAAAAATTGAGACAAAGACTGATTATCAGGAAGTCTTATTTTTATGTGCATATAATATATATACACATATATAGATGTGTGTATAGTCAATAAGCAGATAAATAACATAAGTGCTATATCATATTCTATATATAATTATATAAATTTATTAGCAGTCATAATCCTATAATTACATAGATACTGATACATTAATAATACATAGGGTATCAGCATTAAATCTTCATGGAAAGTGTGACTAGGAAAAAATAAATAGATCCTTCGGTTGGGGAACAATATAAAAAAGGTTGACAAACACCCTTGTGAAAGTATGAAATAAGTGACGAGTGCCAGTGCCATGTAATGAAGGATAGGGTGCTGGAGGCATGGACAAGGGAAACTGACCCACTGACATCCGATCTGTGTATCCGCCAGATGGCTGTTTCTCTGTTTAGCTTTATTTTCTCTCATTCACCAATGCAGTTCTCTGAATGTCTTTAATGTGACATTCATTATTTAAATCAAAATAGTGTCCATTGGTTAATAAGATTAAAGTCTAGGTAGGGATCAGATCTTTAGACGTTTATAGGTGTATAATTCACCAAACCCACCACCAAAATTTCAGTTTCATTCCATCTCCAAGTGTTCTACTAATTGTTAGAAATGATAATGCCAGACTAAACCTGAGCATTGAGTGCAGGCAAAGTGAAGCACGATAACCCCTAAACATACGTATGGCAAGCCACAATGTGTAAGAGAAGGAAGTGGGGGTGAGAGAGAGAGAAAGAGAGAGTACAATAGGTAGGATATTTGCCTGTATGTGGGTGAGCCCGGCATCACATATGGTCTCTTGAGCACCCAGAAGTAACTCCGGAGTGCAGAGCCAGGAGTATCCCCTGAGCCTGAGCATCACCGGATGTGACCCCAAAAGTCAAATAAATAAATAATGTTACTGGGAATACAGAGACGTTAATATCCTTTATCATGTCCTTTGGCTAAAGGCTTTATAGTGTTATTGATGGGTTATATAGAATTTAATTTTTTCCCTCAACACAGCTTACAAGAGTTTCTTTCTGTTGACATCTTTGCTAAAACTTGCTTTCAATCTTTTTTTGTCTTTTTTTTAATTAAACATTTTATTATACTACCGTGAGATATACAATTACAACGTTATTCATGTTTGGAGGCTTCGGTCACATAGTGTTTCAGCACCTCACCCTCCACCAGTGCCCATTTCCCACCACCAATGTCCCCAATTCCCTCCCCCTCCCATAGCCTGCATAAATGGCAGGTTCTTTATCTCTTTTCTCTCTCCCTCTCTCTCTTTTCCTTCTCTTACACATTGTGAGTTGCACTCACATACACTTAGAAGCCGTCATGTGCATTTTTTTGCCTGTATTTAATGCTCAGTTCTATGTTGGTATCAGCCCTTTCGACATTTATTCAATCTTTTTTTGATATAGGTCCTTCTCATTGGCATAAGCTATTCATTGTGGCTTGATTTGTATTTTCTAATCATAAGTGAAATTAAACATTTTTCATATGCTTATGGGTCACATGTCATTGGCTCATTTAAAAAAGTTAGGCTAGATACATTTTCTTCAGTTTTGAATTCTTTGTATACTTTAAAAAGATCAATCCCTTGTTAGATATAAGATGTTATAATATCTTTCCCGAAGTATAAGGTTTTCCTGTTGATTTTTATTTTGGGGCTACACTCTGCTAAGCTCAGGGCTTATTCCCTCAATCTGCACGTGGTGCTCATTACTGGTAGCATTTAGTGAATCATATAGACCTCATTCCCATGACCTGAACGAATGGTTTGAGGCTCTTCAAGTTCCTGGAGCGTGCAAATGCCCTTGGGCTACACTAGTACACAACAGGACATATGGAGATGTTACTAGTGCCTGCTCGAGCAAATCTATGAACAGCAGAAATACAAGTGATGCAAGTGATACTGTGCTATGAACAGAACCAAAATTGACTGCATGCAATAAAGGGCTTGGCACTCCTCTTCTTATTCTATATAAAAAGCTCTTCTTACTTGATGCTGTAGCTTTTGTTTATTCGTGCTGTTATTTTCCTTGCCAATGCTGTTGACTCATATTAATGTCAGAATGTATTGACTCTATTTTCTTCTAACTTTGTTTGTTTTGTCATAAGTGACAGTGTTCAGTGGCTAATACCAGTTGAGTTCTGGGATCCTTCCCTGCAGGGCTCAGGGGCCAGGCAATGCCAAGAATCAAATATAGGTCTCCCTGCATGCAAATCGTGTACACAACCTGGTGAACTATCTCTCTTCTCCAACTTCTATGAATTTTATGTCTAACATACAAAACTTAATCTATTTGGGTAAATTTATAGTGGTCTGATTTCAATATTTTTGCCTTCCAGTTTCCCAGTAAAATTTGTTGAAGAGGCTGCTGCTTCTCCATCGAAGATATTTTGCTTCTTTGCAATAAATGAGGCTACCATACAGTACAAATTTATTTCTGCACTTTATTCTAGTTCACTGGTCTGATGTTTATCTTTATTTTAATATCTAAACCACACAGTTGACAACACTGAAAACAAGAGGTCAAACTTCACAACAAGAGTTAGACCTAAAAAGGTCAAATTTAAAACATGTCTATCAAGGTAGTAGACTGGGCATGCAGAAGGTATGTGAGAGGGAACCTGGAAATGTTAAAGGACAGAAGAAGACACTGATGGTGGGCTTTGTGCTGGAATCCGATATGTCTGAGACCCAAATATGAATGTATCTGCAAATAATGGTGCTTTAATAAAAATGTTTTTAAATAAACTAAAAAAATAAAAAAACAATGCAAGAAATCTCAGTTCATGAGCCTCTTCCTTTAAAAGGTAGTCCTTCTATATTCTCCCTCTCATATCTCCTTCCCATTACCCAGGAGTTCTCTAGTTTCTCTACTAAGGCATCTTTATAAATTGATATGATAGTGCGTAATATTTGATATTATTAATGATAATATATTAATGTCATTATATTCTATTGATATTCTTTTATATTAATATTCTAATACTATTAGAATAATATTAGTGCATAATATTAGAAACAGACCTCAATGTACAATGAATTGAGTTCTCATCCCTACTTCACCATTTACAGTGTTTCAGCTTAGAGGAAATGGTACAACTCTACTCCCGTCGCACATTTATAGAAAGGGTTTCCTTCCCAGCTAACATCACAAACTATTCTTAGCATTAAATAATTAACATAGGTATTATCTATGAAATTTAAGCTTCATATAAACATAATAAATGACTGATTTCTATTTGATTACCTTTGCACATGGTACATAATAAATATTCTGAATGGCTGCTTTGTTTCGTTTGAGAAATATTTACCCATCTGAGATATTTACATTTCCAAAAGCAAATCTAACATAATTGGAAAGGAAAACTTAATCACTGAAGTCGTTCTTTTATTAAATCAGTAGAAAAATAAGCTATAAAATTAAAATCAAGTATTAGTGATCATGGAGCTGGAACACTATCAGTAAGTTCCAGCTGCAGACCAATCTAATCATACTGATGGTGATGATGTTGAAGTTATTTATGGTTTCATTACCAAATGGATCCAGTTTCTTATAGGTCAATTACATAAGAACCAATGCAAAGCATACGGCGGGCTGCTTTTCTAAGATTTCTTTGAAAACAAGGCAGGTATGTGGCTTATTTGTAATCACATGACACCAGAGTGAAGTTTGGACACAGAGGAGAATGCAGAGCCCATGAACGTCGACATTTTGGTCACTTGTTACTTGTCACTTGTCTTTCCTTTGTTCATCGATTTGCTCAAGCGGGTGCCAGTAATGTCTCTATTCATTGGGAATGAGGTTCATTTTTGTTCCTGATTTTGGCATACCAAATATATCACGGGTAGCTACCAGGCTCTGCCATGGCTCAGAGTTCCTCCCAGGGGGCCCAGTCTATTACTATGTCAGATCATCAACTATTAAGGGCCCACGTGGCAGAGCCCTGGGGTGTAGACAAGCCTGTCTCCTGTCTACCACCTGCTGACACAGCAGGGCACCACCACAGCCACACCTGCAACACCTCGAAAGTGGCAGACGACATTTTGGTAAGCAGACTAAATAGCAAAGCATCTGATTCCAAAGTGCACTTGGGCAGAGGTATCCTTGAGCCTAACATTTGAATGATTAGAAATCACTGCACTTGATAAATGTCTTCCTAGAGAAATGTCTAGAAATATCTTCCTCCATTACTAGAAATATCTCCCTCTTTCTAGAAAATAAGAGTCAGACATTACAAAAAACAAGGGTAAGTAAATTAATGATTTTATATTCCACAAGTTGTGACACTTAAAAATCCTACTTACTAATCATCTGCTTCAGGGTAGCTCTGTATCAATTTATATTGCTAGATCACAATCCTTTAACTTGTGTTTAGGAAGAACATTTAAGTTGTTGTTTCTTACCTCAGAAATCCCATATATCGTTGAAAACTTTGAGAGAATCCATTTTAGCAGCTGCATAAGATTTCATCATATGTTGATACCATGAAGTATGAATCCATGGCTTCATTTTTACACATTTCTATGACACATTTTCGCTATATTAAAAACTGTGCTAAAAATTCTTTTGACATTTGAAGTTATTTCCTGTAAGATATCCATAACCAGTCTTTATGTTAATATTTTTATCATTTCCATATTCTATGAGTTCAATATTAAAAATGAAAATCTTTCCAAAGAATATTCCCATATGAAAAGTCCTTAGAAAAGGGACTCTCATCCATTGTTGGTGGGAATGTTGACTGGTGCAGCCTTTTTCGAAAACAATGTGGACATTCCTCCAAAGACTAGACATGGAGCTCCCATTTGACCCAGCCATACCACTCTTGGGAATATACCCCGGGAAGCCAAAATCACACAGCAGAAATACCATCTGCACCTTTATTTTCATAGCAGCACTAGTCACAATAGCCAGAATCTGGAAACAACCAGAGTGCCTGAGAACTGATGACTGGATAAAGAAACTGTGGTACATCTCCACAATGGAATACTATGCATCTGTTAGGAAAAAAGAAATTATGAAATTTACCTATAAATGGATGGTCATGAAGAGAAACATGTGGAGTGAAATTAGTCAGAAGGAAAAGGATGGATATATAATGACTGCATTTATTTGCATGACATAAATATATATACATATTATACCAATATCCAAGGTCAGGCGAAATATGGGTCAGGAGGTCTTATCAAAGGCAAAAATTACACAAGCGTGTGGTAGTCAGAGGTTAGGAAATACAGAGAAGGGAATAGACTGCTAATAATTGTTGAAGTGCTAATGCCAACCTAAAACTGAGCATTAAATGCAGTCAACAAATACACATGATAACCTCTAAATGTATGCATTGCAATCCACAATGTGTAAGAGAAGGAAGAGAGAAAGAGAGGTAGAGAAAGAGAAAGAGCTAATAAACCTGCCTTAGGTAGTAGGAAATGGGCACTGGTGGAGGGATGGGTGCTGGAACACCACAAGACATAACCCAAATATGAACATCTTTGTAACTGTTCATTTCAAGTTGTTATAATAAAAAATATTAAATTAAAAGAAATCCTTAGCTATGAGAAGCTGAAAATTTTAAAACTTTATTTTGGGAATTTTTAATTCTATAATATAAAATTTATACAATAGTTTTCATTTAAATTTGTGTTTAGGAAAGATTTTTTTTAAAGCCCAGACATTTTACTTCCTTTGTTAAATAAATTCAAAGAGAGCAGAGAATTTTCTTTTATGCTAACTTCCAGGGCCTGATTATGAATCTTATCTGTTGGAGTCCGAGCTTTGGCTCCTATTTTTTATTTGTTTTGAGGGACTACATACAGCAGTTTGCAGTCCTTTTTTCTTGCACTGTGCTCAGGGTTCAGTCCTGGTAGAGCTTGGGGACTGAATCCAAACAGGCTGCTGGCAAGGCATCCCACCATACAGACCCTGTATCAGGGACTGTTTCTTATCCAAGTTATTCTCCTGGAAACTTCTAAACCACTTCCATCCACACCATCTACTTCTAGGGAGACTAACCTCTTGGTATCTACTCTTCATGAAAAGCCAATGCTACAGGTCAGAGCATCAAATCATTACATGAATTTCTAGAGAATGCAACTGACAGTCATCAAAATCTGACCAAGATGCAGGTTGACAAGGTCATTTTGGAAGTTGTTTAGTCCAGTAACAAAAACATCAAACTTACTCTCAAGAAACAAACTTCATGATTCAAGTAATTTTATCATAAAAAATATTAGGGAGCCCATTTGCCTTGCATGTGGCCAACCCAGGTTGTATCCCTGGCATTCCATATGGTCCTCCGAAAGCACCACCAGTAGTAATTCCTGAGAGCAAAACCAAGAATAACCCTAAACATTTCAGGTTATGACCCCAGAAAAAGAAAAAATAAAAAATTAAATATATGAAATCTATGTTGCTGAAATTGAAAAGAAAAACTAAAATGA
Source organism: Cryptotis parvus (assembly GCA_021461705.1). NCBI lineage: Eukaryota > Metazoa > Chordata > Mammalia > Eulipotyphla > Soricidae > Cryptotis > Cryptotis parvus. Next base: position 10,907 of record JAJIBD010000758.1, on the reverse strand, counting down.
AAAGTACAGATAAAAGAAAGCTTCATGTTGAATAAAATCTTGCTTGAAGTTATTTTTTTAAATTCAAGTCAAAACAAACTATAGTTTATTTCATTTGTCTGTACCGCTCAAGTACCCTACAAGACACTTCAATTTTTTAGGGGCTTTGCTTGTTTTGTCATGCCAGGGTTTGAACTCACAGCTCTTATTTGCAGGGCAAGTGTTCTATGGCTGAACTACATCTTTGGCTAAACTTCGATATTTTAACTTAAAATATAAAATGAACTTTAGAGAGCTGGAGAGAAGGTACAATGATTAGGGGTGCATGCAAAACATATGCCATCCCTGTTTGATCACCTTGCTGGACAGAGCCATGGAAGCCCCTAAAACTTCCAGGAAGGCCCTGGTGGTCTCTAGCACTAAAAGGACCCACATCCTCAGGCTCTACATTGGATTGTTAGCCAACGTTGTTGAGTATATTTGAGTGGCCCTCAGATTCCCTTGCCGGCTAGTGAGTCCCTCTCTTCCACAAATAAAATCAAAGATAGGAAGGCACAAGTAAACTGATAGCGAAGGAGAGAGGAGAGGAGACTGGAGGAGAGAAAATAAGGGGATAGGGAAGAAAAACAGGACAGGATAAAGAGGTAGGAGAGAGGAGAAAAGAGAAGTATTAGAAATAAGCTGCACCTGAATATCTTCATTAGTCTTCTCCAAATATCTCTATCTCTTTGCATGATAATTTTGAGATGTTATTAGATATTTTTGAACAAATTCTTGTAGTATTTATTCGCCTCCTTGGAAGAGGAGAAAGTAGCAATGTTCATCCCGATCCAGCAGTTCTCAGAGCTTATTTTTTGGCTCTGTGCTCAGGAGTGATCCCTACCGGTACTTAGGGCCACAAATGCTGCTAGGGATTAAAGGGTTGAAGCAAGCAAGTGTCTTAGCTTTGTACTATTTATTCTGTTTTTTAGTTGCTTGGTTTGTTCATTATATTTCTGTTTATTATTTTGTAATTTTTTTCATTTCTTTTTTATTGAAAGCTCTGCAAGCATAGCAAGCAGTAGTTAGGAGCATTCCTGGTTCTTTCATCCCTCCCTTTATTCCCAGTAACGGGTGGGGGTGGAGGGGCTAAGTAGCACTGGCAGAGTTAGTGTCAAAGTTGTCACCTACTCAGTCGGCATGATAGCAAGTTTATGACTGGACAGAGAATCTCAGGCATAGAATTCTGCCACAGAATAGAATCTGGTTCATAAGAGAAATTATGTCTTTTCCTGGCTGGCAAGTCACAATTTTGAGTTGTTTCAGTAACTAAGTAATTTTCTCCTAACAACATCCTGGAGCTGGGAGATAGCTCAATGACTAAACCACTAAACCACTTGCCCTGCAAGCATGAATCTCAGAGTTTGATTCTAGGTGCTGGCTGTGTATGCTGAGTCCAGTTCTAGAGGTGCTATTTTATGCCTGTCTGGTTCCCAGTGCCACAAGCAGATTCTGACTGCCCTATATTCAGGTATGTGTGAGCCCCATAAATAAAAAAAAAATATGACCTCCCCACCCCCCAGAGAGCATCTCAGCTAAAAAAGATGTGAGAGGGCCACATCCAGGAGAGAGACTCCTCCACTCCAGGACAGCATGACTAAAAGCACTACAAGCCCTCCTGGAGAGAAGTTGACACTGATGGTAGGATTAGTGTTGGAACACCACATGCTTGAAACTCAACTATACATATGTAAATCACTGCCTTTATTACAAAATAGACGAACATATGACAAGTGACAAAATTTCCCACTGACTCTGGTCACACAGATGTTGTCATCCCCCAAAAGTTATGAAATACAGATATCCTTTGATGTCGCTTGTAAACTAAAAACTTGCTATTCTGATATAAAACTTCTGATTATCTTGACACTCCCCTAAGTGTGCTTCTATCACCCTTGCTTAAGCATATAAACTGAGACTATACTTTTGGAAACATTCTTCTACTTAAGAATCAGGGGTTGCCTAATGGTTTGCACCCTGAATTACCAATCTGCTGCATCCTGAATAAAAAATCCTTCATTCTCCCAGCATGAAATCCTTTTTTCATCAATGGGGATTTCTGCACAGTAAGTCTCTGCAATATTTGAGATTATTAACAATCATATTTTGAAATTAGGGTTTGTTTTTTTGCTTTTTTGGGTAACACCTGTCAATACTCAGGGGTTTCTCCTGGCTCTGCACTCAGGAATTACTCCTGGCGGTTCTCGGTGGACCATATGGAATGCCAGGGATAGAACTCAGGCCGGCATGGGCCAGCCGCTGCAAGGCAAATGCTCTACTCCCTGGACTATCGCTCCGGCCACTAAAATTAGCTTTTTATTGCAAGATTATATTCTAAAATTTTTATTTTTTTCTTTTTTATTATGCTTCGCATTCTTAATAGTTGTTTCAGGGGCAAACAGATAGTATGAGGGGTTAGGCACTTGCCTTGCACACATATAGCTCCTGTTTGAATCCTTACACTGCATATGGTTTCCAAAGCACTACCAGTATTCCTGAGCACAGAGTCAGGAGTAAATATATATATATACACACACATATATGTATATATACACACATATGTGTACACACACACACACACACACAATATATATATACACTTGCAGGGAAAGTGGTTTAGTGGTTTAGTCATGGAGCTATCTCCATGACTAATATATATATATAATATATATACATTATTATCATATATAATATATACATTATATACATATAATATATACATTATATATTATATATACATAATATATATATTAGTATATATATATACACTTGCAGGGAAAGTGGTTTAGTGGTTTAATCATGGAGGTATCTCCCAGCTCCAGGATGTTGTTAGGAGAAAATTAGTTACTGAAACAACTCAAAATTGTGACTTGCCAGTCAGGAAAATACATACTTCCCCTTATGAACCAGATTCTACTCTGTGTCAGAATTCTATGCCTCTGTGTGTGTATACACATATATATGTATATATACTATACACATATATGGGGAGTCAGAAACTACTTATATATACACAATTTTTATATAATAAATAAATGTTGGTTTCTATATATACACATGTGTATATATAGAGGTATTCATCTGTATATATGTGTATATATATGCATATATGTATATACATATATATGTGTGTATATATTTACACACAGATACACACATATATGCATATATGCATATACGCATATACATATATATGCATATACATATACACATATACACATATACATATATACATATATACATATATACATATATACATGTATATATGTGCATATACATATGCACATATATACATATATATATGTTGGGGATGCCGCGGGGTCTCCAATAGTGCCAGGGAAGCGAGTTCCCTTCTACCTCCAAAGCTGGCGGGAATGGATGAAGACTCAGGAATCTGATGCAGTTTTTAAATGCTTTACTTATCACAGTTTCAGGCATAAAATCAGCAATAGGAAAACCCTGTGCTTAGGATTCCCGGCTAGAACCCGAGCCACGTGTAGGCCAAGATGGCAGCCACCACGTGTTAAGGCCCTGTAAAGAGGAGACAAAGACAAGACTCCCAAGAAGAGTGCAAGCCCCAAAAAAGAGAGCCCAAAAAGAGAAAAAAAGAAAGAGAGAGAGAGAGAGAGAGAGAGGAAGCAGGCTGGTTTTATAACCCTGCAACTCAGACCTCCCACTATTATGGGAAGCAGGAAGGGTCAAATGCCCTTAGGTTATTTCTCCTAGCACCTTACCTAGGCCCTATTATATGCTAATGTTTTGAGTCAAGATCTGCCTGGAAATGCCTTTATAGGGTAGAGAAGGGGGTTTCTGAGATGGCATGTCTCTGTACCAAAGACTAATACTAATGGCAGTTAAATATTTCTCCAAGCCTTCACAAGAGTCTCGTCTACTTCATGGTAGTTTTGTATTTTAGTTGCCTTTGAGTTATCAAGGAGACATGCTTGCTTGCTTGGAGGCAAACAGCTTTTCTCTCTGGTCTAATTACTTAGAGATCCAACGTGGCCAGGCAAATATGCTGGTAAGATCTAGCTAGTCCCACGATGATTGTGGTAGCATGAGAGAATATACCAGCCAGTACAGAATACATGGTCAGATAAACTGCCACATTTAGACTACCCCCTATATACGAAGTGACCTTCAGGAGGCAATCTAGGGCAGATGCAGAGGCTTTTAGGTGTCCTGCAACATATATATATATATATATATATATATACATATATATTTGTACATATACACATATATACACATGAATACAACTATAATACACATGTGTGTATATATAAACAAAAATTATTTGTTATATAAAATTTTTATATATAAACAAAACAACTGTATATATACATGTGTATATATAAACAAATATGTATATATAAATATTAAAAGTCTCCTGGGGTGTGACACTATCAACATATCTTCAGAGAAACTTATAAGCTGTGTTGACTTTACACAGGAGATTCAGCTATGAGATTCTCTCTCCTCTACTCACACAAATTATATATATCATTGTCACTATTAGCCCAAATCATTAAGTAGTACTAGGAGTACTCTGTAAACCACACAGTGACTAAACCAAGATTAAATTAACTGAAAGTTCTTTTTGCTCCTGTCTTCCAATGTGGTGCTTTAACCTAACTTAGTCTTTTCTCAAAGTTTTTTTTTACTGATAACAAATATCTACAATGCCCCTCTTGGCTTTGGCCCTGACCTCTGTCTCTTTTTCCTAACTACCTAGATATTATATACTTTATATACTTTCAAAAACATAGAATTATTTTCTATTTCTTTGAATGTCTGAGACCAATTGGCACAAAACTAAGTCAGCTATATCTAGTCACTTTCAATTTAAATAAAACTTCAATTTACTCTGATCTGAATTTCTTTCACAAAATTTCTTATTTATCATAACTATCACTGATTCCCTTGATACTTAGGAATTCAAGTCATCACTGGTCCTTTATTCTCAACTTCAATATTACCTTTCTTTCAAGTCTACTTTTCTGACACTTTTACATCTATACCCTTATTTTTTTTGGGGGGCTGGGGTTTATTCTGTTGGGTTTTTTTTTTTTTGGTTTGGTTTTGGGCTACACCTGGTGATGCTCAGGAGTTACTCCTAACTCTGAACTCAGGAATTACTCTTGATGGTGCTTGGGGGACCATATGGGATGCCAGGAATTGAACCCAGGCTGGCCATGTGCAAGGCAAGTGCCCTACCTGCTATACTCTCTCTCCCGTCCCCTATATCCTTCTCCTAGCTCACATCTCCTTCCTGCTTTTGACCTTTATTTCTTCTCAGAGGAATTTCAACAGTCTCTTGATTTCTTTCACCAAAGGAAACTTTCTTTAATCCATGTAGTATATTATTGTCAGATATGTTCCTTAAAAATATGTGAAACAAATACCTGAAAAGTAGAGTTTACCTACCTACCTAGGTTTTTATTTTTCAAAGATCATTTAAAAAAAGAGGGGATGGAGAAAAAATTCAGGCTTGTCTGAGTTTCTCCAGTAATTGCAAAATGAGTCAAGACTTTAAAAGATAGTCACTTGAAAAGAAGTGAAACTCTCAAAGCATAATAGGCAGTTTCTTAAATGACCCCAGTGATATCTGCTTCTTGATGTTTATGCTGTCATTTAATTTTCCATTCTTGAATGTGAGCTGGACCAAGTAACTTGCTTCTGACGAAAATAATATGGCAAAATGATAAGATGACAGTTCTAAGAATAGTTTAAAAAGAAAACAAACCTGAACTCATTTTCCTGACTCACTCTCAGTTGCTGACAGAATCAAGCCACCATTTTTGTGAGTTGTCCGGTGACAAGCTGATGTGCCAAGGAATAAGCCACTTAACCAGACAACTGAGCCCTGTCAGCAGTCATATTAGTGATCCAGAAAGCAAAATCTCCCCTAGTTTTACCTTGAAATGAAAGCATAGTGTTTGCCGATGCAGTCAAGGCAGCCTTATGAGGAACCCTGAGTCCACCACCAGTGCACTCAAAAGAGGAGTGCCAAATCATGCCTTTAATGTCAGATGACTCTTATATGAAGGCAGGTTTGTAAATCACTGATTTAGAGTAATAGAAAATAAAATAAAGCTGAAGTGCTTATAGAAAATGAAAACTGTAAAACAATCCATGCAAAGTTCTGACTGCCATTCTAGGACCTTCAGTGAAAGCACGTAAAAGTTCACTTTATTTTTTTAAAATTTTTAAAGATTTTTTTTTATTACACCACCGTGAGACATACAATTACAAAGGTGTTCATAATTGGTTCTTGGTAGTACAGTATACCAGCACCCATCCCTCCATCAGTGCCCCATTTCCACCACCAATGTACCCCCACCCTCTCCCGCCCACCCCCCCAGGCTGCCTCAATAGCAGGTACCCCAGTATCCTCTCTTTCTCTCTCTCTGTCTCTCTCTCTCTGTCTCTGCATCTCTCTCCCTCTTCTAAAAAGTTCACTTTAAAATCAACAGTACAAAATTCTATGCTTTACACTAACCTGAAGAATCAGAATCATAGGGGGTGGAGCTAGGTATGCATTGAAGAAACTTCCTAAGTGATTCTCTCTCTTGTACACAGAGATGAAGGCACACTAGATTAAATTCTAATTGATGGAATTTTCATCTGCTTTTGGAGGGACAGATAATTCAATTAGCAGTTTTCCCATTACTTTATAGGTTTGGTTATAACATTGCCTTAATACTGGTATTTGTATTGTTCCAAGCAGTCTTTTAGGAGAGTAATGAGCTCAAGCAGATAAAGTATGCCATAGGCCTATGAACCATTTGAATCACCTATTCTATTTCCAGAATAGAACCACAAAAATAATCACGTAAAAATTTTTCCTGCAAATAAAACTATAAGTGGTAATACTGCTACTATTCACTGTCTTTACATTACCAATTTCTCTGATAGATATGTGTACAACTAGTATTAATGTGATTTTTCAGAAACAAATCTAATTCTACTTCCAGGAGGAAAAGTTTCAACTTGAAAGCTATAGATAAGAAAATATGAAAAAATCACATAGTCTTATTGATAAGTACCTCAAACTAGTCAGAAATGAAGTTAATATAGGATACAACCAGGAGAATAAAATAAACGAAGCCTTTCTGTCTTCAGGTGGCACGCTGAGTTCAGCTTTCTGGCTGTTAGCTTGCTCATGAATGATCTTGTCCATCAGAAATATTTTAGGGTTTGCAATTACGTGAAGGTTTTTATATTTCAGAGATCATTTAAAAAAAGAGGGGATGGAGAAAGATTGGAAACCATTTAGAGGCTATTATAGGTAAAAGCCTAAGTCAGGAACTACAACCATATGCTCAGAAAACTTCAGGCATTGGGGCCTGGCGATAGCCCAGTGAGTAGGGTGTTTGCCTTTCACGCGGCGGCCCATGCCGGCCCGGTTCGATCTCCGCGGTCCCATATGGTCCCCCGAGCACCGCCAGGAGTAATTCCGGTGCAGAGCCAGGAGTAACCCCTGAGCATCGCCGGGTGTGACCCAAAAAGAAAAAAAGAACAAAAACAAAGAAAACTTCAGTCATGGGGGCGGGATGAGATTCAGGAAAGCAATCCTTAGGTTCTGGAATGAAAAGTTGGTGAGCAATGATATCTTATGCAAAAATAAGTAAGGGAAGAGAATTAGAGAAAATGAATGCAAAAATAAAAGTAATTTAAAGTTAGTTGTGAAGGAGAAAAAATATCTCTAAAACTCTGAAATAAAAAAATTATTTTAAGAATCATGTTTATGAACTTTTACAATAGACAGCTGGCCTATGCTCACAAAGTGTTAAGGTAATGAAAGGTAAACAAAGAATGAGGAATGAATCCCGACATCAGGAAGAGTGAGGAGATTTACGACTGAGAAAAAAGGACAACGAACAATACACAAGTCCAGGACTTCCCTTTTCTAAATCTGATGTTACTGGGAAAACTGGAAAAAAAAATCTCAGTATGATCTCTTGATTAGTAATTAGTATTATATCAATATAATAATAATTCTATACACATTTTACCATTTAAAAATGAGTTTGACTTTTTAGGAAACAGAGACTATATTGTGGTATAAGTGGTGAATATATATATATATACATATATATATACACATATATATAAAACTCACAAATTGTTCAGTATAAATGTAATCTAGGAAAAATAAGTTATGAGTAGAGTAAAATGTTAATCTGAGAATCTCACCAAAGATTAAAAGAGAATTATTCATAGAATTCTTATAATTTTTCAATAAGTGAAATTATGAAACAATAAAAAAGTATTTGGGGAGAGGGAAGAGGATCTTTGAATAATGGTAGTTGAATTTGCCACTCTAGTGGTAGGCATGGTATAGTGCATGTATAAAGCAGTAATGTTGATTCTGAGAAAAAGGTAACCAATAAAGTAATTTAGTAAGAACATTCTTTTCTTGATCACTTGATCACTTGATATCCTGTTATTCGTCAATTTGCTGGAGCAGGCGCCAATAACATTTCCATTGGGCCCTATCACATGCCAGTGTAACCCAATGGCATCTGGTTGCTTCAGGAATACGAAGAGACTCAAACTGTTCATTCAGGGTCTGACAAAGTCTGACCATCTTGCAGGTGGGCAACCACGTGATTTTTTGACATCCCCTGGGATCCATTCGGTAATGGCTCTAGTCCAGCGGTCGTCTCCAAATCGCATTACATGTCTAACCTATCTGATCTTCGATGCCTTGGCAAACGAGACAGTGTCCCTGACTCTGGAACAGCGATGGAGGTCGGAAGTCCGGATTCCTTCTCACTTGAGTGAGGCGTGATATTCCAAGCATAGCTCTTTCCATTCCTCTGTGGGAAACCCAAATAGCATTCTCATCCTGCTTTTCGTAGGGCCCAGGTCTCTGAGGCGTATGTTAATGCAGGGAGAATGGTGGAGTTGAAGAGTTGTGCCTGGAGCCGGAGTTTCTTTGTCCTTTTAGCTATATCTTCAATGCTCTTGAAGGCATTCCATGCCTCTCTCATTCCATTCGCAGCTCAGATTTTAGGTCATTCATCATGTTGACTTCTCAACCTAGGGACACATAATTGCTGCATTCAGAGATGTTTGTTCCATTGAGAGTGAATAGGGCCTCTGAAACTAATTTGTTTTTCATGAACATAGTTTTGTTAAGATTCAGCTGTAGACCTATCTTTCCACACTCTTTTAAATATTTTTAAATATTTAAAATTCTTAGAAAAATCTAAAGAAAAGCTCAACAAACATCTATATTCATTCACCTAGAATAGACAATATAGACAATATCTACTTACCAATTACTATTTTACTTCCCTGTTCTATTTATTTTGAAGTCAAAATTAAACTTCTTAACATTGTATGTGTAGAAAGCTATTTTGTGTGTATGTGGGTACCAAGAAAGGAGAAAAATGGCAAATTTTTAGTCTAAGTCAATTTAATCATTATTTAGAATAAGAAATAATTAAGTTCGCAGTATGTAAAAAATATATTGTGGTGGGACTGAATGATAGTATAGTGGGTAGGGTGTTTGTCTTGCAGGCGGTTGACCTGGGTTCATTCCGTGGCATCTCATATAATACCCCAGCACTTCCAGGAGTAATTCCTGAGTGCAGATCCAGGAATAACTCCTGAACACTGCCAGTTGTGACTCCAAAGCAATTTATATGTATACATATATATTCCACTACATATATAGATATAGATTCCACCATATATACATATGTACCATCAAAAACTAAAGCATAGAATTTTATTTCATTATTCTGCAAAATGTCCAAAATCTTTAACATTTAGTTTCTAAGCAAAAATATCAGTTGTTTCATAAGCAGGAAATAAAAAGGTGCTTTAATTGTTCTTTATTTTTTTTATTTTTTATAAGTATTTTATTATACCACCGTGAGATATATAGTTACAAAGATGTTCATATTTGGGTTTTGGTCATACAGTGGTTCAGCACCCATCCCTCCACTAGTGCCCATCTCCCAGCACCAACGTCCCCGGTTCCCCTCCCCCCTCCCCCAGCCCACCTCCATGGCAGGTTCTTTATTTCTTTTTTTTTTGCAAGACAGTTCTTTAATTAGTTTAATGAATCACTTAACTTGTACACTTTTTTCCGCCGGCTTGGGGTTGTATTATTTTTTTTCTACCTTCATTTATTTTTTAAGTATTTTATTATACCACCATGAGATATACAAATAAAAAAGATATACAATTAAAAAGTTCATGTTTGGGTTTTGGTCATACAGTGTTCCAGCACCCGTCCCTCCACCAGTGCCCATCTCCCACCACTAACATCCCCGGTTCCCTCCCCCTTCCCCAGCCCACCTCCTTGGCAGGTTCTTTATTTCTTTCCCTTTCTCTCTCTTTCTCTTTTCCTTCCCTTCCAGACTATGGATTACAGAACATACATTAAAGAGTTGTCACGTGTATCCTTTTGCCTCTATTTAATGCTCAGTTCTAGGTTGGCCTTAGTACCCTCGACAATTATTAGCACCCTGTTCCATTTTCTGTCTTACCTAACTTCTGACTCCCACACGTTTGTGATAATTTCCACCTTTGACAAGACCTCCTGGATATATGTTTCACTTGACCTTGGATATTGGTATCATAATATGTACATATATATTTATGCCATGCAAATAAATGCAGTCATTCTGTATCTGTCTCTCTCCTTCTGGCTAAATTCACTCAACATAATCTTCTCCATGTCCATCCATTTATAGGCAAATTTTATAACTTCATTTTTCCTAACAGCTGCATAGTATTCCATTGTGTAGATGTACCAAAGCTTCTTTATCCCAGTCATCGATTTTGGGCACTCTGGTTGCTTCCAGATTCTGGCTATTGTGAATAATGCTGCTATTAACATAAAAGTAGGGATGGTGTTTCCTCTGCTA
>JAJIBD010000757.1:0-51191 GCA_021461705.1 Cryptotis parvus | reverse complement strand
GTCCTCACAGTGTCAGGACAGAGGTTGTCTTCTACCTCCGAGGGCGCGGGAGAACAGATGAAAACTCACGAGGTCCGGGTGCAGTTCCAAAAATGGCTTTTAATAGTACAAAAGCTCTTCCACAGCACTAGAAGATGGAGCAAAAGGCCAAAGAGCAAAAGACCAAAGCCAAAAGCCACAGGAGCCAAAATCTGAAGGCTGAGGAACCAAAAGGCAAAAGGTAAAGGTGAAGGGGCCTCAAGTCAGCCCCTTATATACACCAAAGTAATCCAATCGGGAGGTTGTCATGCCAACAAAGAACCCTAAACAGAGTGTAGTGCTACACCCCTATTGCAGGTATAAACAAAGGTTACACCAAGGACTAATCCCTGAGATTATCTCTTATGTAAAACACTGGAGAGAGGGGCTGATATAAAGTAATACATCTTAACTTCATGAGCTTCATGTAATCTAGATGGTACCCTCAAGGTCCTTATTATTATCTGCACCAGTGTGATTCTGAGTATCTTGCTCTCATGTACTGAAAGGGTCATACTCGCCTGCTTAGAGCAAACTAGTATGATCCTTCCTATAGTCTTCCTTTAGTCTCAGCGTAGCCAGGTGTGGTAGTCTCCTGGTAAATTCTAACTGTCCCATGTTGGGTGCAGTGGGTATAAAGAGGAGCTGTGCCCAATCTAGAAAACATAGAAGTCTTAGTAGATGTATAAGTCAGAAGTTATTCAATCAAGGTGACTTCTGTAAGTGCCACACCCTCTAGCAGTGTTTACATAGAAGAGATCTCATTAGAATGAACATTGGCTTAAATAAGATTAAGCTGGGAGTGAGCAAAACAACAAAACTCCCAGATTAGCTAAACATGTCCTCCAACAGCTGGGTGTGACGCAAAAAAGCAAAAAAATAAATAAATAAATAAACTAGTCACATTCTTGAAGGTTGTGCTATTTTTCTCCAGGTCAGAGGTCAATAAGAGTCAATCAGGAAAACTAGAGTAATTGGCTGCAGTGAAAACGAAATCACACTGAGGGTTTATCCTGTAAGTAGATAAACTATATGGATCACCTAGTACGTTACAGATTGGCGCTCTTTTTAGAAGTACTGGGGCCAAAGAGATAGTACAGCAGAAAGGGTGCTTGCCTTCAAAGCAGCCAACCCAAGTCTGATTCCCAGCACCACACGGTGCCCCAGACCTCCAGGAGTGATCCTTAAGCACACTGTCAAGAAATGAGCTCTGTCCAGTGTGACCCAAAACAAAAAAAAAATGGAAAACGTGCAGAATTACTTTAACAACAGTCAAGGGAAAAAAGCTAAGAATCCTAGGGAATGTCTCTGAGGCCTGAGGTACCTCTGAGAAACCTAGGTTCCTCTGGGCTATAATCTCAAACTATCTCTGAACGAGAGAAAGCTCTGCCAAGTGACTGCTTTATACCATGTGCTGAGAGACTGGTGAACAGCCAATCATCAAAGTAGTGGGGAAAGAAGACAACAATATGGTGGCTTTACTTTGAACCGAAATTTGATTTGATGTGACAGAAAGTTTGCCATGCAGCTGAGGAGCTGTTAACAACTAAGTGAAGAACACAGAGGTAGAGGACTGGGATGCACAAATGCTGGGACTAGACAAACAGGAGGGGACCTGGAGTCAGGAGCTGAAAGCTACCCTGGAATGCTGCCCCAGCAGGGGGTCCTGTACCTGACTTTGTCTGTCCCCAATACACAAGCACACAGGGGTAAACACTTCCAGAGAAGAAAAGAATGAGCTCATAAAGTAAACGTTCATACTGTGAAGACTTACTGCAGAAACAACAAAAACCCTGCATCTGGGGCCAGAGTGACATAACAGAGAGCAGGGCCATTGTCTTGTGTGAGTGCAACCTGGATTTGATCCCCAGCACCACATATGGTCTCCTGAGCCTGCCAGCAGATTCCTGAGTGCTGAGGCAGAAGTAAGCTCTGATTGCCAGGTGTTGCTCCCAAACAAAAAAACCCTGCATCTTTTCAGCTGAAGAGCTCCCCAGGAAGACTGAATACTAGTGTTTGGTCTATTTCACTCAAAAAAGTCATTTAGAAAGTGAATAATATTTTATGCGTCAGAGTTACAGTACAGTGGGGGTAAGGAGCTTGCCTGGAACATAGCCAACCTAGGTTAGACACCCAGCAACCCAAAATGGTATCCTGAGCAACACCAGGCATGATCCCTGAGCAGAGTCAGGAGTATGTCCTGAGCACCACCAGATGTGGCTCAAACACGCACACAAGCATGCACACGCACACACACACAAACGCACACATACACACACATGCTGAAGCCATAGTAGAGAGAGGAGAGCATTTGCCTTGTAGGCAACCATCTGGGTTTCAATCCCGGCATCCCATATGGTTCCCTGAGCACCACCAGGAGTAACCCCTGAGCATGGCCGGATGTGATGAAAAAGCAAAAAGCAAACAAACAGGGGCCATAGTCCAGAGGGTAGGGCATTTGCCTTCACGCAGCAAACCAGGGTTCGATTCCCAGCATCCCATATGATTCCCAGAGTACCACCAGAAGTAATTCCTGAGTGCAAAGCCAGCAGTAGCCCCTGAGCATTCCTGGGTGTGACACAAAGAAAAAAAAAAAGAAATGACACAGCATTTCCTTTCACACTCTATTTCTATCAGTCAAGAGGCTGTCTGTACAACAGTTACAGTGCAATGAAACACGCATCAGAATAAAGTCCCAAACGGGGGTGGCAGGCAGCCCTTTGCAGCTGGCCCATTCTCGGTGCTGGGCGTGACGGAGGCACTCCTCCTGGCTCCCATTTTCTTTTCTGGCTCACCTGCACTCTGCACCATGACAGAAGACTGCAGTTTGTTACACTCCAGTTTTAAGTTTTCACATTCATTAATTATTTGTTTGTTTTCCACAGTTAGACGTTCTTGTTCTTTCCTTAACACATCTCGGTCATTTTCAGCAAAGGATAATTTTTTCCTTATGTTTTTTATTGTTTCTTCGAGTTCTTCCATCTTTTTGGCAGACCCGACTTTCTCATTTTGAAGAACATGAATAGTATTTGTTAGTTCTTGGATTTTAGGCCACTCAGTGCCACTCCCTGAGTCACCTGGAATATAAACATAAACTCAACAAAGTCTACTATCTTTTACCAGGAGAGGAATAGCTTACTAAACGCAACTGAAGAACTTAACACACTTCAGGCCTTCTTAAGCTGAGCAAGAAAACAAAGCAAATGCAATAATAACACTCCTAGTAGAAGGGTCAACATCTAGAACATGAACAATCCCAAACCCTGATGAGAATACCAAACTAAAGGAATTCTCATTGTTGCTGAACAAATGCAAAATGGTACAGCATGCTGGAAGAGAGCTTAGTGGCTTCTATAACATTAAACATACTTTTTCCCATACGCTCTAGCAATTGCAGAACTCCTTGACATTTATTTACCAAAAATGATGAAAATGATGTCCACTGAACAAGAACATGTTCAATACCTTCCTTCATGTCTACTAACTTGAAAGCAACCAAGATGTCCATTAGGAAGTAAATGGATAGACTGTAGTCCACAGGGGATAAAGGGATAGTACAGTGGAGATAGTACTTGCCTTGCACATGGGCAACACAATTTAGATAGCCAGTACCCAGGGACTATCAGGAATGAGTGCCCCTCTGACTGCAAAACACAGAAAAATCTTCATTCCTCTCTAATTGAAGTCTATGGACGAGAAATACAGTGTAGGGGTTAAGATGCCTGAGTTGAATCCTGTCATCCTGTGTCCAAATCCATGGCGCCACATATGGTGACCCCAGCACTCCTGAACACAGAGCTAGAAATAGCCACTAAAGAGCCAAGTTCTATCAAGTATGGACCAAAAACAAAAACTTACAAATCATTACAAATTAAGTCTCTGAAAATGAAGTTAAGTCACTAAACTAAGCAGTTTTAAATGCACAAAAATAAAAATAAACATTTAAAACAAATAGTTGACTAAAACAAAGAGGAAATTCGAGGGCTGGAGAAATAGTACAGTAGGTGAGGCACTTGCCTTACATGTGGCTGACCCATGTTCGATCCCTGGCATTCCATATGCCCCTAAGACCACCAGGCATGATCCCTAAGCTCAGAGCCAAAACTGAGCTCTGAGCATCACCAGGTGTGTCCCAAAACCCAAAACATATACAATACATATTTTACATACATATTTTTTAAAGAAAGAAAAAAAATTGAGAAAAGATATTCTCAACTACTGAAAACCTAAATTTAAGTCTTAAAGCAAGTAAAAATAGACTAAACAATGCAAAGGAATCTATGTATTAAAACAAAAACTTTCTATGATTAAAGGCAAAAGAACCATGTTATTTCTGCCAGATCCCACCAGCAATGCTACCACCACAAATTCGAACTCAGAAGCAGAACTAATCATCTGCTCATTCTTTCTTGATCTTTGCGTTTTTGGCAAAACCCAGAGATGATCTGGGCTAACTACTGGATCGGTCACCAGGGATCACTCCAGGCAGTGCTCAGGGGACCCTATGGGGTGCCTGGGAACAAACCCAGGTTGGCCAAATGCAAGACAAGTGCCTACCTGCTGTACTATCATCCCAGCCTCATTCGCGAGGTTTGTCACTTAATTATACATTCTGCTATGTTAAATTGTGTTTTTGTTTCTTGTTGGTATCCAAGAAGGAACCCTGGACCCCCACAGACTTGAGATTCCCAGTCCCAAAGTAATAACCTTGCTGCACAAGATTTTCTAGTTCTTCAGTTTTTCCTTCAAAGTCTCTGAGTTCCTCTCGATTTCTAGGACTTATTTCTGTCAATTTTTGTTCATATGCGTTCTGCGATACGGACATTTCATGCTGATGATTATCGATCTCCTGACTCCGGTTTTGTTCGAGTTCCTTAATCAAAAAAAACCAAGTGTCAATACACACTTATAATCAAATAATTCATACAAGCCATTTTACTGTCCAAGTCCCCAAAACAATTCTCTAACATACCAAGTGACTGAAGAGAATTTAAAAATGATTTTAAAATCTGAATAATTTTGGAGCCAGAGAAATAATACAGAGAGTAAGGTGCTTGCCTTGCCTAGAGGAGACCCAGGTTTGATCCCCAGCACCCCATATGATACCCCAAATCTTCCAGGAGTGACCTCTGAGACCATATCCAAGAGTGAAGTTTTTGACCTTGATGGGTGTAGCCCAAAAAAACAAACAAAATTTGAACAATTGTTTAAGATTCCAACAATTAAATAATTTTAACAACTGTTTAAGACCTTTGCTTTGTGGGCCATAATAAACCTTTCATATCTCCAAGAGTGACCATAGCAAAATACACAAAACGCAAAACAAATCTATCCTGGTTCCGTAACACATACAACTGTACACTTCTGCTAATGACATGTGCTGCAAGTGTGACTCTCAACTTCTTGGCAAATCTGTTTTCTTGCTTTCACTTCAAATAAAATTTTTTGATTTATGGCCATTACCAGAAGTGCTGGGGTTACTTCTAGGTCTGTGCTAGGGGTTCTGTGCAGTGCCAAGGCCTCCCACATGCATGGTCTATCTGTTTTATTAGGAGTCCCATCCTCTTGCCAGTGCTCCTTTCACCAGCCTTGATGGGACTCCCAGACTGTCAACCACTGCCACCTGCTCCCGAAATGAGACAATCAGCCTTACTCCAGGATCCTAGACTCAGCAGAGTAGCTCAAGGAGTGAGTGAGGTTAGACCAGAAGCACCCTGGAGCTATCCCTTGAAGAGTCTGTCCTCTGTGCAATCTACCAGCTCTGATGCTGCTCCATTCCTGTGCTGACACAAGCTTGACTGTTCCTTCAGTCCAGTGGACTGACTAGCCTGGGTCCTTCAAGAGCTGCACTCTGTAGTGATAAGGGAACCATGCATTGCATGTACTGCTGAAAATTGAACTCAGATCAGCACATGCTAGGCAGGCAGGTAAACCACTGTACCATCTTCTGGCTTCAGGTTTAAAATTGCTTTTTGTTCCTATTACTACTCTAGTACATGTATATCCAAACATGTATTTGAATCCTGGTTCTGTATTTATCAGCTGGGAAACTGTCGGCAGATTATTTAACCTTCTGAGGCCGCTATTTTATCATCTGTAAAATGGATCCCATCTCAGAGGCCTCTTTGAAGCATAGAGTAAAGGCTTAATTATTAGGGGCCAGAGTGATTGCACAGCAGGTAGGGTGTTTGCCTTGCACATGGGGGATGAGGGTTTGATCCCCAACATCATATATGGTTCCTTGAGCACCACCAGTAGTAATTTCTGAGGGCAGAGCCAGTAGTAACCCCTAAGCATCACCGGGTATGACCCAAAAAGAAAGAAAATAAAAGCTTAATTATAAAGCCCCTTACTAGGTGTGGGCACACAGGTTACAGGATCACTTCCCTTCTCAGAATAATAGAAACTAATTTATAGAATAGCATTCTTAAGCACAACCATAGAGAGTGCCAACCACTGCCAGGACTGGTCAGCAGACCCCTAAGCGCTGCTGGTGTGGCCCAAGGAATCCCCAAAAAGCAAAAAGAAAAAAAAACACAAAATCTTTCCTAAGTGTAATGCTGACCCATAGTGTAAGGTCTTGATTAGAGTTAGACATATAAGGTGTAAGAGAGATATGAATAATGCCAAACCATCCTGAAGAGAATATAAATCTCTAGTTGTTGTTCTTCTCTGTATGACACCATGTTTTGTGATTGTTGGAGGAAATTCCCTAATGGGCTGCTGGACACAAAAACCCAGAGCCCTTGATGACTCTTGTCAGTTCCAGTGGCCATATGTGGTTCCAGGAATGACAACCAGTTCAGCCGACTGGAAGGTAAATTCTCTCCTCTCTCTCTCTCTCTCTCTCTCTCTCTCTCTCTCTCCAGTCCACTAGTAACATCATTTTTTTCAACTAAATACCATGGTTTACAACATGGTTCATGATTCAGTCATTACTCTATATTCCAACACCTTTCAAGCACCAGAGTGACTTCATGACATCCCTTCCACCATTGGCCAAAGTTTCCCAACTTGCCCCAAAGTTTCCCCTTTTACTAGGCACAAAACTTATTGGATATTCCTTGTTACACCTTACTGGTTTTAGTAGTTATTCCAAGGTACATCAGGAAATGAAAATTTGGTACAATTGCTCCATATTGGCATTGTTTCATTTGTCCTGGTGCGAGATCTTTGTTGCTAGCTTGCCTTCTCCATTATTGTCTTTGTTTATTGAGATTAGTTGGCTTCTGTGATACTTTCACATCTACTCTCGTGTGTTCCTTTTGGGATCCCTGTACTGTGTAATTTGGAGGTTTTGTGCACCCTCATTTGTGGCCTAAGGAATTGTCAGGATCTATAGTACTTATTCCAGATGGTGTAGAGTCGGAGGTTGTGTACAACACTAGTGATACCCAGCCAGGGCTTACACCTTGCTCTGTGTTCAGGTATTTTCTTCCTGTTATAGGGAGACCATATATAGCATCAGAGACTGAACGAAACACACACTGTTGACCTACCACTGAAATCAGGAATTAGAACCATCCCATGCCTGGAGATATTTTATGGTAAAGCTTTGATCCTCAGGGGAGAAAGGCTAGTTGATGGAGTAGCAGTGGCGTGTCAAGCTTGTAGAGCTCTTAGACATCAGTGATTTCAAACGGTGCCTGGAATTGTTAGTTCCCACACTCTTTCAGTATCTAGGAGGGTCTAAATAGATTCCTTCATACGAACACTCACAAAAGCTTTCTACTCAATTGAGTGAAATTCTTTTCACTAGAAATTCAATTGAGTGAAATTCTAAGTGAAATTCTTAGGAAAAACTGAAAGAACCTTCTCCTTCTCCTCCAGCTCTTTCAGGTAGTCTGTGGAATGATGGTGTATCTCTGCTTCACAGGCTTTAACATTCTCCTCTAGATATTGGCACAGGTTTTGAAGTCTCTCATTCTAGAAGCAAATTAATAACAAAAATTTCAGTAACAAAAATAACATAGTTTTCAGTAACAAAAATAATGTACACACAGACACATTTACACTGAGTGAAACATGATCATTTTTAAAAGAGAGTTTGCAAAGTAATATGTGGTGTGGAAGAAGTAAAGATATACACATTGGTAAGAAAATGAGTCTGAAAGAGAACCCAATCACAGAGATAGAGAAACGTTCTATTGAGATCATCATCGAACTGAACTATTCAAGTAAAATAAGTCACAAGTGTTAAGCACAGGGCACTAAGAAAATTATTTCTGGGGCTGGAGCCACAGCACGGGAGGTAGGCATTTGCCTTGCATGTGGCCAACCTGGGTTCGATGCCAGGCATCCCATATGGTCTCCTAAGCACTGCTAGGAGTAATTACTGAGTGCAGAGCCAGGACTAATCCTTGAGCATCACCAGATGTGACCCAAAAAAAGCAAAAAAATAAATAAATAAATAAATAAATTTAAAAAAACTTTTTATACAACTGTTTCAAATGAAAAAGTGTTCAGATTAGACTCATGGGACCTTATTTGCTGTTAGGGATTGAACTTGAGTTGTTTCTGTGAAGGGTAAGAACTCTGCTGCTGTACTATGGCTCTGGGAGAGAATTTCATTTCTTTCCTTTTCTTTCTCTCCCTCCGTGTCTCTGTCGGTGTCTGTCGGTCTGTCCAACCCCCCCCTATTGATTTAGGGCCAGAGCTGGTGGTGCTCAGAGGGGTTTCCTGCTAGTACTTGGGGAATCATATGAGGTGCCAAGGAATTGATCCTGGGCCGTCGATGTGCAAGCCAAATGCTTTACCCACGGAAAATTCCTTGGGCCACAGGTTTCCTTTCCTGACAAAGAAAACTGAGAGAGAAAAATATTTAACAGTGACTAAGTAACTCAGAAAAATATGCAAAACAACACTTCCATGTCTCATCACTATGATGCACAGTTTTTATTAATAAGAATTTCTCTTTTCCTTATTTTTCTTTTAAATTAAAGTCCATTGGATCCAGATGAAATATTAAATTCCTGGATAGCTTCATTCATATCTTCACCTAATTCTTTTACTGGACAGTCACGCAAGGGAGTAGGTACGGCATAAAACCCTTCTGAATCTTCCCTAGTCAAAATATAACATAATCATATCTAGTCAAAATACGTAATAGTATTACATATTTCATCATTACTTTCATTTTTCTTGCTATGGACTTAGCAAAGGGGCCAGTCCCAGGGAAGATGTGGCGCCTCACTCATATCCCTAGAAACGCCGAATGCATAAGTAATATTCTAGAATATTTCTAGAATATTCTAGTAATATCCTAGTAATGCCAAATGCAGAAGTAAGAGTGTTCTCTAACTCTCTTAGCCACAGCTCAGTAACTGCGCGAGTCCTTGACACAGATCCCTCTTGGCAAAGCTCTCATGGTTGGGGATTTTCTCTAAACACATTCCAAATCTGTTCATCCTCATTAAAAACAATATTGAAAGATGGTCATAATGTAAAATACTATAAGGCTAATCTGCTAGCAGCTCCTCTAAGTTTTACTTGTTAAGGAAAATTTCCCAAAAAAGTTCATTTGAGTCAAAGAAAAGGCTCTAGTGTCTTCCACCTTGTGTTTACAAGATCATTGAAACCCAGAACAGTTTTGCCAATGATCCACGATTGTCCCCAGGGTTTCTACTTTTTGCCAGTTTCCTAATCTTCGTATCTAGAAGAATGAGAAGGAAACTCTAAGTGGCTGTGAACAGCAATATGTAAATTTGTTTGTCTAAGGGAAAAATAAAAAATAATAGAAGGTGTCAATAGGTCACTTTTATAAGCAAGAATGACTCTCATGGCTTGGGAAAAGGGAATATATAAATTTCAAAGTTATTGTGCCTGTGTGTGTGTGTGAAGCAAGATAGTTTTCATTGAAAGAAGTTTACTTAGAAAGAAGTGAGAAGGAGAAAGGGAGGGTGTGTATGTTAAAGAGAGACCTCAGACTTCTCCAGAGTGGAGAAAGCAGAGCAATACAGGCTTGAGAGGGACCCTGGGTAGATGTTGAAGAGAGAACACGGGCTTTCGAGGGGAAGCAGTTCAGAGCTGCTTGTAATTTCCCTTACCTCTGTTCTGCAGACACCTGAAGCATCCTTATGCTGCCCAGCAAACAACTGTGCTGTGGGAGAGACGTCATATGTGAGTATCTGATCCAAGCGCAAACAAAGGAGCATGCGTTTAAAGACAGACATTGTGCAGAGCTTTAATTTTTTAATTTTTAAATAATTTATTATATGACTGTAGGATATACAATTACAAAGATGTTCATGTTCGGGTTTTGTTTATAGTGTTCCAGCACCATCCCTCCAACAGTGCCCATTTACTACCACCAATAACCCCAAATCCTCCACCCTCCCCTAGCCTGCCTCTATATCAGGTTCTTTATCTCTTCTCTCTCTCTCTCTGTCTCTCCTCTCTCCTCTCTATGTCCTCTCTCCTATCCCTCGTCTCTCTCCTCTCTCCTCTCCTCTCTCTCCTCTTTCCCATGTCTCCATCCTCTCTCCTCTCTCCTCCAGAGTGGAGAAAGTAGAGAGCATTACAGCCTTAGGAGGGAACCTGGGTACATGTTGGAGAGAGAACATGTCGTACATGCTCCGGCATCCCATATGATCCCCGAGCACTGCCAGGAGTAATTCCTGAGCAAAGAGCCAGGAGTAACCCCTGAGCATTGCCAGGTGCGACCCAAAAAAAAAGAAAAAAAAAAGAAAAAGAAAAAAGAGAGAGAGGAGAGAGAGAGAGAGAGAGAGAGAGAGAGAGAGAGAGAGAGAGAGAGAGAGAGAGACTTCAATGCCCCAGAAGCGCCCTCCTGCCCTGCGCGCAGGCACTTACCTTCCACATCCTTGGGCTCCTCCACGTCCTCCATGACATTCCTCCTCCATTTTGAGATCTGGCCAGTCAATGAGGCCTGGCTCTCGTCAATCAAGTGGCCCAGGGCTGTGCCCAGGCTTCTGGACCACGACCACATAGCTGCGACTCAGGGAACGACCCAGCTCTGCTCCTCCGTCAGGGAGTTGCGTCCAGCGCCGCGGACAACCTCGCCAAGTGTCCCCGAACCCGCGCCGAAAATTCCAAGGTGACGGCACCACACCGCAGACGTCATAATCAGGCTGCTCCACAACGCCAGCTTAGGGGGTCCGGAGAGTTCCACCAACTCGTGGGGGGGGGGGGCGAGGCAAAGGAGCTTTACCAGCTCGGGGGCCCAGGGGAGCTCTACCACCTTTGGGGGCCGGGGGTCTCCCAGCATTTGCCGGCCCTTTCTCAGAGGCTGGCAGGGAACGTTTCCAGGGGGGTCCACCTCCAGAGTCACAGACACTTCCGCGAGCCTATTGTTACTTTCCACTTCTTGCTAGAAGTGTTGGATTCAAGAACATGAATTGCAAGCAGGGAGCCTGGGTCTGATCCATGGTACGAGACTGAGCAGTGTTGCGAGGAGTTTCTGAGAATTGCTGGGTGTGACCTAAAAGCAAAAACATTACAAAGAAAGTCACCTGTGTGTGTAAGTGTGTGTGGGTAGGCGTTTGGTCATCCCAAATTCAATCTCGGGCATCCCAGATGGTTCTCCAAGCTCCACCAGGAGTAATTCCTGAGTTCAGCGCCAGGAGGGACCCTTGAGCATCCAGAGGTGGGACCCAAACAGCTAAACAAAACAAAGCAAAACAAACAAACAAAAAAAGAAAATCACCTGTCCTCTGTGTTCTACGTTTATTTATATGTTACCAGAAGAGATACCAGAATACTCACTACTCCGTATAGAATTTCAATGAAACATTTTCATAGTTAGTCCCTCAAATTTCGAAGGAAATTTAAAGCTTGCCTCACATTATGTCCATAAGAAATCATAGGACGGTAAAGTACTAATTACAGAAGCAGATAAATGTCACACACAACTGTGGAGTTGTTTTGAAATATTTGCAGGTACTCAACATAGTTTGAACATTCTTTTGAAGTCCCGATCGTGCTACCATTCCAGGCGATTTGAACCTTGCTCCCTGCTCTTGTTCTGTGACCAGCAGTGGAGGTGCTCCTGGCTCCTCCTGCCTGAGTTCACCGCGCAAGGATTTGGATGGCTCAGTGAGGAGGTTTCTGTCTCTAGTCCTCAAGAGGGAATACAGCAGGTTGAGTGTGTACCTAGCACATGGCTCTGAGGCATTAAGTTTCTCCACTAGATCTCAATGGAGAGTTTCATCTCAGGTTACTACAAAACAACTGAATATTAAAGCAAAGTTACAAGCTAAAATTGAATTTAAGGGGTTGGAGAGATAGTACAGTGGTAGGGCGTTTGTCTTGCATGCAGCTGACCCAGGTTCAATCCCTGGCATCCCAAATGGTCCCTTGAGCACCGCCAGGAATAGTTCCTGAATGCAGAGCCAGGAGTAACCCCTACGTACCGCTGGGTGTGATCCAAGAAAGAAAAAGTAAAAATAATAAATAAATAAAATTGAAGTTAAAAGGACTACTTTAAGAATGTATTCAACAGGGCCAGAGTGATAGCCCATTGGGTAGGGCATTTGCCTTGCATGCGACCGGCCCAAGGCGGCCTGGTTTGGATCCCGGCATCCCATATGGTCCCCTGATCCCCGACAGGAGTAATTCCTGAGTGAAGAGATAGAAGAAACCCCTGAGCATTGCAGGGTGTGACCCAAAAAAAGCAAAAAAAAAATGTAAGAATGTATTCAACAAATAAAGATGGCACATGTGACAAAGTTATAGAGAAAAAGCATTGTATGTGTCAGATCCTGGGTTTGATCCCTAGATGGACACACACACACACACACACACACACACGTGAATGTGAACAGAAGATTTAAGCAAATTAAAATAACTTTTAAGGTGACTACAAGAGTACTCGAACTGCACGGCAGAGCCTAGCAAGCTACCCATGTCGTATTTGATATGGCAAATACCAGTAAAAATTACAGACCTCATTCCTAGGACCTGATGGTATGGTTTGAGGTTCTTTATGTTCCTGGAGCAAGCAGGTGCCCTTGGGGTCTACTTGCATGAGACAGGACATATGGAGATGTTAATGGTGCCCGCTCAAGCAAATCGATGATGAACGGGAAGACAGTGATACAGTGATACAGTGATTGCAAATTTATTTTCCTTCTCAAGCTCAGTGCAGAACATTCATGCTTTAAGCCAGGTAATCCCCTAAACATTTCCCTCTCAAATTCGTACAGGCAAATTTGCCTAAGTCAATGCCCCTACATATATCTCTATTTCTATATCTCCAGGCCAGTTTCCTTCTTGTCATGTGTGTTGAGAGTTTATGTGGATTTTAAGAATTACAGGAACAAGGAAATGCTCAAGTTGAGAGCCTTCTACTGAGACTATACCACCTACATGGTAAAGCCTGGCAAGCTACCTGTGTTTTATTTACTTGTTATGCCAATAACTAATAACAATTATGGACCCCTGTTCCATGACCTGAAGAATGGTTTTACGCTCCTCCTGTCCCTGGAGCATGCATATGCCCTTGGGTTATACTTGCTTGTGACAGGACTAATGGAGATGGTACTAGTGTCCACTCTAGCAAATCGATGAACAATTGGAAGACAGTGATACAGTGATACAGGAACAAGGGCTAGAGAGACAGTATTTGAGTGGGCACTCATCCTGCATGAGGTTGACCAGGGTTGGATTCCTGGTATCCCATAAGGTACTACTGCCAGCATTAATTCCTGAGTGCTGAGCCAGGAGTAATCCCTAAGCATTGTGATGTGATCCAAAACACAAGGTAACAAAAATTACAGGAACAGTTTCCTATTTCACCTTTACCAAAAACAGTCATAATCTGGTTGCTTGGTCATGCCAGCTTAGAGGGCCCACGGAGCACCCAACAATTTCTGGTTCTACCTCTATTTCAGAGACTTGGCCAGGAACTTTCCCTGGAATCCACCACCAAGAACATGGGTACCTCATTGGTCTTCAACTAGTTGGACTTCTTGCTTCACTTTCTTCCACTTTTGCTATTTTCCAGAACCATTAGGCAAATTCTGGCAACTTGACACCCCTGTCTTTGTGGTCCAAATGCAAAACAAAACAAAACAAAAAGCAAATTAAAGAGGAAAAAAAAGAAACAGAACCAAAGGGAAGGGGGCCGCATCATGGACCGGAAATGGATCGGAGAAAACCCATCCATGGGATGGAACAATCCTCTCTCAATGCTGGGACTGTTCAGAAGAGGCCCACCTATGAGTGAATCTATTAAAAACTCAGGCTTGCAATTTCTTTGACTGAAGTCTCCAGGCTTTCTCAGAGTTGGGGATGGACGCCCGCCCCCATCTCCCTGTTCTTCAGAAAGCCCAGTAGTAGCATCGATTAACTGCCTCAGGCACCAAAGTAGTAACTCAGATACAAACCCTGGAATTCCGGGGTGCTTGACTGTATTTGCTGCCGCATAACATCTCAAACTCTAGTGTCCTGATATACCAAGTATCATATCACATTTAGTAGATGTAAGTATAAGGCACCCAATAACAAAATATGTAGTCACAATGCCTATTCTGTAATAACATATTAGTAATTTCTTATACAAAGGGCTTAGTGGCCCAAAGGCTCCATTGGAAGATGGAACAATCGTCATTAACGTTCTTCTATGAATATATTTCACAATCATACTTAGTATCGAAATATTAGATGGGCTGGACATGTAATGCGATTTGGAGACAACCACTGGAATAGAGCCATTACCGACTGGATCCCACGGGATGTCAGAGATCACTTGGCCGCCCACCTACAAGATGGTCAGACTTCCTTGTAAAGACCTTGAAGGAAAGGTTTGAGGCTCTTCATATTCCTGAATCAACCAGATGCCATTGGGCTACATTGGCACGTGATAGGGTCCAATGAAAATGTTACTGGCACCCGCTCGAGCAAATCGATGAATAACGGGATTCAAGTGATCAAGTGATCAAGTGATCATATTTAGCAAATCAGTTCAAAAAAGCAATATTAAATAAATTATTGAACAGCCTCATGCAGTGGTTGTGAAAATTTGAAATAATCGTTGTTTATAGTTTCCATGAAGGTAGGTTTGGCGTTAGGTGCTGAATATTTGTAAGAAGTTAACATGAACATCTTTGTTAAAATATTGGGTAGAAATCTGCTATGTTTAATAGTTCACTAAGTAAAAGCAGTAACACAGATAGTTCAGTAAAAGGTCATGACTTTATCAATACCATTCTGAGATATATGCTGTAATGGGCAATATAATTAGTGCATCTTAGCCGGAATGAAGGACCCTGCTGTGGATCCCTCAGGCCACAGAGATGACCCAGCTGTTACCTGTGAGCATGCGGGGCCGGGTGTCTGACGGGTCAGATGTGGCACAAGAGCTGGTCAGAAGAGTTTTGTTCAGGGCTGGGCGACCTAAGGACATGCCAGGCTCAGGCCCAAGTCCCCCAGGCCACCTAGTGGACAGGGTTACAAAAAGCATTTTGGTTCTGGGGCCATGTCTGACATTGCTTGGGGACTACTGCGTCTGTGCTAGCGGACATTCGTGACAGTGTCCAGGGGATTATACCTGGGCTCACGGGGACTGAGTCAGTCAGCTGCATGCTGGCAGCCATCTTAGTCTTGGCCTCTTGATTTCAACTCCTGATTTCCCTGGGTTGGCTCAATCCCAGATGTCGGTTCTTCTTTCCGTTTCTCTGGCAGTTGCTGCACTGAGTCGGATCTAATGTGAATCAAACCTGACTGCCGGAAAGGGCCAACTGACTTCTCCATCTCAGCGTGCAGGGTCTTTGGGAGAGGGCTGGACAATTCTCAACCCAGGTGACTCAACTTGGAAAATTCCGATTCCTTCTAGTTCTCAGGCAGGTCATCCAAAACCTGAGGAAATGTCACAACACGGCCTCCACAGAAAGTCAGGGACCTGAAACCCATTTTTCTCTTCACCCCTAATCTACCAAAGAATTGCAGGATCAGAACAAGTTCACTTCCTATTAACATGGCCCATCGTTTGCACAAGGACAATGAGCACAGCTGTAATTATACAGATTCCTTCCCCCTGCCTTGGACCTGTAGATTGAGAAAAATCAGTGAAACAGGTTGTAGCAAGGGGCCCGTGGCAGGAGCTGTCTTCAGAGTTTCAAACTCTCGGTCTCAGGCCAGCTTGGGCTTTTCCCAACCCCAGAGAGCCCCACGTCCTCAGGGCATGAGGAAGGGCCTAGAAGTAAAAGGCTTTGACTCTCCCCTTAGGGGCAGAGCTTGTGCCATGACAGTGCTGCTGACCAAATACAGTTCTATTGTCTGTGGCCCTCAGATTGGCTGGTCAGAGCCAGAATTGCCTGGTCACCTACTCCAGGTCCATCTAAGCCCTCTGCGGAACTCATGATTTCATGGTAGGAAGGAAAGTCAATCTTAGGACAAATGGAGCTCAGGTCAGGTTGAGTGACCAAGGCCCAGGGCTTTAGGAGGACATTAAACACCATAGAAACGACCCCCTGCAACACTGTCTTTCAGGTTTAATCACTCAATCCCTGAGGTTCCCCACTGTCCTGGGGTTTTGGCCCTTTGAAGGCGGCTACGTTGTCACTCCACAATGACAAAGTTCCTTAGTAGACTTGGAACCTTTTGAAGAGGGCATTAACCTTCTTTTTATTGAAGTTAATCTTGATTCCCAAGTCACTATTCTCTTCCATATCCTAGCGTCTCAGAGAGAGGCAGAGGTGGCTGGGGAGGAAGGAAGTTTGGAATCAGGGATAGGCCTAGAGAACCCGGATCCTTGCTCTGAATCAGTGAGGCAGGTTGTTTCCCAGCCTGCTTTTGTCTTTGCAAATGACCCAGGAGCCCTGGGGGACTTCTCACAGAAGAATTTCCTCTCCTTTCCTTCATTTACTTGCCAGCACCTGTGGTCCAGGTGCCCCTTTGACAGACTTTGTCGGGATCTGGGCTGCTGGAGAGGAAGGAGCCAGGGAGGGTCCGAGGCATGCTGGGGTCCAGCTGGGGGCTAGGCTGCTGTCCCTTCCCTCCTGCCAGGCCCTTCCTGACCAGCTTACCACCCAACCCTCCCTGGGGCTTCCAGGCATCCTAGAACTCAGCTCTCTCTGTGCGCACCCTGCGTTCAGGTTAAAGCTCCAGAGCTGGGTGGGTTGGAGGAACGAGCAGCCCTGGGACAGGGGTCACGGCCACCAAGTCCTGGGCCGTGGACTGCCCCTTCCCTGGCTTCAGCCGCCTCCACCCTGGGGTCCCACACTGGCCACATGAGGTGGGAAGTAAAAGGGTCAACAGCCCCCACCGCAGCCCGCCCCTCTTTCATGCCCTCCAATCTCCTCCAGGGGGTGTGGGGCAGTGGGCCAGGCTCTGAGCACTTGGTCCTGACAGATGCCTGAGATTGTTGTGAGGAGTCTCCCTAGCCAGTTAGTGAGAGCTGTAATCCGAACCAGCTGCAACCAGACTGAGGCACCCATTTGCATTGTTTAACATACTTGAAAATGAAGTGTTCATTTTTAACATTCCTGCTCCAATTGGCTTAATGCTGAATTAGTGAAGAGGGTTAAGCAAAACCAAATGCCCGCTCCCTGGGTACTCACGAGGACCCAGGTGCTGCCCGCGCCCCTGCACCCTGCTCTGCCCAGGCTGCCCCTGAGACAGCGCCCGCCCTTGGCCCAGGACACGCGAGTGCCTCGAGGCCCCGCACCCTGACCCCTTCTGCGAGGCGCCTCGCAGCACCTATGACATCCAACCAAATTGTGGGTCCCAGCCCTGCCCCTGAGCGGTGCTCGGTGCAGAAACTGCTCTCAAGTGCCACTGGGTGGGGAGCAGCAGGGGCCAGATTCCCACTGCGAAGCGCTGCTGGACAAGGCACGAGCCAGTGACGCCATGGGGTTGCCCATGACCCTCAGCCTCGCTCTGGAATTTCCACTCTTCGCCGGCTTGGTGGCGCGGGGCTCAGCTAAGGCCATTTCCAAGGGGGTGGCCGACTCGCGATGTCTTCCTTGCGGGGGCAGCGAACGGGTGCGCTAGGGTTTCCACGAAACAAAAATCTTTAAAGGATGATTTTAGACGCCCGGGGTGGGGGACACAGTCACTTGTTCCGTCCCCTTCCACCCTCTGCAGCGTGTTGGACACACACTGGCTAGAACAGCCACGGGGCTGCCTTTGCTCTGTGTCTGTGGGCAGCTGCAGAGGGCAGCAGACCCAGAAGTGTGGAGCTGATGAAAGGAGAGGACAGATGGGCAGGCAGGCAGGCAGGCAGGCAGAAAGAAGATGGACGGACAGACAGACAGTCAGAGACAGACATGTCAGCGTCTGCTCTGTGCTTCTTTGAGAAACTGCAACTCTGGTCAAGCCTTGCTTAAGCTCTGAAAGTTCCTTGTCTAGGGCCATGCTGCTCCCTGCAGGCAGGAGACCCGTGGGGTTTGGGTGCAGAAAAGAAACAGGGGATGGGGTGGTTCCTGGGTCTCTGGAGTTTCCAAGAGGGGGTCGCTGCCTTTTCCTCCAACCCGGGGACTCCTGGGTGTTGAGCCCAACCCGCCACCCCCTCAGTAGCCTGGACCTCGGAACCCCGGAAAGGAAAGCCAGGCTGCTCCAGGGACACGCTGACCCTCCTCATATTCACCTGAAAGGAAACTGGCCGTTGCTCTCGCACCTTCCACACCCAAATCTGCCTCAATACCCGGCAGAGCCCTGGGTTTTGGGCGCTGCCACACCTCTGTCTCTATGGTTCCTCTGGGACCCACTCCTGCAGGCGCTTAGCAGGGTGAGCCCTCAGCACTGTGGGCGTCTTTCCTCTTAGGACCAGGGATGAAGGAGGGGGCTGCCCTCCGAGGCCCCACGTGTGTTCTGTGCCCTGGTGATCTCTACCTCCCGCCTGCCAGTAGCAGAGGGAGAGCCAGATCCAGGTGTCTGAGGGTCACATTCACCAGCCCTTATCAGCTCAGCTCCCTCTTCTAACTATTCAGGACCCAACAGTGGATTATGTTTAATAGTTGCTGTCCTTAAAATTATTTTGGTGGCGGGACCAGAGCGATAGTCCAGTGGGTAGGGTTTTGCATTAGCGTATGCCTCAGAGACCTGCATTAACATACACCTCAGAGACCTGGGCCCTAGGAAAGCAGGATGAGAATTCTATTCGGGTCTCCCAGAGAGGGAATCGTAAGAGCTATGCTTGGAGTATCACGCCTCACTCAAGTGAGAGAAGGAATCCGAGCTCAGACTGCCGTCTCTGTTCCAGAGACAGGGGCGCTGTCTCGTTGGCCAAGTCATCGAAAATCAGATGGGCTGAACATGTAATGCGATTTGGAGATGACCGCTGAACTAGAGCCGTGACTAACTGGATCCCACGGGATGTGAAAAGAACACATGGCCGTCCACCTACAAGAGGGTCAGACATCTTCGTCAAGTAAACAAAAATAATTATACATAAATCATGAGAGCTGGGTGGTGAGGAGGTATCTCTGGCCCGCTGTCAACCTGGCTTTTGATCCCCAGCCCCCTAGGTTCCTAGATTGCCTTTTTCTTACAAAAGGACCATTTTGAAAGCTTGGCAGCTCCATGTGACAGGTTGGAAGCCCTAACACTGTGTGACTTCACAGGGTTCCTGCAGTGAATAGGTTTCCCAGCCTGATCCTTATTCTCCAGGGCCCTGGATCCCTGGAAAGGACTTGGGGGAGGAAGGGCCACTCAGAGAGCTCAGCTACAGCACCCATGCCAGGTAGAGCTGCCTAGGGCTCTGAGGACCCTGTCCTGGACCTCAAGTTGCCCTCCTCACAGAGGCGCCCTCCAGGGCACCCTGGAGAAACAGTACACCCCATGCTTTGCCCCAGTAATGGTAATCAGGGGGTTACTTCCATGCTGCTCCATGGAAGAGGACAGGTAGTGACACTGGGCAAGTGGACATGGGTGGTGGAGTGACCAGACTTCTGCCAAAGCCCCATCTTGGATCCACGCCCCCTTCCCAGAGGCTGAGGTTCAGAGTCATAGTCCCTGTGTTGTGCAGGACCTGCTCTAGCTAGCCGGGAGTGGACACTGAGTCCCCCTCCGGAGTGTCAGGTCAGGATGGACAGGTCCCATCTCTCTCTGCACTCACTCCAGAGGTCACAGGCCCTGCTCTGCCCCTTCCTCCCAACTCGGTGCCCTCATCTTTCATGGATGTGCCCACACCAGCCCTTAGATAAGTGAAAAGGAACAGGTTGGAGTCGAGTGCATCCTTTCCCCATCCCTCCCCTGCCCCCGTTTCTCTGAGTGACGCTGTATGTGTATTTCCATGTCTCTGGATGGAAACAAACATTCGTCTAAGGCACTTGTCTGGGCTGGAAAGACAGGACAGCGGCTAAGACACTTGTCCGGGCTGGATAGATAGGACAGTGGCTAAGGCACTTGTCTTACAACCAGTCAATACGGGTTCAATCTCTGACACCCCATATGGTCCCCGCCAGGAGTGATCTCTGAGTGTGGAGCCAGGAGTTAGTCCTCAGCACAGCCATTTGGAGCCCAATAAAAGTGCAGAAAGAAAAGACTTTGGTCCCACCACAACCAAAGTGACCGGGGCAGGGGAGCTCCCAGAAAACTCTTCACCACCCCCTCTGGCCGACAGAAGCCAGACCTGCCCAGCTCAGGCCCCCCCATCGTGGGACCTCACAGGATCTTGTGCTCTAGCGCTCAGAGTCCTAGAGCTGCCTTTGCCCCAGTCTCAGATTCCCACCCGCAATGTCTACTTCCTTTCCACAACAGCTGGCCTAGGTCCCCCTGGCTTCTTCCAGGACCAGGAGCAGTGCTGTCGCACACCGGGAGACAGAGATGTGAGAGCTCTGGGTGCTCCTCACCCTGGGACTCGTGGCCTTTTGTTCAGGCCTTTGATAGTGAGAGAGAGAAAAAATAAAATCGCACTTGACCCTTAAATTGATGCTAGATATGGTCACCCCGTTCCCACATGGACCAAGGGAGAGATGGAAATAAGAGAAGGAGGCTGTGAATGAGACAGAAGGTGGCAACCCGGACTCCAGGCCATTCCTTAAGGCTGCTTCCAGAGGCTAGAGATAGCTGTGAGACTTTGGTCTGAGCTGGACCAAAGATAGGACAGTGGCTAAGGAGCTTAACTTGCAGCCAGATTCAGGCTGAGAAAGGATTCTGGGGAAGTAGGGGTTGAAGAGAGGTCAGTTATTGATGTCCCATTGGGGGGCTGGGGGTGGGAACCAGCTTCATGGGGGGAGGGAGCACTGCCATCTGCCCAAGTTGGGGGGACCCAAGATGGGGGGGACTCACCCACACACTGATTGTCTTTGTCCATCTGGTAGCCAAAGCGGCACATGGCGGATCTGAGATGGTGGGATAGTTGGAGGGGGCAGCGGTGGCGTGGCTGCAGGGCAGGGTCCCGAGTAGGGTGTGGAGAAGGAGGAGGAGGCAGAGGAGCCAGTCCCGGCACTGCCATAGGGCCGGCGGTACACGGGGTTGGTGCGGGGGATACATAGGTAGCCCCCGTTCTAGTTCACGCATATCATATCTCCGCGGCAGGCCTCGGGGATGGTCCGGCATTTGTTCACGTCTGGGGATGGGGAGAGAGATGGGGTTAGTCCCAGGCAAACCTCCACATCAGTGTCCACGCTTCCCTACCCGAGGCACACTTGGGCTAACCGGCACACATTGGAGCAGGGATATCATCTGTCCAGAAACCGGCATGATTTGGTCACACACACCTCTGAAATGTCCATTGCCATGAGCCCGGCCCTCTTATTAGAGAATTCCTGCCCAGAGATGCAGACGCTGATAGTTATTTGTCTGTGAACTCAGCCCCCTTCAAACCCAATGTTGAAGCAGAGATAGAGGGATGGTAAAGGTGAGCTAGCAACTGTTAAGTATTGCTCACTCACGGGTGCCCCAGCCCCAGTCAAATGCACCCCAGAGACCCTGGTGCCCACAGCTTCCATGCTGATACTCCCGGATGGAAGTCAGGCCTGTGGGTGTTCACCCAGCTCTCACGGCACACTCTGCAAGCTCTCCCGTGGGGCCAGGACAGACCCCCCCAGCCCTTCCTCTGGCTATGATCCTCAAAGTGTCACTCAAGCCTATGAGCTGGAGAGAAAGGGCCTGTGCCTCTCATGTATGAGACTCCTCTAATCCTGGGCACTAACAAAACTGGTTAGGCCAGAAAAGAAACTGCTGATGGCCCCCTGCACTGCGGGGTGTATGCTCCTCCCCTGCATGTGAGAGCTAAGTGCCGCTCCAATTCTTGCTGGCAAGCTGCGTTCTGCACCACTGGGCACTGTTTTCAATGGTCCATTTCCTCTTGGCCCTTTGCTGCCATTGTTGGTGTTATCATCTCCGAGTGACTCTTGGACTTCACCTCTGATCATTTGCCGAGGACCTCTCCTGGTGTGAAATCTGCTTCTTGCCATCCCTGTCTGAATGTTTTTAAAAGCTGAACGTCTTGGGCCAGAGCATAGTGGGCAGAGCACTAAACCGGCACACGGCTCCCCAGGCTCAGCCCTGAGCAGTCAGGGCTGGCCCCGAAACAAACAAAAATAATGAGTTAATTGTCGGGGTAGGAGCAATAGTACAGTGGGGAGGGCATTTGCCTTGCAAGCAGCCAACCTGGGTTCCAGCTCTGGCATCCGATAAGGTCCCCTGAGCACAGCCAGGAGTAATTCCTGAGTACTAGAACCAGGAGTAACCCCTGAGCATCACCAGATGAAACCCCAAAAAATGTCCAAAAAAATACCTAGACATTTAGAAAGAGTAGAAAAGGGACTGGGATATTGGAGTGAGGCTGGTCCATCCCTGTTACAGCGTGGGCCAGGAAGGGGTGGAATACAAGCTGTGCTGTGCTGAGCTTGGGGTACGGAAGGGGCCTCGGAGTTGGCCCCAACTCCGAGGTCTACAGCCTCCTTCTTAAAAAGAAGGGAGGGGGATGGGAGATAAATCAAAGGTCTGAGCCACACTAGAACCTACCTCTGGGCAGGCTTGGACGAAAAAATTAAAAACAAATGAATAGAAAGAATCCGAATTTGGCCAATGTTCATGAGCTAGGATGGGGGATTCCTCAGAACCCCCAGAGTGGATGAACCTTCTCTTCCTGATTTTTCACCTGGATGTTTACCTTTGGACATGTGGGAGAGGAAATATGTGTGGGTCAAGGCTCTTGTGTGTGCCATGAGTCCCAACAGCCACAGGAAACATCCCGCTTTAGAACTCATTGGAGCAGAGATGGATCCTGAGTCATCCCTCACCATCCTTAAACCCGTGACTCAGGGGTAGCACGTGTGAGGCTCTGGGTTCGATCCCCAGCACCAAAACAAGAAAAGGCCACACAGAATTGTACCCCCACCTACGTGCCCCTTCCCCATCCTGGTTTCTCCCACCAGGAGCAGATCCTGAATTGACAATAGGGACTGTATTTGGGTGAGAAATAGATGTCTGCAGAGCAGATGATGGACAGCGAGGATGGGCAGTGGGGGATGGACAGCTGGTGTTGGACAGTGGGGGATGGGCTTCAGGTGAGGACCACAGGGGATGGAGAGCAAGGGATGAACAGCAGGAGATGGACAGTGGGAGATAGACAGTGGAGATGGACAGCAAGGGATGAACAGCAGTGGATGGACAGTGGGGATGAACAGCAGGGATAGACAGTGGTGGGTGGATAGTGAGAGATGGACAGTAGGGGATGGACAGCAGGGATGGACAGTGGAATGGACAGTGGGGAATGGATAATGGGGGATGGCAGTGGAGGTTGGACAGCAGGGAATGGACAGTGAGGGATGGACAGAGAGGGATGGACAGAGAGGGATGGACAGCAGGGGTGGACAGCAGGGGATGTATAGGGGAGAGCAGGGGATGGGCAACAGGTTGGGCAGTGGGAGATGGCCAGAGGGGGAGTGGACTGCATGGGGTGGACAGGTGCTCCTACCGAAGCACTGTCCCGTGGAACGGTCCATGCCAAAGCCATTCGCGCACTGTTGCTGCGGGGAGAACAGACACGGATCATTCCTGTTCCTCCCCTTCACCCTAGAAGCTTCCTCACTAGGTCACAGGAAGTTTGGGGAATGGGGTGAAGTTAAAAAAAATCCATGGTACTGGGGATGGAATGATGGTACAGCGGGTTTGCCTTGCATGTGACTGACCCAGGTTTTATCCCCTGGCATCCCATACGGTCCCCAAGCACCTCGAGGAGTAATTCCTGAGTGCAGAGCCAGGAGCAACCCCTGATAAAATCCTGGAGCACAGCAGGAGCCTCAGTGGGACCTCCACTTGTTGGGGTATGCTGGGCACCCCCAGAAAATCTGGGAGCAGGGTCTAGGGATCCCCTTTCCCCAGGGGATCGGCAGCTGGTGGACAGAGAAGGACTTGAGAATCCAGCAAAGTTTCAAAAGGCTTTACTCTACAGGTTCTGGCATAGGATCCAGTAACAGGAAAAACCCGGACTTCAGGTTCCTGGCTGGGCCCCAGCCATGTGTAGGTTTAGACTCCTAGGCCCAAGATGGCCGCTACCATGTGTTAAGGCCCAACCAGGAAGAGAAGGGAGAAGAGCAGAGGCAGAAGGAGAAAAGGCCAAAAGGCAAAAAGAGCCAAAGAAAACAGGCTATAGCTTTTATATCTTTTCAGTTCAGACTGACAACACCAAGGGGAAGCAGTCAGGGTCAAATCTCCCTCAGGTAACTTTTCCCAGGACCTCAGGGAGGTCCATTGAAATGTTAATGCTGCCCAGTCAAGGTCTGCCTTGGAAGTGCTCCAGCAGGGTAGAGTGGGGAAGAAAGGGCATCTGAGATGAACTGTATCTAAGAATACAAAGGCATGCATCTGTACCAATGGATATTCTACAGCCAGGTATATATTTCTCCAAGCACTCACAAGATTCTTGTCTTTACTTCATTTTTTATTTTTTATATTCACCTTTAGATTTATTACCGAGCCTTGCTTGCTTGCTTGGAGGCAAACAGCATTTCTCTCTGGTCCAATTACTTAGAGATCCAATGTGGACAGGTAAATATACTCGTTCTTACCAGTCTAGCTAGTCCCAGATGATTATGGGAGCATAAGAGAAAATATTTATTCC
This sequence comes from Cryptotis parvus, assembly GCA_021461705.1. Lineage (NCBI taxonomy): Eukaryota > Metazoa > Chordata > Mammalia > Eulipotyphla > Soricidae > Cryptotis > Cryptotis parvus. The sequence continues at coordinate 26,200 of JAJIBD010000757.1, read as the reverse complement.
AGCTAACATAGAATACATGGTATGATATACTGCCACATATCAAACTGTTTTCCACCACTAATCTACAAAGTGGCCTGCAGGAGATAACTCCAGGCACTGGGCAACAGTGTGCTGCAACATAGAAGGAATCTTAACTTTCCTAGTTGACTCGCTGCGGTTGAGAATTGTCCCAGCCCTCTCCCAAAGACACTGCATGCTGGAGATGGAGAAGTCAGTTGGCCCTGTCCAGCAGTCAGGTTTGATTCACACTCACATCCAACTCAATGCCGCAACTGCCAGAGTAATGGAAGCAAGCAACGACAGCTGGGATTGAGCCAACCCAAGGAAGTCAGAGTTCAGTTCAAGGGACTGGGAAGAAGTACAGGAACTAAAGTGCCCTCTTGCTTCAGCTGACTCGAATTTAGTCCTTGAATCATGTACACATACGATCCTGCTAATAATTTTTTTGAGGAGTGTCTACTGAGCACAGAGACAGGAGTAGCCCGACACCTGCTAGATGTGACACCAAAACCAAACCCAACCAAACTCCTTGTGGCCCTGCCCAGAAGGTGGTTTTGGGCATGAGGGGGATGAAACACAAGCCTGGTGTCTCATGTTGCCAACCCCTGAACAAATCTGTTCTTCTCTCACCTACTCTTATCTCTTGCACACAGCCCCTCAGTCCGCAGGCCCCAGCATGTGCATAAGGTATCTCTGTGGCCTTAGAGAGAGCCTCTCATTCTGGCTTAAGAGGCGCCATTGACATTGTTGCTCAAAAATAAAAGGTGGAGGTATAAGGGGAAACCCGAGTCCATCATCAGGGACCCAAATTTTTCTCCATGGGTGGATGTGCGGCCCTGCCAGTGTGAGGCCATGCATTTCCTCCTGAGTGCTACCACAGGCACCAAGCACAGTCTCAGAGCTCAGCAGCTCTGCTGTCTGGGATCAGCCTCACCGCCTCTCTTGATATACAAGTGCTGTGTGATCTACAGCGGGCATCACCTTAGGTGATGTGTGAGCACTCAGACCAGGAATGTGACCCGTGGAACACTACAGTCACAATGTGTTCAAGTACCCTAAGGAAAATCTGTCTCCACAACCAGTATGTGGGGTGTAGAAACCCGGTCCTAACAACAGCAACTAAAAGGGGCCATTCTGGATTAGAGATTCATTGACTTACTGCATTTGGGGTCATAGGAAAAAAAATTTTTGTTTGCTTTTAAGTCTTTTTGGGGTCATTCCGGTGATGCTCAGGGGTTACTCCTGCCTCTGAACTCAGGAATTACTCCTGGACCATGGAATGCCGGAACATGTACAAAATGTTCTCTCTCCAACATGTAGCCAGGTTCCTTCTTAAGCCTGTATTGCTCTCTGATTTATCGACTCTGGAAGAGAGGAGAGAGGAGATAGAAAGGGGGGAAGAGAGAGAGGAAAGAGGAGAGAGAGGAGAGAGGAGAGAGAGGAGAGAAGAGAGATAGAGAAAGAAAAGAGAGGAGAGACACAGACAGAGAGAGATAGAAGAGATAAGGAACCTGCCATAGAGGCAGGCTAGAGGAGGGGGTAGGAATTGGGGTTATTGGTGGTGGGAAATGGGCACTGATGGGGGATGGGTGCTGGAACCCTATGATTGAATCCCGAACATGAACATCTTCGTAACTGTATATCTCACAGTCTATAATAAAATATTTAAAAATTAAAAAAATAAAGCTCTGCAAAATGTCTGTCTTTAACGCATGGTCCTTAGTGTGCGCTTGGATCAGATATTCACATATGATGTCTCTCCCACAGCACAGTTGTTTGCTGGGTAGCATAAGGATGCTTCAGGCGACTGGGAAAGAAATTACAAGCAGCTCTGAACTGCTTCCTCGAAAGGTCCGGGTTGACTTCTAGTATCAAGACTATCTTGCACAATCCTTTCTTTTCCCAAGCAGGACATGTCCTTCTACCAATAGCATCTGGTTGTTCGAACATGAAGCTCCCTCTCAAGCCTGTACTTGGGTCTAGGTCTGCTTTCTGGGGCGCCACGTGATCTGGTGAGACGTGGTTAGTCCTGAGGTGTCTCCATCAACATCTGATTCATACACACCTCCCTGTTCTCCTTCTTCCTGCTTTAGTAGGGCCCAGGTCTCTGAGGTGTATGTTAATGGAGGGAGAACAGTGGAGTCAAAGAGATGTGCCCGGAGCCGGAGGTTCTTTGTCCTTTTAGCTATTTCTTCAATAGCCCAGAGGAACCCCCCCACACCTTGCTGGCAGCCATCTTCACAATCCACACTCTGCAGCAGGTAAGATCTCCACCCAGCAGACTAATCCAGTCTCCAGCCCCCAGATTAATCCAGTCTCCAGCCTGGCTTGTCAGAAATCCAGCCTACAAGGACCCACCACGCAGAGACATGCGCTTCAGAGGAGAGTATTTCAAGCGCAGGAATGCTTGAGCCTAAAACACAGGTACACCCGGCAGAGCAGAAACCAGCTTTCCCCATTGCGCGCGGCCTCACAATGGCCACACGATTTCCCTCAAATTACCGTAAATATTCAACCCACACCTCTGAGAGAGTCCCACAAATTAATGAGAATATAGTGCCCGCATGGCAGAGCCTGGCAAGCTGTCCGATGCGTGGTCGATATGCCAAATCCAGTAACAGAAATAGTTTTCCCTTAGACAAACAAATTTACATATTGCTGTTCACAGTCACTTAGAGTTTCCTTCTCATTCTTCTAGATACGAAGATTAGGAAACTGGAAAAAGTAGAAATCCTGGGGGCAATTGTGGATCATTGGCAAAAGTGTTCTGGGATTCAATGATCTTCTAAACACAAGGTGGAAGACGCTAGAGCCTTTTCTTTGCCTCAAACGAACATTTTGGGAAATTTTCCTAAACAAGTAAAATTTAGAGGAGCAGAAGATTAGCCCTACAGTATTTTCCATTAGGACAATCTTTCGACATTGTGTTTAATGAGGATGAACAGACTTGGAATTTGTTCAGAGAAAACCCCCAACCATGAGAGCTTTGCCAAGAGGGATCTGAGTCAAGGAATCGCGCAGTTACCGAGCTGTGGCTAAGAGAGTTATAGAATATGGAATATTACTTCTGCATTCGGCGTTTCTAGAGATAGGGGTGAGGTGCCACATCTTCCTGGGACTGGCCCCTTTGCTAAGTCCATAGCAAGAAAAATGAAAGTAATGATGAAATACGTAACACTATTACGTATTTTAACGAGATATGATTCCGTTATATTTTGACTAGGGAAGATTCAGAGGGGTTTTATGCCGTACCTACTCCCTTGCGTGACTGTCCAGTAAAAAAAATTAGGAGAAGATACGAATGAAGCTATCCAGCAACTTAACATTTCATCTGGATCCAATGGACTTTACTTTAAAAGAAAAATAAGGAAAAGAGAAAATCATATTAATAAAAAACTGTGCATCCTAGTGATGAGACATGGAAGTGTTGTTTTGCATATTTTTCCTGAGTTATTTAGTCACTGTTAAATATTCTAATCTCTCAGTTTTATTTGTCAAGAAAGGAAACCCGTGGCCCAAGAAATTGTGCGTGGCTAAAGCATTTGGCTTGCACATCGACGGCCCAGTTTCAATTCCTTGACACCTCATATGATTTCCCCAAGAACTTTATTCACAATAGCCAGATTCTGGAAGCAACCAGAGTGCCCGAAAATTGATGACTGGATAAAAAAGCTTTGGTATATCTACACAATGGAATACTATGCAGGTGTTAGGAAAAATGAAGTTATAAAATTTGCCTATAAATGAAGGGACATGGAGAAGATTATGTTGAGCGAAATTAGCCAGAAGGAGAGAGACAGATACAGAATGACTGCATTTATCTGCATAACATAAATATATATGTACATATTATGATACCAATATCCAAGGTCAAGTGAAACACATATCAGGAGGTCTTGTCAAAGGTGGAAATTATCACAAACGTGTGGGAATCAGAGGCTAGGTAAGACAGAAAATGGAACAGTGTGCTAACATTTGTCGAGGTTACTAATGCCAACCTAGAACTGAGCATTAAATAGAGGCAAAAAGATACACATGACAACCCTTTAATGTATGTTCTGTAATCCATAGTCTGGAGGGAAGGAAAAGAGAAAGAGAGAGAAAGGGAAAGAAATAAAGAACCTGCCATGGAGGAGGGCTGGGGGAGGGGAGGGAACCGGGGACGTTGGTGGTGGGAGATGGGCACTGGTGGCGGGATGGGTGTGGGAACACTTTATGACCAAAACCCAAATATGAACTTTTAAATTGTCTATCTTTGTAATTGTAAAAATAAAAAATTTTAAAAAAATAAAGCACAACTGTACTAGACCTTAAAAAAAAAAAAAACGAACGACCAGGAAACCCCTCTGAGCACCACCAGCTCTGGAACCAAATCAAGAGGGGGTGGGAGAGACTGACAGAGACAGACAGAGACAGGGAGGGAGAGAAAGAAAAGGAAAGAAATGAAATTCTCTCCAAGAGCCACAGTACAGCAGCAGAGCTCTTACCCTTCACAAAACAACTCAAGTTCAATCCCCAATAGCACATAAGGTACCATGAGTCTAATCTGAACACTTTTACATTTGAAACAGTTTTATAAGAATTTTTTAAATTAATTAATTAATTAATTTTTTGCTTTTGGGTCACATCTGGTGATGCTCAAGGATTAGTCCTGGCTCTGCACTCAGTAATTACTCCTAGCAGTGCTCAGGAGACCATATGGGATGCCTGGCATCCAACCCAGGTTGGCCACATGCAAGGCAAATGCCTACCTGCTGTGCTGTAGCTCCAGCCCCAGAAGTAATTTTCTTAGTGCCCTGTGGTCGACTGCTTCTGACTTCTTTTACTTGAATAGTTCAGTTCGCGCCCATGGGTGCAGGAGCCACCGGACAGCCTGAGGCCCGGATGAAGCCTGGATGGAGGCTGGAGCTGTTTGGCCACGCCCCTCACGTACCTCCCAGCTGGCGATTGGCGGGTCTTGGGCTCGCTGTTCCCTAATTGGTTATTTCCTGGCGTGCCTGCGTGGTAGGAAAATCAACTGGGAATGCTGGGACTGGAAAAGCAATCCAGGAGTCAGGGAATCATGAACCGGAAGGTGGCTAGGCCTGATGGCTTCCCAAGGACAGGGCGTCTTGAATGTTTTAACTTGTTAAAGCACAAAGCGCTTAACTCACAGACCAGCGGATTGGCAATCCAGGGAATACTGCAATCAGATAGAAACCCCAACATTTACCCCCAAATCACTTTTTCAGACATCAGGATTATTTATAATTTCCTGTTCTCTCAGTTTGCTTGATCCTCCTGTCTCACCAGCGCCTCCTTCCGGCCGCTTTCGCACCCTCTTCTCTGGCACAGGAGCTACAATAGGCGGGTCTTCTGAGGACTAGTCCCAGGCAGGCCCCTGAACAGCTGGAGGGGCGGGTGGGCCTGGGCCTGGAACCTGCACTCCCGCGTGTGCACTTCAGACCTCCGCGGTGTCTCCAGGTCCGGGCACATCCTTGACAGTATGATTGTTCCGTTGTGTTGCTCACCTGGCAAAATTGACCTAGATCAACTCAATCTTTCAGAGCCTTTACTTTGTTTTTGGTTTTGGGAGTCTCACCTGGCTATGTTCAAGTCATATTCCTGGCTCTGCACTCAGGGATCACTCCAGGTGGGACTTGGGGACCATATGCGGTGCAAGGGGCAAACCCAGGTCAGGTGCATGCAACAACACAAGTGCCCTAGCCACTGCTCTGTTCCTCTCTTAGGGTCTGGAGTCTCAAGTTCTTAGGAAACACAAAGAAACCAGGCAGTAATGCAAAATGCAAACAGAGTTTATTTATTTATTTATTTATTTATTTATTTATTTATTTATCTTTCTATCTAGCTATTTATTCTATTTTCTACATTTTTTTAAATTTTTTTTTTGGGGTGCCACTTGGCAACGCTCAGGAATTACTCCTGGCAGTGCTCTGGGGACCACATGGGATGCCCGGGATTGAATCCAGGTTGGCTGCGTGCAAGGCAAACACTCTGCCTGCTGTACTATCGCCCAACTGTGTGTTCCTTCAACAGTGCTTGATTCGGTCAGCTTGCAGGTGCCTTGGGGAGACATTTGGAGGTAGCTTCAATCCTGGGTTGTGAGAATTCCTTTATGCTATCTAACTGAATACAAGAGTATCCCACCCACACGGCAGAGCCTGGCAAGCCTCCCGTGTCGCATTTGATATGCCAAATACCAGTAACAATTATAGACCTCATTCCCATGACCTGATGTAATGGTTTGAGGCTCTTTATGTTCCTGGACCAAGCAGGTGCCTTTGGGCTCTACTAGCATGAGTCAGGACATATGGAGATGTTACTGGTGCCCACTCGAGCAAATCGATGATGAATGGGAAGACAGTGACAGTGACAGTTCAGGTCGACAATGAACTCAATAGAACGTGTCTCTATCTCTGTGCTTGGGTTCTCTTTCAAACTCATTTTCCTATCAAAGTGTATATCTTTACTTCTCCCACACCACATATTACTTTGCAGACTCTCTTTTAAAAATGATCATGTTTCACTCAGTGTAAATGTGTCTGTGTGTACATTATTTTTGTTACTGAAAACTATGTTATTTTTGTTACTGAAATTTTTGTTATTAATTTGCTTCTAGAATGAGAGACTTCAACCCCTGTGCCAATATCTACAGGAGAATATTAAAGCCTGTGAAGCAGAGATACACCATCATTCCACAGACTAACTGAAAGAACTGGAGGAGAAGGAGAAGAAGGTTCTTGCAGTTTTTCCTAAGAATTTCACTTAGAATTTCAGTCAATTGAATTTCTAGTGAAAAGAATTTCACTCAATTGAGTTAGAAAACTTTTGTGAGTGTTCATATGAAGGAATCTATTTAGACCCTCCTAGATGCTGAAAGAGTGTGGGAACTAACAATTCCAGGCACCGTTTGAAATCACTGATGTCTAAGAGCTCTACAAGCTTGACACGCCACTGTTACTCCACCAACTGGCCTTTCTCCCCCGAGGAACAAAGCTTTACCATAAAATATCTCCAGGCATGGGATGGTTCTAATTCCTGATTTCAGTGCTGGGTCAACAGTGTGTGTGTAGTTTAGTCTCTGGTGATCTATATGGTCTCCCTATAACAGGAAGGAAATACCCGAGCACAGAGCAAGGTGTAAGACCTGGCTGGGATCACTATGTGTTGCACACAACCACCGACTCTACACCACCTGGACTAAGTACTATAGATCCTGACAATTCCATAGGCCACAAATGAGGGTGCATAAAACCTCCAAATTACACAGTACAGGGATCCCAAAAGGGACACACCAGAGCAGATGGGAAAGTATCACAGAAGCCAACTAAGCTCACTAAACAAAGACAATCATGGTGAAGGCAAGCTAGCAACAAAGAGCTCATACCAGGACAAATGAAACAATGGCAATATGGAGCAATTGTACCAAATTTTCATTTTCTGATGCACCTTGGAAAAATTACTAAATCCACTAGGGTGTAACAAGGAATATCCAATAAGTTTGTGCCTAGTAAAAGGGGAAACTTTGGGGCAGGGTGGGAAACTTTGGCCAATGGTGGAAGGGATGTCATGAAGTCACTCTGGTGCTTGAAAGGTGTTGGAATATAGAGCAATGACTGAATCATGAACCATGTTGTAAACCATGGTATTTAATTGAAAAAAAATGAGGTCAGTAGTGGACTGGAGAGAGAGAGAAGATATAAGTATGTTGGCCTTCCAGTCGGCTGAACTGTGTTTCATACTTGGAATCACATATGGCCACTGGAACTGACAAGAGTCATCAGGGTCTCTGGGTTGCTGTGACCAGCAGCCCATTAGGAAATGTCCTCCTACAATCACAAAACATGGGTGTCATACAGAAAAAAAAACAATAACTAGAAATTTATATTCTCTTCAGGATGGTTTGGCATTAATCATAACTCTCTAACACACTTTTTATACCTCTAACTATAATCAAGACCTTACACTATGGGTCAGATTCAGACCAAAATATTTCACTTAGAAAAGATTTTCTGTTTTTTTTTTTTGCTTTTTTGGGGTATCACTGTATCACTGTATTCCCATTCATCATCGATTTGCTCGAGCGGGCACCAGTAACATCTCCATATGTCCTGTCTCATGCTAGTAGAGGCCAAGAGCATCTGCTTGCTCCAGGAACATAAAGAGCCTCAAACCATTCCATCAGGTCATGGGAATGAGGTCTAAAATTATTACTGGTATTTGGCATATCAAATACGACATGGGTAGCTGGCCAGGCTCTGCCGTGCAGGTAGCGTACTCTTGTAGTCATCTCAAAATCCAGCATTTATTGATGAACCGCGTGGCCGCTTGCAGCTGTGCGAGCCGGGCTGTGATAGGCTGGTCTGCTGGGTGGAGTTCAGTGGTACTTTTTTGGGGTAACACCCAGAAACGCTCAAGGATTACTCCTTACTCTGCTCTCAGGAAGTACTCCTGACAGTGCTCTGGGGATCTTAGCCTAGGATCAAACCTGGGTCGGCGGCATGTAAGGCAAACGTCCTACTTGCTATGCTTTTTCTCTAGCCCCAGAAAAGATTTTTTTTTTGCTTTTTTTGGGTCACACCTGGCGATGGTCAGGGGTTTCTCCTGTCTCTGCACTCAGGAATTACTCCTGGCGGTGCTCAGGGGACCATATGGGATGCCGGGGATCAAACCCGGCCGGCACAGGCCGGCCGCCTGCAAGGCAAACGCCCTACCGCAGGGCTATCGCTCAGGCAAGCAAGAAAGATTTTTATAAGAAGAAATTTTCTTAGCGTAATGTATTTAACAGCTACTGAATTGTTTTCCTCTAATCAATTTGATTGTGCTCTCCTTGAACACATCACTCTTGGAGTGTGTCTGCTCTTTCAAGCTCGAACATGTATTCACTTCCTCTTCCTCCTTCACATCTTTCGTTTTTGGTTTTTTTTTTTTTTTTTGCTTTTTTGGTCACATCTAGCAATGCTCAGGGTTTCCTCCTGGCTCTGTGCTCAAGAATATCACCTGGCGGTGCTCAGGGGACAATATGGGATTGAACCCAGGTTGGCCGCATGCAAGGCAAATGCCTGTCCTTGCTCTAGCCACCCCCCTCCCCCATCTAAGCAAATTTATCCAATAAAATCTCTGTTACTTCAGTACAGATGAACCTGTGTGTGTACTAATTTTGTTGCTGAAATCACTTTTATCTGCTTCTAGAAAGAAATACTCATTAAAAATTGTCAAGATCTACAGAAGAAGGGTGACGCCACCAAAGCTAAAATCAAGCAACAAACTTCATGTCACCAAAATGAAGTGGAGGAGAATTTAAAGGTTCTTATTATTTCTCATATTAATTTCCCTGTAAGTTATATGTTAAAGTTTTAGTGAATTTTCAGGGCAAGAAATTGTTTTAGCATCTCAGACATCGAAAGAGTATCGAAAGAATGATTCCGGTGCCCTTTCACATCACTAATTCGTAAGTACTCTAAAAGCTTGACATGCAGAGGTTCCATTCCTCAGGCAGCCTTTCTTTCCCAAGGAAGATGTGCTTTGTTTCAAACATCTTCAGGCTTTGGGTGCTCCTAACTTCTGGTTTCAATGCTGCAGGCAACACCTTGTGTGTCGTTTTATCTTTAGCACTGTGTATGGTCTCCCTCTCACCAGCACAGAGCCAAGAACAGAGCCAAGAATCAGCCCTACCTGAGCACCAGCACAAGGAGTATACACATACACACACACACACACAATACACACAAATAAACCTCGTGGGTCAAGTTCTATAGATCCTGCGATCCTGGAGCATGTGGCCACAAAGGAGACAGACAAGGACCGATAGAGAGACAGAGATAGAGACAGAGACAGAGAGTCAGAGACAGGGAGGGAGAGAAAGAAAAAGAACGAAATCCTGGCCCAGAACCATAGTACAGCAGCAGGCTCTTACCCTTAACGCAGACACCCAAGTCCAATCATAAGGTGCCATGAGTCCCCTGGAGCGATTCTTCAGCAGGTGCCTGGATGAAGCCTAAGCACCACCAGGTCAACAAATCACTAGAAGAAAAGAAATGCAACTCTGTGTGGGAGGGGGATTTCAGCAGGCTGGGCTGTGTGCTGTGCATGCTGGGAAACACGTTTAATACCTGTTACCACAAGTCCTCCGAGCAGCCCTAGACTGAGCCTCAGCAGTGTCCAGAATAGCTCCGAGGAGACTGCAGACAGCAAACAGCAGGTCAGGTATGTGCCTAGCACACAGCTGACCCAAACCCTTTATATATAGCCACAACCTCACCAAGATGATTCCTGAGCTCAGAGACAACAGTGAGGCCTGTGCACTACTGGGAGTAGCCTAGAAACAAGCAAACGAATAAATGAAATCCTGGGCCAGAGAGAATATTGTAATGAGCTGGAGCACATGCAAGGAGCCCAGATCTTAATTCCTGGTGCCACACGGTGCACTGGGTGCTGAGCGATTCTTGGCACTGAGCTGGAAGCGCTCCCTGGGTGTCACAGGTGTGGCCCTGAGAAACAAAGAACCTATAGAATTTTCAGCTTGGTACATTAAAGACAAATCGGGGTGCTAAAATGTTACCTTTGAATTGCTTTTTGCTTTTTAAACGACTCAACGCAGTTAAAACAGGCAACTAGTTCACTATTTACGTGATTCCATTACTTTCAAAAATGGGAATCGTTTTATTCCTACTGCTTTTGGGTGACACCAAGCTGTGCTCATGAATCACATTTGCAGGGCTGGGGTGACACAGCTCCAGTGCCAGGGATGAAACTAGGGCAGCCTCTGGCAAAGCAAGCAAGGGCCTAAACTGCTCCACCATCTCTGCAGTTTGATGGCTAAAGCTTAGGTATTCGGATGAAGAAAAGACAGAATTGAGGCCTGAGGCTGCTTCTGCTTTGAAGCTCCTACTTAGAGGAAACTGCCCCTGAGCTCAGATGTCAGGAGTCCCCTCACATAGGGAACCTGACCTTCAGGGGCTTCCCCCCCTTCTTACTCACCACTGGGCGATCTGGGCAGACATCCGTTAGCTATTGGCTAACTTAAAGGGGTTCAAGTTCTGGAATTTAATTTAACGGGTATTTTTTTCCCTTTTACTTGGTCTGAGGGCGCCTACAGAAAGCTCACATCAGTGACTTCCTGCTGATGGGGTAGGGGGAGACGAGGGGACAGTAAAGGGTGTGTTGCAAGGACCCTGCTGTGCTAGGGATGATCTGGTCACCGCTGTGACTCTCAGGAGACCCCTAGGCTACTTCCAGAGTGCTTGATGCTCTGGGGTTCCAAGCCTGCCCCTAACCATGTTTGAGGGATTGTGTGGTACCTGGGATCAAAGCCAGGCTCCCTGTATTGAAAGCACATTTTCTGTCCCTTCCCACTTCTCTCTGGACCAATGATAGTTGCTGCTGTTTTGGGAGTGAGGCTGGGAGTCTCCTAAATCGGCATTTCTTAACTCAGCGTGGTCCCTGGAATCTCAGCCTGTTCCACACAGGCCAGCGGGAAAGCAGACAAACGGGAGGCTGTGGCCTAAGCCTTGGTGGGCGACCAGTAGGGCTGGGAGCCCTGAAGGAGAACACAACTGGAAAAGGCTCCATAGTCAGAAAAAGACTGAGAATCGCAGTCCCAAGCGGTGTGTGGATACCCCTGGCCGGTCCCTGTAGTTCTCAGGCAATATTCCAGCAGGGGTTCCATAACGGAGCCCAAGGATGCCGAGCTGACAAGGAGAGTGAGGCCTGTCATTCTTTGCACTCTTCAGTTTTTACTGTCAAGTGGTGAAAATTAAAATCTACAAAAGAGAAAACAATGGAAAAAAACAAACCCAAACCAAAATCTCTGTTTGTAGGCTGGACAGAGAGCAGCGGGTACAGTGCTTGCCTTCCTAGCAGCCAGCCTGGGTTTGTAACCCGTTCAGATGGCCCCTGAGTGGACAAGAATGATCCCAAACCAACAATGCGTTGGGCACAAGGAACAAACCAGAGAAATAGAAAGGAAAGTCTAATTTGCAAACTATGGGTTTTTTTTACTTATGGATTGGGGTTGTACATAATCTCTGTTAGCACACACTTGATACTTCCCTGAACACTTTATAATTGGAAACTGTTTTGTAAGAAGTAATTGTCTTAGTTCCATGCTCTTAACTGCTTCTGACTTGTTTGATTTTAATGGTTCAGTTTGACCAGGCTGTTAATAGAACAAGTCTCTGTCTGCGTGCCAAACTAATTTTCCTATCAACATGTATATCTTTACGTCTCCCACACCACGTACTACTTTGCAAACTCTCTTTTAAAGATTATCTTGTTTCACTCAGTGAGTCTATGTGCAAATATATTTTGTTTGTAATTTGCTTCTAGAATGAGAGACTTCAAACCCTGTGCCAATATCTAGAGAAGAAGATTAAAGCCTGTGAAGCTGAGATACACCATCATTGCACAGACTACCTGAAAGAACTGGAGGAGAAGGAGAAGAAGGTTCCTGTAGTTTTTCCTAAGAATTTCACTGCACTTGAGTTAGAAAACTTTTTGTGAGTTTTCAGGTCAAGGAATCTATTTAGACCCTCCAAGATACTGAAAGAGTGTTGGAACTAACAATTCCAGATGCCGTTTGAAATCACTGATGTCTAAGAGCTCTCCAAGCTTGACAAGGCATTGCTACTCCAAGTACTAGCCTTTCTCCCCCGAGGAACAAAGCCTTACCATAAAATATCTGCTGGCATGGGATGGTTCTAATTTCTGATTTCAGTGCTGGGTCAACTCTGTGTGTGTGTGTGTGTGTGTGTGTGTGTGTGTGTGTGGTGTAACATTTTATCAGTCCACTGGAGAGAGGGAGAAATGTTGCCCACCCAGTAGACCAACCTGGGTCTCATTCCCCGAACAAATTATTGGCACTGGGACTAACAAGAGTCATCTCAAAACATAAGGTGTCGTGCAAAAAATAAACAAATTCAACTAGAAATCATATTCCCTTCAGGATGGTTCGGGATTATGCATAATCTCTCTAACACACTTCTTGTACTTGTACCGTGACTGACTTATTTTCCTTGGATTGTCTGACCACGTAGTCCCTTGAACACATCTCTCTGTGCTTGCTCGCTCCAGCTCACGTTTTCTCTTGCACGTGTATTCATGTATTCATTTCCTTCTTCCCCCTCACATTTCTCTAAGTAAAATTCTTAAATAAAAACTCTTACTTCAGTATAGATGTGTTGTATTGATCTTGTTTTTGAAAACACTTCTTTCTTTGCTTCCAGAAAGAAGCACTCATTAAAAACTGTCAATATCTACAAAAGAAGGTTGATGCTGTCAAAGCTAAACTCAAGCAACAAACATTATGTCAGCAAAATGAACTGGAGGAGTATTTAAAGGTTCTTATCATTTCTCATATTATTTCCCTGAAAATTAGCTACTAAAGTGTTTGTGAATTTTCAGGTCAAGGAATCTATTTAGCATCTCAAACATACCGAAAGAGCATTGAAACGAACCATTACCAGCAGTCTAGGATCACTGATTTCTAAGAATTTTATTAATTAATTTATGTTTTCGGAAATTTTTTAAAGTTTTTTTTACAACTACAAAGATATACAATTAAAAAGTTCATATTTGGGTTTTGGTCATACAGTGTTCTAGCACCCATCCCTCCACCAGTGCCCATCTCCCACCACCAACGTCCCCGGTTCCCTCCCCCTCCCCCAGCCCTCCTCTATGGCAGGTTCTTTATTTCTTTCCCTTTCCTTCACTTTCTCTTTTCCTTCCCTTCCAGACTATGGATTACAGAACATACATTAAAGGGTTGTCATGTGTATCTTTTTGCCTGTATTTAAATCTCAGTTCTAGGTTGGTATTAGTACCCTCGACAATTGTTAGCACACTGTTCCATGTTCTGTCTTACCTAGCCTCTGACTTTCACACGTTTGTGATAATTTCCACCTTTGACAAGACCTCCTGATATATGTTTCACTTGACCTTGGATATTGGTATCATAATATGTACATATATATTTATGTTATGCAAATAAATGCAGTCATTCTGTATATGTCTCTCTCCTTCTGGCTAATTTCACTCAACATAATCTTCTCCACGTCCATCCATTTAGGTCACATTCATCAAGTAATGATTCTTTCCCAGTTGAGAAAAGGCCGTTTCAAATATCTTCAGGCATCAGCTGCTTCTAATTCCTGATTTCAATGCTGCAGGCAACAACCTGTGTGCCGTTTATTCTTTGGCACTGTGTGTGGTCTCCCTATAACAGGTCGGAGATACCTGGGCACAGAGCAAGGAATAAGCCCTGTGCTCCAATGTGTGTTGCATACAAACACGAGGAAATAAACCTCATGGACCAAGTTCTATAGATCCTGGAGACCCCGGAGCATGTGAGCACAAAGGAGGGTGCACAAAACCTCCAAAATGCCCAATTCTGACATCCCAAAAGGGGTGCACCAGACTAGATGGGAAAGTAACATAGACACCAACTAAGCTCAATAAGCAAAAACAATGAAAGAGAAGGTGTAGCCAGCAACAAAGAGCTTATGAAATCCTCACACCAGGACCTATGCCTAGATCTGTGCTCGGGCTCTGGGGACCCTGAGGTGCTGGAGTTAAAACCCACATCAGGCCCCTGCAAAGAAAGTGCCCGCCATGCTGTACTATCTCTCCAGCCACCGATAGAAATGGGTTCAATCTGTGGCTTCTAAATCCTTCCGGCATGCCAACCACCTCTCCTTCAGAAGCAGTTTCTGGAGACTATCTAGAATGTTACTTCATTGTATTTGTAATGTCTCAGTCAGAAATGCACGTTTCATTGTGATTGTAGTCTGGGTCAGTAATACTACTCTTGGCCAAGCAAATGGTGTGATCTCGTGCCATACATATTCACCTGCACAGCGCCAGACTTCTGTGTTTAGGTTCTCTTATACAAGTCCTTTTATTTCATTCTTAGGAGTTTGATTAATTTTTTTATTGGAAGAATCACTGTTACAAAGTGCTTCGTGATTGGGTTTCAGCACACAATGTTCCAGCACCCTCCCTTCACCCAAGTACATCCCTACCACTAATGTACCCAGTTTCCCTCGCGCCACCCACCCCACCATCCTACCTCTAGTGTCTACAGTGGTCCCCAAACCCTCCAAGTGCCTGTCTCACTTAATATTAAGCACATAGATTGAAGGACAGTAACGCAGGGGCCAGTGAGATAGAACGGCAAGAAAGGCGCTGGCCTTGCACGAAAACCAACTCAGTGACGTAAACCCCCGTCACTCTCTGGTCTACTGAGGGCCTCCAGGAGGGGTCCCTGAGCACAGGGCCAGGAGAAAACCGTGCTCAGGGATTACCTCTCCTGCCCCCTCCTCATTATTTGCACCTGATAAGTTGCTGGGGTGTGTTTGCAGATCGGGTCTTTAAAGTCTTAGTTTTCTATCACTATAATTTTTCATGTCTACCTAAACAGTTATTGAAATGATTGAAGGGCCAGGCACTGCCTCTGCGCCTGGAGTGTGGCCCCTTGAGATGCCCAGCACTGCATGGCCCCACCCTGACCCATACCCCAGCCGGTCCCAGGGAGAAGATTCCAAACAGCTCAGTCTGTCATGAAAACCAAATCCTAAAATGATTTCAGATTTGGGTTTGGGGGGTGGAGGCAGGAGTGGGGGGCTAGGCCCACTAGCTATTCTCATGGTCCCAGGGGCCATTTCCTACAACAATGTTTTAGCTACAACCAGGGGTGCTCCAGGATTCCTCCTGGCTCTGTGCATCTCCTGGAAGCTCTTGGGGATTCTCTGGTGCCGTGGAGCTCAGTCTGAGGGCAAGAGCCTTAAGCCCTTTTTTTGGTGGTATCATTTGGGGTGGGAATAGTGGAGGGGAATGTTGGGCCATACCCAGTGTTACTTGGGTCTTATTACTGGCTCTGTGCTCAGGGATCACTTCCGGTGCTGGTGGTACTCAGGAGATCCTGTGAGGAATCTGGGCCAACGCACCAGCCCCGCAAGCCTTCGCAGTCTCGGTGTATTCAGGAGAAGCCTGAGAGATGGTTTAGCCTGGCAGGCAGCCAACCTGGGTCTAGGCTTCACAGAGGGTTCCCTGAGAACTACCAGGAATGATTCCTAGTGCAGAGCCTAGAGTAACCCCCCAGCCCTTTAAAAGTATCTTTAGAAAAGTGCAGCTTGGGACATACCCAGCCTGAGTGCGTGAGTGGTTGCTTCACTGCTGAGGCCTCTTCATTTCAACCTCCCTCTGCTGCCGGACCCCTTCAAGACTGTGATCATCTCAGCCACCCAGTGGGCTCGGGAGGCCAAATTCCCCGAAGATGGGACCCTCAGGCAGTGCCTTGACTGGTGTTAAAGCAGGCCAGCTGGGGAGGAGGGGCCCAGCTTCCACTGCTGCTGGGAATTCTCCTGAGTCCTGCTGCTCCGCCTTAGAGGTCAGAGGTCCTCTCCAGGACCCAGGGCTGTCTCCCAGGCTGGACCGTCCACTTCAGGTGCACACCGCAGCTCCAGACTGGAGCTCCCTGTGTGCCCTTCTGCTTTGATGGTGCTGTCACACACCGCTCTATCAGCTGTGCTTGGGCCAGTTGTCAGCCCTGAACCCCTACAAGGCTCAGTGTGCCAGAGTGGTACACAGGAAACTCGCTGGATCCCCAGTGGATGATGAAAGATCCCAAAGGGGCATTTGGGAGCGATGCCATGGCGAGAGCACTGAGAAAGGAGCAGAGCTTCCGCTCTGCAGCCCAGCGCTTGCTAATTCACTGGCCTGACCTCCCCAGCTCCATCTCTTAAGTGGTCTTTTCTTTTGGAGGATGGGGGGTTCTCAGGCCAAACCCAGTGGTGCTCGGGGCTACTCGGAGCTTAGTGCTCTGGAGTCTCCCAGTGGTGTTCTGGTTTTGATTTGATTTGGGAACCACACACAGCCATGCTCAGGGATTACTCCTTGTTCTGCACTCAGGAATTGCTCTTGGTGGTATTCTCTGGACCATATGAGATGCTGGGGATTGAACCAGGTCAGATGCATTCATTAAGGCAAGCAGGCAGGCACCCTACCCACTGTGCTATCTCTGAACATGGCACTGTCTGTACTATCTCTCCCAGTGGTGCTCTGGATCCCAGTGGTACCTGGGATCTTGCCCAGGCTGGCTCCTTGTAAAGCCTGCTAGAGAGTCCAAGGTTGCCCTCTGCGATGTTCAGGGACCCCCGGGTGCCAACGCCCTGGCCAGTGGTCTGTCTCTGGGCCCCCAGGACTTACATTCAGAAGCTTGTTTAGTTTCAGAAATTTTTTTCACTTGTATCTTTGTCAAATGTTCGAGACTTAGGGTCATGTTTCCTCCCTTACCACAGAGAACCCAGGGCCAGTGACAGAGGAAGAGTAGGGTCCATCCTGGCCACACTTAATCCCGATGCCCTTCAACCCAGGGAGCCTAGAAACCTGCTGCTATGGCCACTGAGAGAGCTGGTGAACCCGGAAAGATCAGGACCTGATGGGAGTCTCATGAAAATAATAATAGTGACACCAAGGCTGACCAACTTCCTGTAAAAAACAAAACAAAAGTCGCATATATTTTAGACCTTAAAAATAAAAGCGATTGTTTTATTTGTTATGTATTGCAGAAATATCTCCCCCACCTTTTCTGATTTGACCAAATCCAAGCCAGAAGTGTTGGGTATATCTATTTAAGAAATAAACAAAAGACAATAATACTCACTGCTCCATATCAGCGCCTTTTGTCTTTGGTTTCCAAGTTCATTAGGGCTAGAGATGTGGTTGATCTGTCACGGGAAGGGTTTTACTAAAGGAGGAAACAGTGGTAGGGGCTTCTTGGATACACAAAATTCACCTGGGTCGTTTATTCTCACCGTAAGAGGACTTGCTAGGACAGGCCACGTCTGTCCGCGAAGGTCACAGGCATCCGAGGCAGAGGGAGTATGTTTGGTTCTGGGCAGGACGATGCCATGTGGAGACTGGTGTGCCCGCCACAGCCCAACCAGGGCCCTGTGACTGAGCAGCCCTGAGCACTGCTTGGCATCAGAGCCATCTTCCAGCTGACCGCCCTGCTCCTGGGCATTCTGGCTGTCGTGTTCACTGGGACACACTCTAGCTCACACATTGCCAGAGGTGACGTCCTCTGCGGATCACACAGTGGCTGCGAGTCAGGGAAGCTGGTGCGGCTGGTCCAGGACAGCAGAGCTGCTGCAACTCAGACTGAGCTTGGTGCCTGCGGGCAGCACTCGGGAGCAAATGCATGGCCTCATACTGGCAGGGCCGCACGTCCAGTCACTGAGCCATCAGCTGGTCCAGAGTGGCTCTGAGCGCTCCAGCACCGCCACCCTTCTGTATCTGAAATAATCTGAGGTGCATCTTAGCCGGAATGAGGGACGCTGCTGTGGACCCCTCAGGCCACAGAGATGACCAGGCTGTTACCTGTGCACATGCGGGGCCGGGTGACTAAGGGGCCAGATGCGGCACAAAAGCTGGTGAAAACAAGAGATTTGCTCAGGGCTTGGCTACCTAAGGACATGCCAGGCTCAGGCCCACATTCCCCAGGCCACCTAGTGGACAGGGTTTCAAAAAGCATTTTGGTTCTGGGGCCAAGTCTGACACTGCTTGGGGACTACTGCGTCTGTGCTAGCGGACACTCGTGACAGTGTCCAGGGGCTTATACCTGGGCTCATCAGGGACTGAGTCAGTCAGCTGCATGCTGGCAGCCATCTTAGTCTTGGCCCCTTGATTTCAACTCCTGATTTCCCTGGGTTGGCTCAATCCCAGATGTCGGTTCTTCTTTCCGTTTCTCTGGCAGTTGCAGCACTGAGTCGGATCTAGTGTGAATCAAACCTGACTGCCGGAAAGGGCCAACTGACTTCTCCATCTCAGCGTGCAGGGTCTTTGGGAGAGGGCTGGGACAATTCTCAACCCAGATGAGTCAACTCAGAAAATTCTGACTCCTTCTAGTTCTCAGGCAGGACTACCAAAACCTGAGGAACAGTCACAAAACGGCCTCCACAGAAAGGCAGGGACCTGAAACCCATTTTTTTCTTCACCCCTAATCTACCAAAGAATTGCAGGAGCAGATCAGGTTCACTTCCTATCAACATGGCCTGTCGTTTGCATGAGGACAATGAGAACAGCTGTAATTATACAGATTCCTTCCACCTTCCCTGGACCTGTAGATTGAGAACAATCATTGAAACAGATTGGAGCAACAGGCCCGTGGCAGGAGCTGTCTTCAGAGTTTCCAAACTCTCGGTCTTAGGCCAGCTTGGCTTTTTCCAACCCCAGTGAGTCCCACATCCTCAGGGCATGAGGAAGGGCCCAGAAGTAAAAGGCTTTGGCGCTCCCCTTTGGGGCAGAGCTTGTGCAGTGACAGTGCTGCTGACCAACTACAGCTCTATTGTCTGTGACCCTCAAACTGTCCGGTCAGAGCCAGAGTTGCCTGGTCACCTGCTCCAGGTCCATCTAAGCCCTCTGCGGGACTCATGATTTCATGGTAGGAAGGAAAGTCAATCTTAGGGCAACTGGATCTCAGGTCAGGTTGAGTGACCAAGGCCCAGGGCTTTAGGAGGTTATACACCATAGGACCCCCTGCAACACTGTCTTTCAGGTATAATCACTCAATCCCTGAGGTTCCCACTGTCCTGGGGTTTTGGCCCTTTGAAGGGGACTACGTTGTCACTCCACAGTGAAAAAGTTCCTTAGTAGACTTGGAACCCTTTTTTTACTTGGAACCTTTTGAAGAGGGCATTAACCTTCTTTTTATTGAAGTTAATCTTGATTCCCAAGTCACTATTCTCTTCCATATCCCAGCGTCTCAGAGAGAGGCAGAGGTGGCTGGGGAGGAAGGAAGTTTGGAATCAGGGATAGGCCTAGAGAACCCGGATCCTTGCTATGAATCAGTGAGACAGGTTGTTTCCCAGCTTGCTTTTGTCTTTGCAAACCACCCAGAGCCCTGGGGGACTTCTCACAGAAGAATTTCCTCTCCTTACCTTCATTTATTTGCCAGCACCTGAGGTCCAGGCGCCCCTTTGACAGACTTTGGCGGGATCTGGGCTGCTGGAGAGGAAGCAGCCAGGGAGGGTCCGAGGCATGCTGGGGTCCAGCTGGGGGCTGGGCTGCTGTCCTGTCCCCTCCTGCCCAGAATTTCCTGACCAGCTCACCACCCAACCCTCTCCTGGGGGTTCCAGGCATCCTAGAACTCGGCTCTCTCTGTGCCGACCCTGGGTTCAGGTTAAAGGTCCAGAGCTGGGTGGCGGGAGGAACGAGGAGCCCCCGGACAGGGGTCTCGGTCACCAAGTCCTGGGCCGTGGACTGCCCCTTCCCTGGCTTCAGCCGCCTCCACCCAGGGGTCCCAGGCTGGGAGCGAGGGGTGGTAAGTAAAGGGTCAAGAGCCTCCCCACCGCAGCCCACCCCTCTCTCATGCCCTCCAATCGCCTCCAGGGGGTGTGGGGCAGCGCAGTGGGCTGGGCTCTGAGCACTGGGTCCTGGCAGAAGCCCCTAGATTGTTGTGAGGAGTCTTGCCAGTGGGTGAGCGCTGTTATCTGAACCAGCTGAGACCAGACCTAGGCCCCCATTTGCATTGCTTAACATACTTCGAAAATGAAGTGTTCATTTTTAACATTCCTGCTCCAATTAGCTTAATGCTGAATTACTGAAGAGGGCTACGCAAAATCAGGTGCCCGCCTCGTGGGCGCTCCAGTGGCACGAGGACCCAGGCGCTGCCCGTGGCCCCTGCACCCCGCGCTGCCCCCAGCTGCCCCGGAGACAGCGCCCGCCCCCGGCCCGGGACCAGTGAGTGCTGCGAGGCCCCGCACCCCGACCCCTTCTGCCCCTGCTCCTCTATGGTGTCTCGCAGCACCTCGGACATGCCAGGATTCAAAAGGTGGGTCCCAGCCCTGCCACTGCGCGGTGCTCGGTGCGGAAACTGCTCTCAAGTGCCGCCGGGTGGGGAGCGGCGCGGGCCGGATTCCCGCCCTGCAGCGCTGCTGGATGAGGCGCGAGTCAGTGATGCCACGGGGCTGCCCATGACCCGCAGCCGAGCGAGCTCCGGAATGTCCACCCTGATGCCAGCTTGGGGGCGGGGCTCAGTTAAGGCCGTTTCCGGGGGCGGCAGACTCCTGCCCTCACCCTTGCCTGGGCAGAGAACAGGTGGGCCCGGGTTTCCGCGAAACAAAAATCTTTAATGGATGATTTGAAAGGCCCGGGGCGGGGGTCGCAGTCCCTTCCGGTCCCCTCCCACCCCCTGCAGCGTGTCGGACCCGCGCTGGCCACAACCAGCCCCTGGGCTGCCTTTGCTCTGCATCTGCGGGCAGCCGCAGAGGGCAGCAGACCCAGAAGTTTGGAGCGGATGAAAGGAGAGGACAGACAGGCAGGCAGGCAGGCAGGCGGACGGACGGACGGTCGGACAGTCAGACAGTCAGAGATAGACATGTCAGCGTCAGCTCTGTGCTTCTTTGAGGAAACTGTAACTCCGGTCAAGCCTTGCTTAAGCTCTGAAAGTTCCTTGTCTGGTCCATCTGCGGTCTGTAGCCGGCAAACTCTTGCAGAGATGCTTTAAGCACAGTCAACTCTGCGTGTGTGCGCGCTCATGCCTGTGTGTGTCTGTGTGTGCATGTCTGTGTGCGCGCATGTCTGTCTGTGTGTGTATGTATGTGCGTGTGTGTGCCTGCGCTGCAAACTGAGCTCTCCTGCCACCCTGCAGGCGCCCAGAGCTCTCCGACACAGCCCCACACCCGGGGCTCCCAGAGGGATGCAAACACGGGTGGTCCATCTGCTTTGGAGACAGAACCGCGCGCACCAGCCGCTCCCCCGGTTCCCCACAGCCAGTTGGTTCTTGGGGTTTTGTGGGATGTTTTCATGACCATGCTCAGCGCTCTGACACACCGAGGGTGGTCTGTGGCCTTTTCTCCTCAGGTGGAGCCCCCTAATTAGCTGCGGAGCCCCCCAGGTCCCGCCATGCAGCTCCCTGCAGGCAGGAGACACCGTGGGGTTTGGGTGCAGAGAAGAAGGGGGTGTGTTCCGGGGACTCAGATTTTCCCAGAGGGGGTCGCTGGCTTTTCCTCCAGCCCGCGGACTCCTGGGTGCTGCAGCCCGACCCGCCTCCCCCTCAGGAGCCTGGACCTCGGAACCCCGCAAAGGAAAGCCAGGCTGCCCCAGGGACACGCTGACCCTCCTCACGTTCGCCTGAAAAGAAACTGGCCGTTGCTCTCGCACCTTCCACACACAAATCTGCCTCAGCACCCGACAGAGCCCACGGTTTGGGCGCTGCCGCACCTCTGTCTCTAAGGGTCCTCTGGGACCCGCTCCTGCAGGCGCTTAGCAGGGATGAGCCCTCGGCACTGGGGGGTCTTTCCTCTTAGGACCGGGGATGAAGGAGGGGGCTGCCCTCCGAGCCCCACGTGTGTTCTGTGCCCTGGTGGTCCCTGCCTCCTGCCCGCCGGGAGCAGTGGGAGAGCCAGAGCCGGGTGTCTGAGGGTCACTTTCCCCAGCCCTTATCAGCTCAGCTCCTGCTTCTAACTATTCAGGACCCAGCAGTGGATGATGTTTAAAAGTTGCTGTCCTTAAAATTATTTTGGTGGTGGGGCCGGAGCAATAGTCCAGCGGGTAGGGCTTTGCCTTGCACATGGCCGACCAGGTTCGATCCCCAGCATCCCATACGGTCCCCTGAGCACTGCCAGGAGTAATTCCTGAGCATTGCCGTGACCCCAAAAAAGCAAAAAATAAATAAAATTATTTTGGTGCATAACATATGCAAGGGGAATGCCCCTTTCTCCCCTTACCCCCAACAGTGACCTGAACCGGAATTTCCCAACCCCGTCCACAGTGGGCTGCACACCATCATCTCTCAGGCATCAGAGCAGAAACGGTTGGGTAAAAGCTGGAGGTGAGTCCTTCCCTCGCCTTCCTTGGGCCCTCCGCGTTCTTCAACAATCCACAACCAAAATCAGGGCACGGGGAGAACTAACTTTGCAACACTAACTTTCTCTCTTAAATAAAATTCTAAGCAGTTAGAGGCAACTAAGAAAACCCAGCTGCTTTGCAGTCAAGATAGGATTTTCTCTTCTTTCTCAATCTGTTGTTTGGCCACGCCCTGTCATGCTCAGGGCTTACTCCGGGCTATGCTCAGGGAATCATATGTGCTGTTGGAGAAAGGGGCATTCCCATTATAACAGGAAATGTGCAAATACGGCCCAATGGTTCCCAACTCCACAAAAAGGGTCCCTTGGCCCTTATTCAGCTACCACAACTAACCGCTAAAGCTGTTTCCAATGAAAATTTCCTGTTTCCTCCTCAACACATTTGTCTGTTTGCTGAGAGAAAACCCAGATATGAGTTTCATATTGCCATTGTATTTTTTAAGTATTTTATTATACCACCGTGAGATATACAATTATAATGATGTTCATATTTGGGTTTGGTCATACAGTGTTCCAGCACCCATCACTCCACCAGTGCCCATCTCGCACCACCAAGGTCCCCGTTCCCTCCCCCAGCCCGCCCCCATGGCAGGTTCTTTATTTCTTTCCCTTTCTCTCTATCTTTTCTCTTTTCCTTCCCTTCCAGATTGTGGATTACAGAACATACATTAAAGGGTTGTCATGTGTATCTTTTTGCCTGTATTTAATGCTCAGTTCTAGGTTGGTATTAGTGCTTTTTGACAATTGTTAGCACACTGTTCCATTTTCTGTCTTACCTAGCCTCTGGTTCAGAGCCTATCACAGCCCGGCTCGCGCGGCCAATTGTGGTCGCACGGTTCATCAATAAATGCTGGATTTTGAGATGACTATAAGAGTATGCTACCCAAACAGCAGAGCCTGGCAAGCTACCCGTGTCGTATTTGATAAGCCAAATACCAGTAACAATTATAGACCTCATTCCCATGACTTGATGGAATGGTTTGAGGCTCTTTATGTTCCTGGAGCAAGCAGGTGGTGCCCTTGGGCTCTACTTGCATGAGACAGGTCATATGGAGATGTTACTGGTGCCCGCTCAAGCCAATCGATGATGAACGGGAAGACAGTGAAGACAGTGAACATATGCAAGTCATTAAAAAAGAAAGAAAAAACCACCCCAGACACCTGATACATTGAGATAGTTCAACAGTCTGAGCATGGGCTTTGCACCCAAGGGGCCCAGATTCAGTCCCTGGTATCGCTTGGTTCCGAGTACCTCCAGGAGCAGCCTCTGGGCCAGAAGTAGCTGCTGCATGCCACCGGGTGTGGTCCCGAATCACACCCATCTCCCCCAAAGGTGTGGATCTCTAATAGAACACAGGGGACAGTTCCATTATAAAACTCTGAATGAGTGGTTGGTGCACGTGGGCGGGGCTCCAGGACTTCTGGCAAGTAGATGGTGCAGAGGGCTTGGCAGGGTTTGCATGCAGGGCCCCGGATCCTATTCCAGTTTACATGAGC
This sequence comes from Cryptotis parvus, assembly GCA_021461705.1. Lineage (NCBI taxonomy): Eukaryota > Metazoa > Chordata > Mammalia > Eulipotyphla > Soricidae > Cryptotis > Cryptotis parvus. The sequence continues at coordinate 1,841 of JAJIBD010000757.1, read as the reverse complement.
ACCTCCAGGGCTGCCCCCCACCCCCAAAAATTCACAACTCAGTGCCGTGGAACCTCTAGGCTTTGTATTAAGTTTGTTGAAAATGAACACATTCTAGATACTGGTTGGTGACCCCCATCCATATAGAAATCACCACTTCCAGGGCTAGAGAGATCATATAGCAGGTAGGACTCTTGCCTTGTACAAGGACCAGGGTTCCACCCCCGGAACCTCATATAGTTCCCAGAGCACGCTGGCCGTGATTCCAGAGTGCAGAGCCTGGAACAACCCCTGAGCATCACCAGGTGAGGCCCAAAATAAACACAAAAAATAATCACTGCTTCCAGAGCTAATCATTAGAATCCCAGAATCGGGATTCTAACAAGTGGTCTCCCCTGCCCCAGCGTCAGCGAGCAGGGCGTCACAGATGGGGCAAATTCTCCCCTGCAGACACCGGCCTGTGGATTGGCCCCCCTCACCAACCTTCAGGCCTTCACGGCAATCCTGCTAAGGAGGGAACCACGCGGAGCGTGAGTGTGGACTCAAACCTGGACAGGACTAACAGGGCAGACCCGGGCCACTGGCGCCCTCGTGAGCGCCACCACACTCCTCCCCCATGCTCTGCTCACACACCGGACCCTGCCCTTGGTCCAGGAAAACACCAGAAATCCCTGGGCCCTTCCATTACCATCTCTTTTTTCTTTTCTCTGCACTCAGCGACTTTGATTTCTTCTCTTATCCAGACTGGACCCCAAGCCACCAGCAAAAAGCTACCTGAAGCCAGGTCAAAAGCTCAAAGGTTATCAGGCAGTTGCGACCTGGGGGTCCCTGCATGGTCACCCCAGTCCCACCCAAATTAACTGAACAGCCATGGCCTATTTGTGCAGGGCTCTAGGCCAAATGTTCTCCTAACCAGTGTCCCTGGTGGCCAGAGACTTCCACACTCCTGGACCTGCTGTCAGACTTCTCTAAGCTCCTTCCTGCCAGTGTCCTCCTCACCTTTACCCCACATGGAGAAGGCTCAGATCTGGCCCTGCCTCCCCTGACCCTACAGGATGGTGCCCCCTGGTGGCTTACGGGCTTTTCTCCACCCGCACTGCGCCTGCTAGTCCATAAAGGGCACCATCTCCCCTTGGTGGCTCCCATGACTTGCCACATGCAAGGTGGGCGCCCTGCCCTCTGTATTTTAGTGCGGGCTTTGTGAAGCACACTGTCATTCTTGGAATTGTTCTCCTGCCTCGTATTCAGAAATGTTGTGGAAGAGAAGACTGACAATCCAGTCAGATTTGTAATGGTAAATAAGCTTCGGTCTTCAGGAGGTTGAGATTTTCATGCGGCACTGAATGGAATACTGAGGATGAACAGAATCCTGACCCACAGCAACCTGGCAAGCTCTCTTATTAATACGCAACAACATTTGCTTTCCTTCCTTCCTTCTTGTACTTTTCAGCATGTCAGAGTGCCATGCCTGCATGAATATGGTTAGGATCCTTTCTCTTTGCAATAGAAAATGTAAAAACTGGTTAAATTCCTGAGACTTTGTAACATCAGAATAAACAGTACACGAAAATTACCTTTATTCAATTTTGAAAAGCTACAGTGTCAAACACGAATTTTTTGAAGGCTGCTTTGTGGCATATTTCCATTAAGTGCTACGTGGCCGGCCCTTGGCTGTGGGATGATTCACTGTTTGAGAAGATCTTTGAGCACAACTCCAGCACTGTTGTCTGCTGACACAGGCAATGGCGTGAACGTGGGCAGCATATCTGAGATGGGCTTCAGGAGGAGGTGCCCAGGCGTGCCGGGTCCAAGGCCAGCTGGGTCGAGAAGAGGCACAGCTGAGGAGCGGGCACCAGGAAGGA
>JAJIBD010000756.1:0-27299 GCA_021461705.1 Cryptotis parvus | reverse complement strand
GAAATTGCACCGCAGAAAATCAGATACTTAGGAATCAGTCTGACAAAGAATGTAAAAGGATCTCTACAAAGAAAACTACAAAACGTTACTTCAGGGAAATAAAAGAAGACCTGAGGAAATGGAGACACATTCCCTGCTCATGGATTGGAAGGATTAACATTATCAAAATGGTAATACTCCCTAGAGCTTTATACAGATTCAATGCGGTCCCTATAAAGATACCCATGATGTTCTTCAAAGAAATTGAACAAACACTCTGAAATTTGTATGGAATAATAAAACCCACTAATAGCTAAAGCAATCCTTGGGAAAAGAAGATGGGAGGTATCACTTTCCCCAACCTCAAGCTCTACTACAGAGCAGTTGTAATTAAGACAGTGTGGTATTGGTATAGAGACAGACCCGTAGACCTATGGAATAGAACTGAGTATCCTGAAACGCACTCACAAATATACAACCACTTAATCTTCGATAAAGGAGCAAAAAATATTAAGTGGAGCAAAGAAAGCCTCTTCAACAAGTGGTGCTGGGAAAACTGGGCAGCTACATGTAAAAAATGAACTTAGACCCTCCTTCTAACGCCATGCACAAAAGTCAGATCAAAATGGATTCTAGATCTCGATATCAGACATGAATCTATAAGGTACATCGAAGAAAACATAGGAGAAACGCTCTATGTCATCGAAACGAAAAGTATCTTTAAAGACGACACACCACTGACCAAGCAAATGGAAGCAAAGATAAACAAATGGGATTATATAAAATTGAAAAGCTTCTGCACCTCAAAAGAAACGGTGACCAAGATACAAAGACAATCCACAGAGTGGGAAAGGATATTCACCCAATACCCATCTGACAAGGGGTTAATATCCAGAATATATCAGGCACTGGTAGCACCCACAAGAAGAAAACAGCCAACCCCATCAAAAAATGGGGAGAAGAAATGAACAGAAGCTTCCAAAAAAGAAGAAATTCGAATGGCCAAAAGGCATATGAAAAAGTGCTCTTCATCTTTAATCATCAGGGAGATGCAAATCAAAAACAACAATGAGGTACCATCTCACCCCACAGAGACTGGCACACATCCAAAACAGCAAGAACAACCGGTGCTGGCGTGGATGTGGGGAAAAAGGGACTCTCATCCACTGCTGGTGGGAGTGCCGACTGGTCCAGGCCTTTTGGAAAACAATATGGGCATTCCTCCGAAAAGCTAGATATTGAGCTCCCATTTGATCCAGCAATAGCACTCCTGGGAATATACCCTAGAGACCGAAAAACACATAGCAGAAACACTATCTGTACTTCTTTATTCATCTCTGCACTATTCACTATAGCTAGAATCTGGAAACAACCTAAATGCCCGAGAACAGAGGACTGGCTAAAGAAACTGTGGTTCATCTACACTATGGAATACTATGCGGCTGTCAGAAAGGATGAAATTATGAAATTTACCTGCAAATGGATGGACATGGAGTCTATCATGCTGAGTGAAATTAGTCAGAAGGAAAAGGACAGATATAGAATGACTGCATTCATTAATAGGATATAGATACCAGTGTTTTAATAAATATGGGAAATGGTAATGGCAGATTAAAACTCACCACTGAATATACACAAGAGACTTAAGTGATAAACTCTAAATATCTGCAGGGCTAGCCATAATGTAAAATAAGAGGGAGAGTGTGCAGAGACAGAGAGAGAGATAGAGAGAGAAAGAGAGGAAACTGGGGTACCTGCTATTAAGGCGGGTGGGGGATGGGAGGGGGGGGGGGTACATTGGTGGTGGAAATGGGGCACTGGTGGAGGGATGGGTGCTGGAATACTGTATTACCAAGAACCAATTATGAACACCTTTGTAATTGTGTGTTTCACAGTGGTATAATAAAAAATTAAAAAAAAAAAAATGCAGTGAGAAATCATAGATCTTGCTACATATGCATGTGAGGGTATGTATACATATACTTATTAAGAATATAATAATAGTGATGTGACATTGATTATATTTTTTCAGTAAAGTAGCAGACTTATCACTTCTTTAATCCACCCATTATTATGATAGAAATGATATAATTTTTTAATTTTTCCACCCATTTTCTCTAGTCCTCAGGAAAAAAGTTTGTCAATTAACATTTCTTTTAAAATTAGTTTATCCTAACAATGATAAGAAAATCGTTGACAGTTTATGATGACTAGTGTCAATGACCTTTACAATCCTGTTTTTTAATAAAGCTACCCTAGAGGGAGAAGTATGCTGTGATTAAAAGATGCATTGCCTGTTAGCAATTAAATACAAATTAATAATTTCAAAACATGACTTTTAAAAACTGACAGTTTATCTTTCAATTTGCCATCAAGAAAAACTCATAGCAATTTATTTACTGAGAACAATGGTTACCGTAATGTGGAGTTGTCTCACAGCATAATACAACTATTAATATATACAGCCTAAGACTGTGGCTACTATGATGATTATTTGTAGTTTCAGTGTACTATGAGCCAGGTGACAATAACACCTAGCAAGGAGAGTGTGAGAAAAAGCATTGTGTAATTGAGAGTCTAGCATGATTCTTTCTCTAAATGTCCCTGGCCAAAGTGACATTAAATGTGGAATTATTTGGGTAGATACATATTCTCTGAAATGTTTAAATATTAATGTCATATCAAAACGAATCATAAAAATTTCTTCCAAAATATATGTAAAGATTATTCAGTGGGCTATATATTCATTTATTAAATGAGTATTGAGAACATAATATGTTAAAAACTAGTTATTGAGTACTTGTAAAGGTACAAAAATAATAACACCTACTATATCATAAGAGCATTATTTATTTTAATTTTATAAGCTTATACAACAAGTATTCTTATCTCTTGTTCAGAAGGGGAAACTGAGAGCTCCGGAAGGTACTGCAAAGGGCTGGGGTCCTTGGTTTAATCTCCAGTACCACCTAGTTCCCCAAGCTCCAAGTTGGGAGGCCCTGAGCACCACCACATGTGACCCAAAAACAGGAAAAAAAATTTTTAAAGGTGATAGAGGACTGAACTAGAGAGGTCAAAGTTATAGCAGTTAGTGAAATATGATATGCCCCAAGACCAGAGCAGCCTCTAATGCTCATACTTTCAACACGACTAAGGGCCTGTGAGGTCACGTGAACTAGAGGAGAGAGCTGCTAGAATGGAGTGTCAGCTAGATATAATACTTTCCAGGTGAAAGTGGTATAAGATTGAAAAGAAGAGAGAAATTGTTCTTAAGATCACCAGTGATCCTGGTAGCCCTTCACAAGAAAAAATACAGCCAACCCCATCAAAAAATGGGGAGAAGAAATGAACAGAAGCTTCCAAAAATAAGAAATTCGAATGGCCAAAAGGCATATGAAAAGTGCTCTTCATCTTTAATCATCAGGGAGATGCAAATCAAAACAACAATGAGGTACCATCTCACACCACAGAGACTGGCACACATCCAAAACAGCAAGAACAACCGGTGCTGGCGTGGATGTGGGGAAAAAGGGACTCTCATCCACTGTTGGTGGGAGTGCCGACTGGTCCAGCCCTTTTGGAAAACAATATGGGCATTCCTCAGAAAACTAGATATTGAGCTCCCATTTGATCCAGCAATAGCACTCCTGGGATTATACCTGAGAGACCGGAAAACGCATAGCAGAAACACTATCTGTACTTCTTTATTCATCTCTGCACTATTCACTATAGCTAGCATCTGGAAACAGCCTAAATGCCCGAGAACAGAGGACTGGCTAAAGAAACTGTGGTTCATCTACACCATGGAATACTATGCGGCTGTCAGAAAAGATGAAATTATGAAATTTACCTGCAAATGGATGGACATGGAGACTATCATGCTGAGTGAAATTAGTCAGAAGGAAAAGGACAGATATAGAATGACTGCATTCATTAATACGACATAAATAGATACCAGTGTTTTACTATATGTGGGAAATGGTAATGGCAGATTAAAACTCACCATTGAATATACACAAAGAGACTTAAGTGATAAACTCTAAATACCTGCAGGGCTAGCCACAATGTGTAAAATAAGAGGGAGAGAGATGCAGAGACAGAGAGAGAGAAAGAGAGAAAAGAGAGGAAACTGGGGTACCTGCTATTAAGGCAGCATGGGGGTGGGCGGGAGGGGTGGGGTACATTGGTGGTGGAAATGGGGGCACTGGTGGAGGGATGGGTGCTGGAATACTGTATTACCAAGAACCAATTATGAACACCTTTGTAATTGTATGTTTCACTGTGGTATAATAAAAAAAAAAGACTCAAAAAAAAAAGATCACCAGTGATCCCAGGCCTGAAGTTTTAATAGGCCAGTAGAGACATTATCCAGACTAGAAATGTAAAAGCAGCATACATAAATTCTCTCTTTAGTTCTAAAACTAATAGAAGAGAATAGTACAGAGCAGGGTCAGGAGAAGGAAAGCAGTGCTTGAATATTTGGGTTAATGCAGATTGACAAGAAGAAAGTTTACTTAATGAAGCAAGGTCTGGGGAAGAGGCTAACAAAAGACTAACAAAAGGCATCAGGTACAAGGTGAGCAATATTTCTCCCTTTGGATAAAAAAATACTGTGGGCCAGAGAGATAGTACTGCAGGTAAAGCACAGCCTGACCAGCAGCTTGCCTGGGTTTCATCCCCAACATTACTTATTTGCCCCGAGGCTCTGAGCACTGACAGTTCTTCCAACACGAGTCCCGTGATCATCTATTTAGAGCGGGCACCAGTAGTATTCATATCGTCACCAGAGGCCAGGGGGCTCAGGAACATAAGAGCTAAATTAGGATGGGAGACTAATATAAGACGATTTGGCTACATATACAACCGAAGCTCAGGCTTGTCGAGCAGGAGGCAAACTCTTTAAACACTCCAAATAAACATTTATTGATGAACGGCCGAAGGCATGGGCTGGTTGGTGGGTCTGGGGCAGAAGGAATGGCGGCCCGTGGGTGAGGAGCGGTGGTGGTGTTGTGGGCTCGGCGGGTGGTGGGCCGGCTGAACCCGCCATGCCCCGACTGCCTCATGCGGCTTCAGGGAGCGGAACAGCTTGCCCATGGGGCTGGACCAGCTACCGGGCGGTCAAAACAAAAACAAAAAAATTTTGGAAAGATTTTGAGATCAGTAAAAGAGATTAGTCATCGAAGAGTATGGGAATAAAGTAAGAGGTAGCACTAGAAAAGAATGGGAAAAATAGGTGAAGATCTCTAAGGAGTCAATTGCACCCTCAGTAGTGGCAAAGTCTGTAATTAATAGGAACTTGCAGCCAATTTCAGCTGCCTCGCCAGAACTGAAGACAGAAACTGCAACTGGGACTAAGAATTAGCAAAACAAAGGCAGAAGAAAAGAACTGAATAAGGCATTTTGAGATTCTGATGAGAAATTCAGTCATGTAATTAACCTTAGACAGGTAGAGCATTATAGAAAGTCTGGAAATAGTTTGGAAACTACTATGGACAAGGAACTAGTTGGTTCAGAGTGGAAAAAGAGGGAAGTAGAGCAACAAAACTGTATGCCACTTGTGTTGCATACAGCTAAAGACATGGCACTTGTGTTACATGCAGCTGAAGGCATGGCACTGTGTTGCATGCTGATAAAGGCATAGCATTGTGTTGCATGCTGATTATGGCATGGCATTGTGTTGCATGCAGCTGAAGTCATAGCACTTGTGTTGCATGCAGCTGAAGGCATGGCACTTGTGTTGCATGCAGATAAAGTCATGGCGCTTGTATTGCATGCAGCTAAAGGCATGGTGCTTGTGTTGCATGCAGCTAAGGCATAACACTGTGTTGCTTGCAACTAAAGACAATGTGCTGTGTTGCATGCAGCTAAAGGCATGGCACTTGTATTGCATGCAGCTACCCAGGTTCAGTCATTGGCCCCCCAGAAGGTTCCCCAAGCATCACTAAGATTGATTCCTGCATTCAGAGTCAGGACTGAGCCCTGAGTACTGTGGCCCTCCCAAAATGAAAACAAATACAAATATATAAATAAGGGAAGTAGAAAATTTAGTGATTCTCTGGGACTCTTTGGAAGAGAAAAAAATACTGAATGATGAGAAGAAACATCTAGAGTTTGGATTTGATTAAGGGTGAATTAAGTGAGAGTGGAAACAATTGCAATTGGAATTAAAGTTCAGAAACCCCAAGGTCATAATACTGGAAAAGCATTCATAATTAGTTCAGCTTCTCAAAGATGACAGCAGGTAAGATTTATAATTCCACGAGCCAGATGCCAAAGACCTATTGTCAAATCATTCTTGTTGAATTGATGTTCCAGTTTAAAATGGAAACAATATTTAATTGCAAAGACGGAACACAACTTGATAAGCAAGAGCCATATATGTGCCTATATACTTAATACTGTGCTTAATTCCAGTTTAATTTTTTTTAATTTTGCCTTTTAGATGTGAGCTCTGGCAACTCAATGGATTGGGCCTACAAAAATGGAATACCCTACACATTTGCTTTTGAATTACGTGACACGGGACATTTTGGATTTTTACTCCCAGAGATACTTATCAGACCTACCTGTACAGAGACTATGCTGGCTGTGAAGAATATCACAATGCACCTGTTAAAGAAGTGTCCCTGAGATGGCCAAAGGTCAGGAACCAGAGAGAGATGACCCTAAGCAGAGTTACTTGTCTGTGGTAGAGATTTTTCAAGAGAAAGTGCAATTGTTTCCACATCTGTGTATCTTAAAAAGAACTTCCCATGCAACTCAAGTTGGGGGCAATGAAAAAATAAATAGCATGAACCAAGACTGTTGTGAAAAAGAAGTTCCATTTTATATTCCTTTAGAGCCTTATTTGGTTAAGTGGAGAGGAATATTTTTTAAATCTTTTGTCTCAAGAAATGTATAAATTAACTGTGGATCTCACTTTAATAAATCTCATGTTGTTTATTAAAATCTAAGCTACTAATTATGTGCAATCATTTCTCATTTGAAATGGAAATGTCCCCCCCACCCCTTCTTTTCATTATTGCTGTTGTTATGCCAATGTAACAATAAAAGACAGGGAGGGCTTCTCTCTCTCTATCTATCTATCTATCTATCTTTCTTTCCCTTCTCTCTCTCTCTCTCTCTCTCTCTCTCTCTCTCTCACACACACACACACACACACCCCCCCCCCCCTGACTATCAAGCAGCCAGAAATCCTTGCAGCACAGAAAATTACACACCACAGGGTTGCCACTAAGTGATCCCCAAGGTCCCTGAAATGGAAGCTTTTAAAATGGCCAAGATATTTCTTAATATAATATACTTCGCAGCAAAATACCTTGTCTCTTCATCTGCTGGCACTTGTGTACCACATTAATCCAGCAAGATAGGGAAGCTCGTATTTCAACTCTGAAAAGACAACGTAAAAGGGCCAAGGGATAACAAACATGGAGGTGCCAGACACACTTTATGGCTTTACATTAATAATCTCATTACTTCCTCAGATAATCTGAGGTAAATACTGTCTTTTTTATTTTCTCTTTTCAAGTAAAAGATGATGTAATCTTCCATTTTTAAGATTGTGGAAGCAGAGAGCCCTGTGCTGCTGGAAATAACTAAAGCTTCTAGGTAAACTATTAATCATTGTAAAAATAAACAAAAAAAGGCAAGGTTTAAGCAAATCTCAGGCCAGCCATTAAGAGGAAGGCAAAACTTAGAAATTGGTATACTCCAATACCCGTGTACTAAGAATATTTGCCCACCTGAGTACAGGCTTAGAGTTACAGCTTTCAGGGAATGAAAGCAGAGACTCCAAAGTGGAAAGTCTAATAACAGATTATCTTCCTGCCAGAAGTTTGGGATTCCCAAAGGGTTATCTATACTAAAGTGTAAGAACAAATTGCAAATTAGCCATCCTAGTTCTTCCACTGGACTACAGTGTAAATTGCTATTTCAAGTTTTGACGAAATTAAAGAGGAGAAGAATTGCGACTGCAAACTTGTCTGTGGTCACAAGTCAGCCTCCACATAGCTTTGCAGCCCGAATTTAAACTGCTGAAATGGTCTCTTGCATAGGATTCTACTCAGATTAGTTCCTATTGGTCCTATCTTCCAATTAAAGAAGATCTCATTTTAGGACTTTGATCTGTTTTTAGGACTCTTCCAACTGATGTCCAATATATTCCAATATTATTCTAATATTATTAAATAAAATTAAGGCTTACAGAAATAACAAAGAAATGAGGATGAAAGTAAAACATAAAATTTCAGTACTTCTAAACCATATAAACAATAGAAAAATGTTTTGAGAGTTTGAGGGGGAAATTCTATCCTAAACTCTGTACCTAGAGAAACTAGCAAAATGTGAGGGTTACAGACATTTCCATAGAATTGAGGTCCTGAATAATTTATATTTCTTAGAAAATCCCTAGTGGAATTGCTTTACTAAAATAATAAAGTAAAATGAAAGGAAGTGTAGTGGGTATGGCGCTTGCCCAGGTTGAGTCCCTGGCACACAAACGGACCCCTGAGTACTGCTAAGAGCAGGAATAAACCCTAAGCACATCTGGGTTTGGCCCCAAAACCCTGAATAAATAAATTAAATAATTTTAAAAAGAAATTCTTTTTAATAAATGTAAAACATAAGTAAATATGTTTGTGATTTTTTAACTTACATCAGAATATGGAATGGATTAAAAATAAAAGGACAAGAAACCAAGTAAATATAGAGTATAATTATTAACTCTGGTTTAAAAACAGGACTATACAAGACAAGAAATATAATTGTAATATACTATGTCATTTAGCTATCAATAATATTTATAAAGTCAAAATACTATGTTTACTTACAAAAAATTGTGATTAGGAAGGAAGAAGAAATTATATGTGCAAGGAAACTATATGCACATGAAAGTAAGTCTTCACCTTCTATGACAGGAAGTTAAAAGACAACATCAAAAATGCTACTTGACCAGAAGGAAAGACAAAATCCTACAATTTACTGCTACATGGATGGACCTGTACATTACCATGGTGTGCAAAGTAAGTCATAAAAGAGAGGTGGGGAGACACAGAATTATTTCTCTCATGTGTGGCACACAGGGGCTAGGAGTTGGTTGAGGGTTACCACCTGGTGGAGGATATAGAGTTGCAACATTGTAAGCACGAAACCCTATCAATAGTAATACTGTAAATTATGGTGCCTAAAATTTTAAAGTGAAAAATAAAATAAAAAAGTTAAAGAAATATCTAAAAATACAAAATAAAATGTAAAACATTAGTATCGCATACTATTTACAAATACAAGTAAGTGCTAGAGGATCCTTTAAAGCATCAAGAATTATTTTGCTATTAGAAGGGAAGTGAAAATAAGAAAGCTTGAACAGAGGGCTCCTATTTTAATGCCTGTGTCATGTTATTTAGCAAGTTTTTTGCTTTTAATTATGAAAATACATCACAAGGAATATATTTCTTTAAAAGGAAATTGTGTGACTGTGGCAGCCAGTATTGGGATCACCCTGGAGATCACTCCTGTCTGCAGTGCCAGGAGCTTTACACATTCAGGGCATAAGCTCTTAACCCAAGCAGCTTCCTGCTCCAAAGGGAAAATAATTTGACATGTTTGTTTGTTTGTTTGTTTGTTTGTTTGTTTGTTTTTTGTTTGTTTGTTTGTTTGTTTGGCTGGTTGTTGGTTGGTTGGTTGGTTGGTTGGTTGGTTGGTTGGTGGGTGGGTGGGTGGGTTGGTTGGTTGGTTGGTTGGTTGGTTTGGTTGGTTGGTTGGTTGGTTGGTTGGTTGGTTGGGGTGGGTGGGTGGGTGGGTGGGTGGGTGGGTGGGTGGTGGGTTGGTTGGTTGGTTGGTTTTGATTTGGCTTGGTTTGTTTTGGTTTGATTTAATTTGGTTTGGTTTGGTTGTTCGGTTCGGTTCTGTTCGGTTTGGTTTGGTTTCGTTTGGGGACCACACTTGGCTGTGATCAAAGCTTACTCCTTCCCATGTGGTCAGAAATCACTCCTGGCTGGGCTCTAAGAGGGGCATGGGGCATCAGGAATCAAATTTATTTTTTAAGTATTTTATTATACCACCGTGAGATATACAATTACAAAGATATACAATTACAAAGTTCATATTTGGGTTTTGGTCATACAGTGTTCCAGCACCCGTCCCTCCACCAGTGCCCATCTCCCACCACCAACGTCCCCCGTTCCCTCCCCTCCCCAGCCCGCCTCCATGGCAGGTTCTTTATTTCTTTCCCTTTCTCTCTCTTTCTCTTTTCCTTCCCTTCCAGACTATGGATTACAGAACATACATTAAAGGGTTGTCATGTGTATCTGTTTGCCTGTATTTAATGCTCAGTTCTAGGTTGGTATTAGTACTTTCGACAATTGTTAGCACACTGATCCATTTTCTGTCTTACCTAGCTTCTGACTCCCACACGTTTGTGATAATTTCCACCTTAGACAAGACCCCTGATATATGTTTCACTTGACCTTGGATATTGGTATCATAATATGTACATATATATTTATGTAATGCAAATAAATGCAGTCATTCTGCATCTGTCGCTCTCCTTCTGGCTAATTTCGCTCAACATAATTTCCATGTCCATCCATTTATAGGCAAATTTCATAACTTCTTTTTTTTCCTACCAGCTGCATAGTATTCCATTGTGTAGATGTACCAAAGCTTCTTTATCCAGTCATCGATTCTCGGGCACTCTGGCTGTTTCCAGATTCTGGCTACTGTGTATAATACTGCTATGAACATAAAAGTAGGGATGGTGTTTCCACTGCGTATTTTTGGCTTCCCAGAGTAGATTCCCAGGAATGGTATGGCTGGATCAAATGGGAGTTCAATTTCTAGTCTTTGGAGGAATGTTCGGTATTGTTTTCCAGAAATGCTGTACCAGCCAGCATTCCCATCAACAATGGATGAGTGTCCCCTTTTCCCCACACAGGAATCAAATTTAGATTAGCCAAGTGTAAAGGCAAGCATCCTATGCCCTGTACTATCACCCCTTTTTTAATGAACTCCCAACCAGTCATCACCCCCATCCAGTTCAATTTTTAGCACCAAAATGTACCCCAGAGCAGCACCAAGAACAATCCCAAGTACAGAACTTGTGTGGTACAAAAACAAAACAAGTAGATACAGAAAACATTTTACTTTTTTCTTCTTTTTTGGGCCACACCCAGCAATGCTTAGGGGTTTCTCCTGGCTCTGCACTCAGGAATCACTCCTGGCGGTGCTGGGGGACCATATGGGATCGCAGGCCTTGCATGCGGCATGGGCCGGCAGCTTACAAGGCAAACACCCTACCCGCTGGGCTATTGCTCCGTCCCAGATTCTACATTTTTTAAAGAAAGGTAATGAACTACTTTCTAATGGCCTGAAAATTTGCATAAAATTGGTTATCGTCATCTCGTGGCCTTCAGAGACCATTGATGCTGGGAAACTTTCCCCCTCGACTGGTAGGAGACAGAACACACAGCCCCTATTCCCTTAGTTCTCCATCTCTGGGTCATTCACTGGTGTCTGGGATGTCTCAAATATTATGACTCCTGTAGTAACCAAACAACAATGAACTCTTGGCTATTTAAAGGCTGGGGTTAGAACTTAGAGATCGTCCTCCAACTTATTTTCTATTAATTATAAATTCTACCTCTTTCAATATCATGTGTAATAGATATTAGCAAGTTATGCCAAGCATATATGAGGTTTACCTTTGGAAGAGGGTACACCCAGTGTGCTTAGGGATTACTCCCAACTCTGAGCTTAAGGGAGTAAGTGCTAACAGTGCTAGGAAAACTATGCAGGGCCAGGCATCAATATCTGGGACTGCTGCTTGCAAAGCACAGACTCCAGCCCATTGAGCAACACTCAGGTCCCAAGAATTTAAACTTATATTAGCAACTGATATATATGTTAAGAGTATTTTTTTCTAAAGTTAAAATGAGAGAAGAGAACACTAATAAAGGGATTAGTGTTGGAACATTGTACGCCTGAAACTCAATCATGAATAACTTCATAAAAGGAATTCATGGATATTCAAATTATCCACATATAAATTCAAAATTAAATTTTGCCTTGATGAAATTCATGTAACTTATTTTCAGTGACTACTCTCACATTTCAGTAGTACTGTATATATTTTATGTCTCCAGATTTATAAGTATTTTAATATGTATAGAGTATTTTCATTTTAAATCTTTCTAAATGAAGCCACAAAATATACTGTTGCATAATTTATGTTCAAAACATTCTGCTAGGTATTGTGTGTAAGAAGGAAAAGTTAACCTCAAACCAGAAACAACACATGCATTTTCAAAAGGCATTTAACAAGGTACTTTCCACACACTATTAAGTCATTTTATAGACTCTGGCTATGTTAAGCTATATTCTCAATTTAGTTTTAATAAAAAAGTTTGCTTTTCTACAGTAAAATACCAAAAATTTAGTAGCTTAAATCTACAGTCTCAGAACTAGAGAAATTGTACAGTTGGTAAGGTCCTTGCCTTGCATGTGACCAGGACAGGTTTGATCCCAAGAACCATATGGTCCCTTGAGGTCTCCCAGGAATGATTCCTAAATAAGCAAGGTCTGACCCAAAACTCAAAAAAATAATAAATTTTAAAAATTGTTTAAGTCTTACAGCTGTCCTCTCAAAATTTTAGAATCTACAAGTATAAATTTAAATTAAAAAATTAAATTCAAAGACTACTATACGGGGCCAGAGTGACAGTATCGGAGCTAAGATAGTAACTTACATGCAGCTATGGTGGTCATGAACCTGGTTCAAATCCTCATCGTCTATGGTCCCCTGCACAAAGAGTCAGGAATAACTCCTGGAGCTTCAGGATAGATAGATAGATAGATAGATAGATAGATAGATAGATAGATAGATAGATAGATAGATAGATAGATAGATAGATAGATAGATAGATAGATAGACAGACAGACAGACAGACAGACAGACAGACAGACAGACAGACAGACAGACAGACAGACAGACAGACAGACAGACAGACAGACAGACAGAGATAGATAGATAGATAGATAGATAGATAGATAGATAGATAGATAGATAGATAGATAGATAGATAGATAGATAGATAGATAGATAGATAGACAGGCAGGCAGACAGATACAACAGACAGACACACAGACAGATAGATAAACAAATTTTTTAAATCTACACTATGCAAGAGGAAGGGAAAGATATAAGATACTATCAGCTGTCGCTGGACCTTGTTCCCTCTGAAGCCTTCCCAGCCATTTTCTAGTTTCTGGTTGGCTGCAATCTTTAGCATTTCTTGGCAGGCAGCTACATTACTTTGAAGCCAGCCTTCCTTTCACATGTGTTCTTGGTGGCTACACATGGTTGTCTTCATGAGGACACCAGCCATTACAGATTAGAGGTACCACAGTTCATTTTGACCTCATCTGAACCAATCACACCTGTAATGATTCCATTTCCAAATAAGGATACGTTGTGAGGAACTAAGGGGTTAAACTTCAAAATGTCTTTTTATAGCGGGATATACCAGCAAGCAAAAGTTCATACCAACAAACAAACATCATGACCTACTAATGTAAATAAGTGAATTTAAAAGATTAAAATTGATAACTTCGATTTAATTTCATTTTCAGGTAACCACTGGAAATAAATGCAAGATATTTTTCTTACTTGTTTTGTTGTGGGGATACATCTAGGTGGTGCTTGACAGCTACTTCCAGCTCAGTGCTTGGGGTTTTTGGTGCCAGGAATTAAATCCAGGCGTCCCAGAGGTGAATTCTGCATTGGCCTATTGAACTATCTCTCTGAACCATAGAGAATCATTTTTTAAAATATTTCATTATATTACTGTGAGATATACAATTACAAAGATGTTCATAAGATGTTCATATTTGGGTTTCAGTTATACAGTGTTCCAGCACCCATCTTTCCACCAGTGCCCATTTCCCACCACCAATGTCCCCGATTCCCTCCCCCATCCCCTAGCCTGCCTCTATGGCAGGTTCTTTATTTCTTTTCTTTCTCTCTCTCTCTCTTTCTCTTTTCCTTCCCTTCCACATTGTGAGTTACCATACATACATTAAGAGGTTGTCATGTGTATCTTTTTGCCTGTATTTAATGCTCAGTTCTAGGTTGGTATAAGCACTTTCGACAATTATTAGCACACTGTTCCACATAGAGAATCATTTTTAATGCCCTCAATAAGATTATTTTAACATGCAATTAATGGAAACAGAATGATCTCTTCTTTGTAGAATACTTTTTAAGATAATAAAATTATAGGAAAAATTATTATTTACTTTTCTTAACATAGGAAATTTGTAAGTGTAAAGTCATATATTACCTCAGCTCTCCATAATTACTTTGGGCTGCTGCATGATAAAAAAAGTATTTACCCCTAACTTATACTATATCAAATATAATTGATTAAATCAGAATTCTGTGCAATAGTAATTAAAGTATTCTGTAGATTAAGGCAAGTAATTACATGAGCAATTGTATTTAATGGAATATTTTTCATGAATAAGAATCAGAACATTGCTTAATAAACCTGAAAACAGCTACACTGAATACCTAATATACTTTATGAGACGCTGCACTGAGAACTGCTAAAACATATGAATAATGCATGTGAGAATAAAAGCAAATTGAAGATCTTCTAAAACACACTACAATCTTATTTATAAGATACTGCCAATGGTTCCATGATATTTCTGAGTTTTGACTTAGAGGACTATATTCTTTCCCAGTGGATGTCCACCAGATGTCTACATAGGGCATCCATCTTTGTTCTATCAGTTCACATCAAAGTATAACTCAAATGCTATTCTATATCCACTTTGGAGTACTGTTCATTTTATAATTAAGTTTAGAGTTAAACTAAATGGATAAATTCCCATTTAGTTGAAACAGTAGATGCTGTTGCAAACTGACTCAAAAGTAAATCCTGCCATGGAAGAGAAAAAAAGACATAAAAGGCAAGAAGACCAAGCCCCTGCATGAAAGTGAGTGGGCAATCCAGTATAACCATCTGGAAGATAATAATCTGCATCAGTGAAGGGACTGTCAGGTTCGGCTATTGGAGTTCTATTATAGCTATTCTTTAGGCTGAAACATAGATTCCTTGCTGACCTAGGCAAAATTCTTCAGTAATTTAAAGTACATCTGGGCACATCTCTTAGACTCCACCGTTCTCCCTGCATTAATATACGCCTCAGAGACCTGGGCCCTAGAAAACAGGATGAGAATGGTATTCGGGTCTTACAAAGAGGAATCGAAAGAGCTATGCTTGGAATATCACACCTCACTCAAGTGAGAGAAGGAATCGGAGCTCCAACCTCTGTCGCTGTTCCAGAGTCAGGGACGCTGTCTTGTTTGCCAAGGCATCGAAAATCAGATGGACTGGACATGTAATGCGATTTGGAGACGACCGCTGGACTAGAGCCATTACGAACTGGATCCCAGGGGATGTCAAAAGATCACGTGGCCGCCCACCTACAAGATGGTCAGACTTCTTCTTCAAGACCCTGAATGAACAGCTTGAGGCTCTTCCGTATTCCTGAAGCAACCAGATGCCATTGGGCTGGCACGTGATAGGGTCAAATGGAAAAGTTATTGGCGCCTGCTTGAGCAAATCGATGAATAACGGGATGTCAAATGATCAATTTAAAGCTGTGTGCAATATTCTAAGGAAAACTATATGAAATTTCTTAAGCAGAAATTGTGTTGTTCAATGTGCGGAGAGGCAGATTATCTCAAGAAATGTTGGTCTGAAATATTGTCTAAGGTTTTCATGTGGTAGAGCAGTAAACATGAAGAGGAAGTCTCAAAGATTTATTTCAGGATCAAAGAATTTCATATAAGACTGAATATTTTCCATAAGCGTCCCTGTACCTGGCATAAACTATCTGAGAGTGCATAAGGAAATCTGCAGATAGCTCAGAACTGACCAGGGAGTCTAGTTGTAGCATTTTGTTTACTGTAGCTTTGCTTTTTTTTTTTTTTGAGGCCAAATCCATTAAGCTCATGGGCTATTGTTTGATATGATACTTAAAATTACTCACCAAGGTGTTTGTGGTCCTAGGAATAGAATCCACAGTCCCTATATAAACTCTAGCACTCTAGTTATTTGAGAGTTTACTCCAGGCTCTGCACTCAAGGATCACACTTAGCAGATTTGGAGGGCCATATGTGATCCTGGAGATTGAACACAAGTTGTCGACATGCAAGGCAAGTGTCCTACCTACGTACTGCACTATCAATCCAGTCCTGAACTCCAGCATTTTAAGGCATCTATACTTTTGTAGGGGAACGCCGCTGGGGTAGAGAAGGGGGTTTCTGAGATGGCATGCCTCTGTACCAAGACTATACTAATGCCAGTCAAATGTTTCTCCAAGCCTTCACAATAGTCTCCTCTATTTCACGGTAGTTTTGTATTTTACTTGCCTTTGAGTTATCAGGGAGCCATACTTGCTTGCTTGGAGGCAAACAGCATTTCTCTCTGGTCTAATTACTTAGAGATCCAACATGGCCAGGCAAATATGCTGGTAAAATCTAGCTAGTCCCACAATGATTGTGGTAGCATGAGAGAATATTTATACCAGCCAGTACAGAATACATGGTCAGATAAATTGCCACATTTAAACTACCCCCTATCTTCAAAGTGATCTGCAGGAGGCAATCCAGGGCAGATGCAGAGGCTTTTAGGCTTTTAGGTGTCCTGCAACATACTTTATTTTTTTTTTTTTTAATTTTTTATTATACCACCGTGAAACACACAATTACAAAGGTATTCATAATTGGTTCTTGGTAATACAGTATTCCAGCACCCATCCCTCCACCAGTGCCCCATTTCCACCACCAATGTACCCCTCCCCCTCCCGTCCCCCACCCTAATAGGGCACCCCAGTTTCCTCTCTTTCTCTCTCTATCTCTCTCACTGTCTCTGCATCTCTCTCCCTCTTATTTTACACATTATGGCTAGCCCTGCAGATATTTAGAGTTTATCACTTAAGTCTCTTTGTGTATATTCAGTGGTGAGTTTTAATCTGCCATTACCATTTCCCATATTTATTAAAACACTGGTATCTATATCCTATTATGATGCAGTCATTCTATATCTGTCCTTTTCCTTCTGACTAATTTCACTCAGCATGATAGTCTCCATGTCCATCCATTTGCAGGTAAATTTCATAATTTCATCCTTTCTGACAGCCGCATAGTATTCCATAGTGTAGATGAACCACAGTTTCTTTAGCCAGTCCTCTGTTCTCGGGCATTTAGGTTGTTTCCAGATTCTAGCTATAGTGAATAGCGCAGAGATGAATAAAGAAGTACAGATAGTGTTTCTGCTATGTGTTTTTCGGTCTCTAGGGTATATTCCCAGGAGTGCTATTGCTGGATCAAATGGGAGCTCAATATCTAGCTTTCGGAGGAATGCCCATATTGTTTTCCAAAAGGGCTGGACATCGGCACTCCCACCAGCAGTGGATGAGGTCCCTTTTCCCCACATCCACGCCAGCACCGTTGTTCTTGTGTTTTGGATGTGTGCCAGTTCTGTGGTGTGAGATGGTACCTCATTGTTGTTTTGTTTGCATCTCCCTGATGATTAAAGATGAAGAGCACTTTTTCATGTGCCTTTTGGCCATTCGAATTTCTTCTTTTTGAAGCTTCTGTTCATTTCTTCTCCCCATTTTTTGATGGGGTTGGCTGTTTTCTTCTTGTGGAGTGCTACCAGTGCCTGATATATCCTGGATATTAACCCCTTGTCAGATGGGTATTGGGTGAATATCCTTTCCCACTCTGTGGATTGTCTTTGTATCTTGGTCACCGTTTCTTTTGAGGTGCAGAAGCTTTCAATTTTATATAATCCCATTTGTTTATCTTTGCTTCCATTTGCTTGGTCAGTGGTGTGTCGTCTTTAAAGATACTTTTCGTTTCGATGACATAGGCGTTTCTCCTATGTTTTCTTCGATGTACCTTATAGATTCATGTCTGATATCGAGATCTAGAATCCATTTTGATCTGACTTTTGTGCATGGCGTTAGAAGGAGGTCTAAGTTCATTTTTTACATGTAGCTGCCCAGTTTTCCCAGCACCACTTGTTGAAGAGGCTTTCTTTGCTCCACTTAATATTTTTTGCTCCTTTATCGAAGATTAAGTGGTTGTATATTTGTGAGTGCGTTTCAGGATACTCAGTTCTATTCCATAGGTCTACGGGTCTGTCTCTATACCAATACCACACTGTCTTAATTACAACTGCTCTGTAGTAGAGCTTGAGGTTGGGGAAAGTGATACCTCCCATCTTCTTTTTCCCAAGGATCTGCAACATACTTTAAAGTTAGAGAACATGTCTTTCATTTTTTCAGAATTTCTTCAATCAACAAGGGTCTTAGTGGGGTCCTTATAAAATTTCAATAATGTCTGTTCTCTTTCATTCAAATCTTATTATTAGCATTGAATCTATGTGATATTTGGGGTATGATAGAGACTTGAGCAATGTTAATTCTAATCCATGACTATCCAGACTATCCTTTTTTTTGTCCATGCTGGGGAGATAGTGAAGGGGTTAAGACACTTTCCTGTGTGCTGTCATCCAGATTGATCCCTGACACCACTTATAATTCTCCAAGTACAACATTGAGTGATCCGTGAGCCAGGAATGCCCCCTAAGTATCACTGAGTTTGACCCCAACACAAACAAAATTTTATTTTTGTTTCTGTTTCTCTAAATACTAATGTACAGCTTTTGATATAGGGGGGGTTTTGTATTTTAAAAAAGAGAGACTTTTATATATTTGTCACATTTCATATAAATATCCTTACCTGGTGATCTGGGGTAACGAACATTTTATTTTTAAAACTTTAGCCTAACAACTAAAAAATAGTCATTGACTACATTTCCATTTTGCGTATAAAATGCACATGTATTATCTGCTTGGGAATTCGTGTGTCAAGGGCATTTGAGCATTTATTCAAAGGCTTATTGAGTAACCACTATGTGACTGATTTACTCATGCCAAAGTAATGCACAATCAATAATGTAAAGAAGATCAAGTTCACATTAATGCCTTCTGCCTTGATGCTTCCCACTGCTTAGGAAGCCTCCTGCCACCATGGCTGTCCCCAGATGTCCCCAATCAGGCCTATCTTCCAGATAATCTCAAACTTAGGATTTCTCTCCACAACTGACCTCTGTGGTGCACCCCAGAAGGAAGTGCTCTGCTTTGTCTATTGCAGGCTGTATTCACCTGGACAAGTTGTCATAATAAAATATTACAAACTGGGTGGCTTAAATAACAAGATATCTTTGTCTTACCCTTCTGGAGGATGGGGCTTCAAGAACAAAACTCTATTAAATTTCACTTCTACTAAATTATCACTTCCTCGACTTGCATTTCTTTGATGTATGCACATTTGGAGGAGGAAAGATGTAAAAATGGAAAGAAGAGAAAGCATGTTCTGACTTCTCTTCTCCAATAGGGTACTAATCCTATTGGATCAGAGTTCCACCCTTCAATTGTACCACTTGTCTTTCCCTTGTTCATCGATTTGCTCGAGTGAGCACCAGTAACATCTCCATACATTCTGTCGCAAGTGTAGCCCAAGGGCATCTGCTTGCTCCAGGAACATGAAAAGCCTCAAACCATTCCTTCAGGTCATGGGAATGAGGTCTATAATTTTACTGGTTTTTGGTATATCAAATACAACATGGGTACTTTGCTGTATAGGTGGTACACTCTCAGTAGTTAGCTCTCATCTTGAGCTTTACTGATGAACCTCAACAGGGAGATATCAGCTTTTCTCTTAAGTGGAGCTCTGAGGAGCTGTGGCATCTGGAAGTTGAAAATGACTGACCTCATGGTGTGGGGGTTCCCCCTGACTTCTTGCTAGGCTCACTGGGATGACAGGCTATGGCTAGAACCTGATTAGAACTGTATACAGTGTGTAAATGTGAAAGAACCTGGGAAGGACCTGTTCCTAAATTTCAGTATTATCTAAGACTGTCGTGTGGCCATGGAGTGGCCTCACTGCCGGTGCAGCTGTGGGTCTGGAGTGGTTGGGTCTGGAGCGTCTCTCTTCAGATGTTGCCGGCGCAGCTGTGGGTCAGGAGTGTCTCTCTTCCAGGGTTGCTGATTGTAGTGGTTGGGAGCTTGCAGCCACGCCTTCTAACATGGAGGTGGAGGAATGGGAGGAGGAGCCCAAATCCCCGCTCCAAGTCTGGTCAGCGTGGCCCTCCCCTGCACGGAGTGAGCAAACCCTTGGAGCTATGTTGGACTCGGCCAGGGGCTGGCCGAGACATTTACCGCCAGCCAGCTACCATTGTCAAGTAGTTCCACCCTTAAAATTTTATTTTATCTTAATTGCTTCCTCAGAGGCCACATCTCCAGTTATACCTGCACTGGGGGTTTGGGGCTTCAATATATGAACAGGTATGGGGACAGGGGCACAAACATTAAATCCATAACAATGAAGATAAAATTAACTAAAACACACCACAATATAAAAGAATTTAACCTTTGCACTTAATGAGTCTTCTAACAGGCAATGATTGCTTAATCACTTGATCACTTGACATCCCATTATTCATCGATTTGCTCGATTGTTTAATATCTACAGGAAATATGTCTAATGACTTAGGAGAGTAGTTATACTTACATTTATCATAGCACAGATGTATACCCTTCTTCCCTAGGTAAAACAAACATTATCACCCTAATTTGCTATTGCTTTGCTGTCCCTGAGTCTTCAAAGCTAGTCAGAAGTGTGTAGTTCAACACTCTGCAGACAGCCAGGACTATGCTCACACATTCCAGTTCTCGTCTCAGGCAACAGGTCATTTCTGGACCTGAGCTCTGATGCACAAATAGAAAAGGGAACAACATGTCCCATCTTCTGGAAAAATGGCACACTGCCACGCCTGGGGTCCATGACAACTGATCTAAGGTTTGTACATTATACGTTATACATTTGCTGTCACACACAGCAAAGAACACAGAAGCTTGAATAGTCTTAACCTTTTTCCTTTTTCATTCTATATTTACCTGCCTCTGGAGGGATTGACCACAAAAAGTATCCAAATCAAATTGCATTACTGTGTAGTAGACACAGATGGTATTTAGAAATCTTAAGCGTTGCTTTGCTATTTCTTCAGACATGCAGAAGAGCCAAGATGTGTAACATATTCCTTTTCCCCCTATCCGATTCTCAGCGTAGGAGTCTTAACAGCTGCTATCTCAGTAGATACCTAACCTAAATAGCTATTCATAGACCTGAAAACAAAGTATTTGGGAACCTTCATTTACCAACAATCAGTGTTTCAAGCTTTTGTAGTCAAATTTCAACACTGAATCTTGTGATAATAGTATTTGAAAAGTGGTTGAAGTGTTTTATAGAGTGCATTTTACTTTCAGGGTCTTGACAACATCCCTGGGAGTTTGGATACTAACAGCAGAATACTGCCCACACAGTAAGCCTCTTACTCATTACTTGCTGATTAGTTGATATGATTATTAGCAAATGATCAGATCATATAAAGCATTGCAGCAGAGAATAATTGAGTAATTTGAGTGTGATTTTTGTCCAATTTAGTATTGTGGCAATGCTAAAAATGTAAGTAAAGTTCTCCTCTTTCTAAAATTATAGAAACATTTTGATACATAAATATAATAAAGAATGATAAACTACATGTTCCCATCACCTGTTGGATGAAAGGCCTTGCTAGCTTGGGATCTTTGCTTTTTATCTACTCAGAGTTTAATCTATTTACAGGTTCTTAAGCCAGGGTTCATACTAATGAGATCTCTCTTCTGTGTAACACTGATGAGAGTGTGGCAGTTACAGAAATCACCTTGACTCTGAATGAGTAACTTTTGAACTATCATTATATATCTATTATGACTTCCATGTTATCTAGATTGGGCACAGCTCCTCTTTATACCCACTAGTCCCAGTGTGGGACAGTAAGAATTTACCAGGAGACTACCATCCTGGCTACATTGAGACTATATTTAAGATTATAGGAAGGATCATACTAGTTTGCCCTCAAGTAGGCAAGCTGACCCTTTCAGTATAGAGAGAACAAGATACTCAGAATCACCCTGGTGCAGATAATAAATAAGAAGGACCTTGTGGGTACCATCTAGATTACATTAAACCCATGAAATTAAGATGTATTACTTTATACCAGCCTCTCTCTCTTCAGTGTTTGGACATAAGAGATAATCTCAGAGGAAGGAACTAGACCTTGGCATAATCATGTGTTTAGATTATGTAGTAGGGTGTGTTTGTTCCATTGAGAGTGAATGGGGCCTCAGGAACTAGTTCATTTTTCATAAACATGGTTTTCTTTAGATTCAGCTGTAGACCTATCTTTCCACATTCTCAGTCGAAGTCAGGAAGCATTTGTGCCGCTTGGCTAATGTTTGGTGTTATTAGAACAATGTCATCAGCGAAGTGGAGGTGTTGTAGTTGCCGACCATCTATCTTCACTCCCATTCCTTCCCATTCTAATTGTCGCATGATGTTCTCAAGGGTGGCACTGAAAAGTTTTGGTGAAATGGTATCACCCTGTCGAACCCCTCTTTTCACATTAATGATCACTTCTTTGTAGAATGGTGAGATCCTGGTGGTGAATCCGTAATACAGCTCACAAAGGATCTTGATGTATTGGGTTTGAACACCCTGTTTGGCTAGGGCTTCAATGACCGCTTCAGTCTCCACAGAATCAAAGGCTTTCTGTAAATCAATGAATGTGAGGCAGAGCGTCATCTTGTACTCCCTACAAACCTCGATGAGCTTGGTTACTGTGTGGATATGGTCGATTGTCCTGAATCCTTTCCGGAAGCCTGCTTGCTCGCATGGTTGTCCTACATCTAGTGTTCTGCTAATCCTGTTCAGGATGACTTGTGTAAACAGCTTGTAGATGACGGACAACAGGCAGATGGGGCAATAGTTGCCGATGTTGTGAATGTCTCCCTTCTTGAACAGTAGAACTGTCCTGCTGGTTTTCCACTAGGAGGGCACCTTGCATTCGGACAGGTAGCGTGTGAAGAGCTGAGCTAGTGTATTGATGAGTAGATTCTTCAGGTGTTCGGGTCTGACTTTGTCTTGGCCTGGTGCGGTTCCCTTCTTTACCGACCAGATGGCATGTCGGATTTCAGAAGGGAGAACGTTGGGAATGACATATCCATCCTGTGGAATTTGGTAGTGGGCAGGTGGATGTGGCTCTCAAAGAGATTTGAGTAGAAGTCCTAGATAATCTTCTCCATTGCCTTTCTGGAAGATGTGATAGATCCATCAGGGAGTTGGAGAGCCTTCATCTTGGTCTTATAGTTGGCAAAGGACAGGTGGGCGGTACGAATGCTTTTCCCGGCTTCTGCTGCACCTTCCAGTATTTCTGCTCTTCTGTCTTTGAGGTCTTCTTTTATCGCTTCTCTGAGGCCCCATTCGCTCTCAATGGAACAAACATCTCTGAATGCAACAGTTATGTGTACCTAGGTCAAGAAATCAATGTGGTGAACAACCTAAAACCTGAGCTGCGCTGGAGGAAGAGAGAAGCATGGAATGCCTTCAAAGGCATCTAAGAAATAGCTAAAAGGACAAAGAACCTCCGGCTCTGGGCACATCTCTTTGACTCCACCATTCTCCCTGCATTAACATATGCCTCAGAGACCTGGGCCCTACGAAAGTAGGATGAGAATGCTATTCGGGTCACCCAGAGAGGAATCGAAAGAGCTATGCTTGGAATATCACGCCTCACTCAAGTGAGAGAAGGAATCGGAGTTCTGACCTCCGTCGCTATTCCAGAATCAGGGATGCTGTCTCGTTTGCCAAGGCATCGAAAATCAGATGGGCTGGACATGTAATGTGATTTGGAGACAACCGCTGGACTAGAGCCATTACCGACTGGATCCCACGAGATGTCAAAAGATCACATGGCTGCCCACCTACAAGATGGTCAGACTTCCTTGTCAAGACCCTGAAGGAACGATTTGAGGCTCTTCATATTCCTGAATCAACCAGATGCCATTGGGCTACATTGGCACATGATAGGGTCCAATGGAAATGTTACTGGTGCCTGCTCGAGCAAATTGATGAATAACGGGATTCAAGTGCTCAAGTGATCAAGTAGGGTGTGACACCACCATACTACACCCCTTCTACTCTCTAGAAGCTGGTTAGTTGATCTTTGTGACAAGACCCTCCCTGAAGTTAGAATTACTTTTGTGAATATAAGGGGACTGACTTGGGATACTGCAGCCATTTTGGTAGAACTCTCTCTGGTGGGATCCTCTTTGGTGGGGAGATTTGGGCCCTCTTGCATGGTCTAAGTTCTGACCAGAGCTAGAGGTCTTTCATTACATTGGATTGTTGTGGTAGAGCTTGTTCTACTATTAAAAACCTTTTGGAACTACGCTGGACTTGTGAGTTTTCATCCATTCCCCAGCAACCTTGGAGATAGAAGAGAACTTCTATCCTGATACTGTTGGGACCCCAGCAACTCCCTGACATCACCCATGTTTCAATTAGTATAATAATATCAAACTTATTTCATTGCTCTTTCCTGTCAGGAAAGACTTTTAATCTTGCTGCAGTATGGTTTTATGTCTGAGGTTGGGTAATGCAGATGAGGCACATCTAATAGGCTGAAGGGGGCACTACTCCCCGCTTTGTACTCATGGAAGACACCTAGCAGTGCTCAAGGAACCATGCAGCGCTGGAAATTAAATCCGGGCCTCTCACAGGCAAAGCTTGAATTCACTGAACTTCTTCAGCCCATTGCTGCAGTATCTTAAGGTAAACCTTAAACATATCATTTCACTCATCAATACTTCAGTACAATTTAAGTAAGGCTTAAATTATACGGCATATTTGTGGTAGGTCAACAATCCCCTGAACAGCAGCCAAATGACCTCATACATGGTAAGACAATTAAAACCCTTCTTTCATTTTTCCCTTTCCGTATTTCTCTTCTTTGAAATCAAATCAATTTTAATAGTCCAATAAACAGAAAAATGAAAAACAAGACACTAATAATCTTGATAGTGGAAAGTTAAGAAAGTCAGCTCCAACACTGCATTAAAACAACTAAACGTGTTCCAGTTTTCAGAATAGTGGAAGCAAATGCCCATTTTATCTTCTTCCAAGAATATCAGGTCCATGAAAAGTCATGACAGGAAATTTCCATTCCTAGTGCTTTAAAAATCCTGAGGTTGTATGATGATAATGTATTTGTGATTTACTATGGAAATTATAGAAGAATTTTTAACATAAATTCCTGAGTATCTCACCTGATTAATTGTTGCAGGACTCCTCTAAGAGCCTCTGCATCTGCTCTGAATTGCCTCCTGCAAATCACTTTGTAGATAAGGGGGTAGTCTAAATGTGGCAGTTTATCTGACCATGTATTCTGTACTGGCTGGTATAAATATTCTCTCATGCTACCACAATCATCATGGGACTAGCTAGATCTTACCAGCATATTTGCCTGGCCACGTTGGATCCCTAAATAGTTAGACCAGAGAGAAATGCTGTTTGCCTCCAAGCAAGCAAGCATGGCTCCCTGATAACTCAAAGGCAACTAAACTACAAAACTACCGTGAAGTAGACGAGACTTGTGAAGGCTTGGAGAAATATTTAACTGGTACTAGTATTTGACTTTGGTACAGAGACAAGCCATCTCAGAAACCCCGTTCTTTACCCTATAAAGGCTTTTCCAGGCAGATCTTGGCTCAAGACATTAGCATATAAAAGGGCCTAGGTGATGTGCTGGGAGAAATTACCTGAGGGCATTTGACCCTCCCTGCTTCCCATAATAGTGGGAGGGGGTCTGAGTTTCAGGGGTATAAAACTAGCCTGCTTCCTCTCTCGTGCTCTCTTTTGGGCTCTCTCTTTGTGAGCTCGCACCCTTCTTGGGAGTCTTGTCTTTGTCTCCTCTTTACATGTGGTGACTGCCATTTTGGCCTACAAGTGTCTGGGATTCTAGCCAGGAATCCTAAGCACAGAGTTTTTCCAATTGTGGATTTGTATGCCTGAACCTGTGATAATTAAAGCCTTTTAAAACTGCATTGGATTCATGAGTCTTCATCCATTCCCTGCCAGCTTCGGAGGTAGAAGGGAACTCGCTTCCCAGCACTGTTTGGGACCCCGTCAGCGTCCCCGACAATTAATATTTATTTGTTATATAGTAAACAAAGGCTTTCTGATATTGCTATTTTAAAGTTTTATTTAAATTTCAATGTGGAATTCAAAATGTCATACTATTAATTAGTCAAATACTTACCTATAGAATGACCAAAAGTTCTGGAGACAGACAACTTTAAATAACAATTTTTTAATGTTAAATGACAACACAGTATGTTTGATGTGTTATCCCTAATTTGTGAGGCATATTTTAGGGTGCTGTGAAGAACAGCAACAAACAGGATACATTAATACCGCATTTCTAGCAATGCTTGCACTCACCTCTGTAATGCATCACTTCAGGTCACTAGTTTTCAGATGTGATCCCTGGAATCAGCAAGATCAGCAACACCTGAGAATGTTAAGAATGCAAAATTTTCTGGGCCTCACCCCAGACTTACTGAATTAGAAACTATTGCTCAATAGCCTGTGTTTTAACAAGATCTGCCAGTGTTTCTGATGTAAGCTAAAGTTTGGGAACATAGATTCAAACTATTTGTGCCTCTAGTATTCACAGAAAAAAAAATCTATCCTTCCAGCATAACCCAGCTGTAAGATTGCCAGATTTAGCACATGAAGACATAGGGCAACAGTTACATTTGGAATTTTAAATTAAAAAAAAAGTTTATTTTTTTTTTATTAAATTTTTTTTATTTTTACAATTACAAAGATATACAATTAAAAAGTTCATATTTGGGTTTTGGTCATACAGTGTAGCAGCACCCATCCCGCCACCAGTGCCCATCTCCCACCACCAACGTCCCCGGTTCCCTCCCTCCCCCCCAGCCCTCCTCCATGGCAGGTTCTTTATTTCTTTCCATTTCTCTATCTTTCTCAAATTAAAAAAAAATTAAGTATTTAGTGTAAATATGTTCCTTGCAGTACCCCCCCAAACACACACACATTGTTTATTGAGGGATAAATAAGTATACTCATGAAAACTTAGACTAAAAACTATATTTTTCTTATGTGATATTTAAGTCAAGCTTTCATCCTGGATCCTGGATTTTTCTGGTATCCCTATCTCTGATCCAGGGGTATTCTGATTTGGTCAACATTTGGAATAGTACACAGGGCTATGAAATCCAATCCAGTTTTATAAATGACCATCCTACCAGTCTCTCACAGCTCTGGGGTCATATGGTGG
>JAJIBD010000755.1:0-110228 GCA_021461705.1 Cryptotis parvus | reverse complement strand
GGAGGAAGGAAATAACAGAACTCAGAGAAGTCAGTGAGATGGAATTCCAAAATTCAATCCAAAAGATCAATGAAACCAAGAGATGGTTCTTTGAAAAAAAATAAACAAGATAAACAAAACCACTCAAGCAAGAGACTCACAAAGAAAGAGAACCCTAATAAACCAAATCAGAAATGAAAAAGGAAGCTATCACAATAGAAATCACAGAAATTCAAAGGATCATCAGAGGTTACCTTGAGAGTTTGTATAGCATGAAACAAGAGAACCTAGAAGAAATGAATAAATTCATGGATTCCTATAACCTCCCAATGCTGAACCACAAAGCCTTGGAAGACCAGAACAGGTAATCTGTATCGAGGAAATTGAAATGCTAATCAAAAGTTTTCCACAAAACAAAAGCCCAGGTGTGTTGGAGTTCAGCTGTGTGCCCCAACAAAGTCCGGGAGCAGGGGTGTAGGAATCCCTTTTCTGCCCCAGGGGATCAGCAGCCAGCAGAGGGAGAAAAGAGGTGGGAATTCAGCAAAGTTTCAAAATGCTTTACTTCCACAGGTTCTGGCATACAGTCCCGTAATAGGAAAACTCCAGACTTGGGTTTCTAGTAGGGGCCCGGCTAGGTGTGGGGTCCTAGGCCAAGATGACCACCACCACATGTTAAGGCCCAGGAGGGAGGAGAGAGCAGAGAGGAGAGGGCCAAGAGGCAAAAAGACAAAAGGGGTCAAAGAGAGATAAAGAAAGCAGGCTACAGTTTTATATTCCTGCAAACAGATCGCCCACACCAACAGAAAGCATTCAGGGTTAATTCCCCTCTGGGTTAATTCCCCTTAGGTTATTTCTTCCAGGACCTCACCTAGGCCCTTTGAGATGTTAATGCTGACCAGCCAAGATCTGCCTTGGAAGTGCCTCAGCAGAGTAGAGTGGGAGGAGGGGGCATCTGAGATGAACTGTAACTCAGAATACAAAGACATGCATCTGTACCAAAAGAATATTCTATAGCCAGGAATAATTTCTCCAAGCCTTCACAAGATTCTCATTTTTATTTCAAATCGTTTTGTATATTAGCCTTTAGGACTTATTAGAGAGTCATGCTTGTTTGCTTGGAGGCAAGCATCATTTTCTCTGATCTAATTACTTAGAGATCCAACGTGACCAGGTAAATATACTGATAAGATCTAATTAGTCCCATGATGATTGTGGCATCATAAGAGAAAATATTTATACCAACCAGCATAGAATACATGGTAGGATTATATTGCCACATTTAAATTGTCCTTCTCCATATTTACAAAGTGACCTGCAGGCGGCAACTCCAGGCCAGATGCAGAGGCTCTGGGCAACAGTGTACTGCAACAAAGGTCCAGATGGATTCACTAGAGCATTCATCCAAACCTTTAAAGATGACCTATTGCCAGTCCTTCTCCAGTTTTTCCAGAAACAGAAATTACTGATACCCAAAGCAGAAAGAGACATCACAAAAAAAGAATATTTCAGGCCAATATCCCTGGTGAACATATAGAGGCAAAGATCCTGGACAGAATACTCACAAAGATAATCCAATGGCTTTCCCAAAACTTCATACGCCATGACAAAATATGATTCTGTCCCAGGTATGGAAAGATGGTTTAATATTCTGAAGTCAATAAACATAATACACCATATCAATAAAAAGAAAAAATAAAAACTCTCTGATCATATCAATATAGAGAAAGCATTTGAAAAGATCCTGGAGCGTTCATGATTAAAATTCTTCACAAAATTAGGAGTTGAAGATAACTTTCCTGAATCTAGTCAAATCCGGCTACCACCATGGTCACAGCAGGCATCATTTCCGAGGGGAAAAAACTAAAATTTTTCCCCTAATGTGGGGACAAGACAAGGTTGTCTGTTATAGCCACCTCTATTTTATATAGTACTGGAAGTACTTGCCCTAGCAATTAGGGAAGAAAAAATATTAAGGCTATCCAGATAGGAAAGGATGAAGTCAAGCTATCAACTTTACATATGACATTCAAAGTTGTCATATCAACTTTGTGTATATAGTTAGAGAACTCTAAAGTCTCTAATAAAAAGCTCCTAGAAATAATAGATCTTCATGGTAGAAGGGAAGGCTACGGAAATCAACACCCAAAAAGTCCATGTCTTTCCTATGTGCTAAAAATGGAGAAGAAAAGGATATTTAAAAATATCCTATTTACAACTGTGCCTCTGAAAATCAAGTACCTACCTCCGAATCAGTTTAACTAAGGATTTAAAGGACCTGTACAAAGAAAACTGCAAAATGCTATTTCAAGAAATAAAAGAGAACTTGAGGAAATGGAGACACATCCACTGTTTATAGATGGGAGAATCAATATTGTCAAAATGGTAATACTCCCCAAAGCATTATACAAATTCAACAAGAATACCCATGAATTTTTTCCAAGAAATCTATCAAACACTTCTGACATTTGTATAGAACAATAAACCTCTCCAAATGGTTAGAACTATGCTTGGAAAAAAAGAAGATGGTAGGCATCAACTTCTGCAACATCAAATTGTACTATACTTTGTACAATTTGTATAAATTGTAGTAATTAAAACAGCATGGTATTGAAATAAAGACAGACCCACAGACCCATGGAATAAATTTGCATATCCTGACAGACACTCTTAAATATATAATCACTTAATTTTTGATAAGGGGGGCATAAATATTAAGTGGAGCAAGGAAAGACTGACTCATTAACAAGTGGTGCTGTGAAAACTGGAGAGCTACATGCAAAAAAATGAACTTCAATCACTAACCCAATGCAAAAAGAGTAAGATCAAAATGGATTAAAGACCTCAATTATCAGACATGAATACATAAGGTAGATAGAAGAAAACTAGGCAGAGCCTTCCATGAGATTGAATCTAAGGGCTACTTCAAAGATGAAACACCACTGACCAAGTAAGTGGGAAGCAAGCATAAATAATCAGGACTACATCGAACTAAGAAGTTTCTTCTCCTCAAAAGATACAGTGACCAAGATACAAAGATCAATTGGGAAAGCATATTTACCCAATACCCATTTGATAACGGAGTAATATCCAAGATATATGAGGCACTGGTAGACTTTACATGGAAACAAATATCCAACTTCATCAGAAAATGGGGAGAAGAAATTAATAGAAACATCCTCAAAGAACAAGTTCAAATAGCCAAAAGGGGATATGTAAAAATGCTCTTCCTCTCACTGATCATCAGGAAAGTTTAAATCAAAACAACGATTAGATATCATCTCACACCACAGAGACTGGTACATATAAAAACACAGGCACACAATGTTGGCTTGAAGTTGGGATAAAGGAACTCTCATTCATTGTTGGCAGGAATGTTGACTGCCCAGCTATATTGGAAAACAATATAGACATTTCTCCAAAAAATATAAATTGAGCTCCAGTTTGATCCAGCAATATCACTACTGAGAATATACTCTGGGGGCCCAAAATCACACAGCAGAAACACCATCTGTCATTCTATGTTCATAGCAGCACTATTCACAATAGCCAGAATCTGGAAACAACCTTAGTGCCTGAAAACATACAACTCGATAAAGAAACTATGGTACATTTACACAATGGAATACTATGCTGCTGTTAGGAAAAATGAAGTTATGAAAATTTCCTATAAAACATGCACATGGAGAGTATCATGCTTAATGAAATAGTCAGAATGAAAAGGACAGATTTAGGAATGTCTGCACTCATTTGTGGGATAAAAATAAATTTTAGACTGATATCCAAAGCCAGGCAAAATGGGCCAGGAGGACTTATCAATATTTGACTCTACCTCAAATGTGTTGGGAGAGGAGCTCAGGTAAGATAGAAAAGGGACCAATTTGAAAATAATAGTTGGGAATAGTAATGATGGACTAGAACTGAGTCTGGAAAATAGGTAAAAAGGAATGTACATGATAACGTGTCAATATCTTGTTTTTGTTAAACACAATGGAGAGAGAAAGTGAGAGACAGAAGAAAATTGCCTGCCACAAAGGCTGATTGTGGGGGGGAGTGGGGGGAGAAATGTGGGCAATAAGTGTTGAAGTGTTGATAAATGTGCAGTGTTTGAGGATGGGTGGTGGGGAATACTCTGACTGAAACCCAGTCATGGACAGCTTTGTAAAGGTCTATTTCATGGTGATCCAATAAACATAAACAAACAAATAAATAACCCAACTGATTTTTTTTAATTTTTTTTTATTATACCACAGTGAAACATACAGTTACAAAGGTGTTTATAATTGGTTCTTGGTAATACAGTATTCCAGCACCCATCCCTCCACCAGTGCCCCATCCCCACCACCAGTATACTCACCCCCTCCCACCCCCAGGCTGCCTCAATAGCAGGTACCCCCTTTTCCTCTCTTTTCTCTCTCTGTCTCTCTCTCTGTCTCTGCATCTCTCTCCCTCTTCTTTTACACATTGTGGCTAGCCCTGCAGACATTTAGGGTTTATCATGTAGGTCTCTTTGTGTATATTCAATGGTGAGTTCTAGTCTGACATTACCATTGCCCACACTCAGTAAAACACTGGTATATATTTATACCCCATTAATGAGTGCAGTCATTCTATATCTGTCTTTTTCCTTCTGACTAATTTCACTCAGCATGATAGTCTCCATGTCCATCCATTTGCAGGTAAATTTCACAATTTCGTCTTTTCTGACAGCTGCATAGTATTCCATCGTGTAGATGTACCACAGTTTCTTTAGCCAGTCCTCTGTTCTCGGGCACTTAGGTTGTTTCCAGATTCTAGCTATTGTGAATAGCGCAGCGATGAATAAAGAAGTACAGATAGTGTTTCTGCTATGTGTTTTTCGGTCTCTCTAGGGTATATTCCCAGGAGTGCTATTGCTGGAT
The DNA here is from genome assembly GCA_021461705.1 of Cryptotis parvus. Lineage (NCBI taxonomy): Eukaryota > Metazoa > Chordata > Mammalia > Eulipotyphla > Soricidae > Cryptotis > Cryptotis parvus. The sequence goes on along the minus strand of JAJIBD010000755.1, from coordinate 105,351 downwards.
CAAATGGGAGCTCAATATCTAGTTTTTGGAGGAATGCCCATATTGTTTTCCAAAAGGGCTGGACCAATCGGCACTCCCACCAACAGTGGATGAGAGTCCTTTTTTCCCCACATCCATGCCAGTACCCGTTGTTCTTGCTGTTTTGGATGTGTGCCAGTCTCTGTGGTGTGAGATGGTATCTCATTGTTGTTTTGATTTGCATCTCCTGATTATTAATGATGAAGAACACTTTTTCATATGTCTTTTGGCCATTCATATTTCTTCTTTTTTGGAAGCTTCTGCTCATTTCTTCTCCCCATTTTTTGATGGGGTTGGCTGTTTTTTTCTTGTGAAGTGTTACCAGTACCTGATATATCCTTGATATTAACCCTTGACAGATGGGTATTGGGTGAATATCCTTTCCCATTCTGTGGATTGTCTTTGTATCTTGGTGGTGACAGCATTTAATTATCAACAAAAAGTCCTAGTTTTTATGTTTTCAGTGATCAAGAAGATTTCCTTTAATTTTATTACACATATTATCATGAAAAAATGCTTCTTTATATTGTAGTATCATATTATAGCATAGATTAATTTATTTCATAGGCTTGTATATTTTATTTTAAAATTTTATAATGGTGCACCTTGACTTTTTTTTAATACTCTTGTTCCTCACTTGTTTAAATTGCTTACATTCACCTCACTGTTATCCAAATCTGAAAAATGCTTACAGATAAGGTAAGGAGTTAGATAAATGAATGAAAGTGAATAAATGTAAGTGGAGTGAATCAAATTGAAACTATAATTTAAAAATATACATCTAGACCTATAATAAATATATTTTATTCTAAATATACTAGTTTAGACTGGAAAGAGAGTTCACTAGTCTCTGCTGTAAGGTTTGCATGCTAAAGACCCAAGTTGGAATCTAGCAACTCATTATCCTACCAGAATCAGGTAGATCAACAACCCAAGCACTAAACCATAGTAAACTCTTAGCTTTCAAGGGGATGTATACACACACACACACACACACACACACGTGCACAGACACACACTCACAGAGCTAAGGCTAAATTAATATATTTTTTCTATTAAGTTACCAACTTAATAGACAAATTATATATGGATGTATTCCAATATCTGATTTCATGTTATAATTTTATCATCATTTAAATAAACAATATTCTGAAGTGATCAGTTTGAATAGCTTAAGATGAGTCTTTGAGCTGCAAATAGTTTTTGTTCTCAATATGAAAATTAGCAGGCATAGTTTTGACTCTGAAGTCAAATAGAAACATCTCACCTTTAAGAGGAAATGCTACTGGAATTCATGTAGTGGTTAATGTAGGGCACCCTATAATCTAATTATTTTAACCACTTGAGTCTTACTGAGTGCACCTAGTGCATGGGTTAATCACTTATGAGTGATGAAATATAAGACACATGTGCAGCTACAACATTATGGGCCAATAGGTGATAGTCTGTTATGTGCTCTGCCCTGCCCACTGGGCGGCAGTCAGTGAAGCATTCAACCATTGGATTTACTGGCAGCTTAAATGACTCACTGCTCTGGACAAATTAGCCTTGAGGATTTCTTCCACTGCTTTTCATTAAATGCACAAATCTTTTTCTTTTTGAAAAGGATAATTTTTATCCCCAGTTTCAAAAGGACAATTATTTTCTTTCTTCATTATACTTGAATGAAAACAACAGATAACTCTGTTGACCACTGTAAAATATTAAATAGGACCTTTATGTTAATAATGAATTCTTGTCATCAAGTACATATGTAGAAAGGACAACACGTTTTGTTTTAAGTGCTGGGCAACTACTGGCTATACAAAACCTTTGCTTAACGCTTAGACTAATTTTGGGGAATTATGATTAAAAAATTTGTTTTCAAATCATTCCTTTAGAAATTTATGTAGTTTAGTAGGGTCATCTCTGAATAATTGAAAACTACTCATGCTCACAAAAAAAATAAAAAGCTGACTTCTAAATAGTTTTCTTATAGAAATGCAAGTAAGGAGAGTCAACTATTGTAATTAATTCAGAATTTTTTGTTTACATATATAAAAAGGAATAATACAAGAAGTAATAATGTATGTAATAAAAGAAATTCATTTCTCAGAATTGTCAAGTGTTATAGTTCAAATGTCATTTAAAACTATGAGTATACAAAGCTTTCACTTAGAAGAGCTTGAAATAAATGATCCCTTAATTGTCACTAAGGTACACATTTGTTAATCTTGGCAGTGGCAAAAGAATTTTGCATATGGATAATTTTGTCATGGATACACAACTAATTGGAAATAAAATTAGCAATGATAAGTGTCAGATAAGGTAATTTTTTACAGATATCACTGAATATTGACAGCAATTAGATGAAAATTATGTTTTGTTACAGAGACCTCCCATTTTTTAAACTTGTTGCACATAGACACTAAAGATTTTTTTACCTAAATATTGGAATCTCTCACCTGAAACTGAGATGGGATTAATACAAGTTTTACTTCTCTCGTCAGATGGAGGCATGGTCGTCCCTTCCCCCCTCCATCTTGTCGAGCCTGGTGGCCCTGCGGGACTGCCCACGGGCCAGCACAGGGCCTCACGGATGGCTGGGGAGGCTGGCACTTGGCTCGCGCTGGGCCTAGCTGACCATGGAACCCCGAGGAGGGCAGATGGGTTTTGGGAGTGGGCCCGTCGCCTCTGGGGGGTCCCGGAAGCAGCCGGATGAGACTCGTCCATCACACTAGCCACCATTTTTGCTGTCGGGCGTTGCAAAACTGCCTCACGACCAGATCAACAGAGCAAAGCCAGTTCGAGCCAGGGTTGCACGGCCGCTATGCCACGCGGTGATCCACTAAAATAGTGAAACAGTAATGTCTTTTAATGCACTGCATTCCCACGAAGAGCAGGGAAAGTTTGTTGGGAGGGAGATATAAAGAGGAAAAGAAATGACATACAGAACCCGCCAAGTGGTTGAGGTGCGGGAGGGGGAGGGAGGTGGGGACATTGGTGATGGGAGATGGGTTTGGGCGGAGGGTGCGTGTTGGAACACTGTAGAACCAAAACTCTACATGAGCATCTTTCAATTAAAAAAAAGGTGGAATCTACCATAAACATGTGGGAATTAGTGGTTAGGTAAGAGAGAAGGGAACAGTGTGCTAATATTTGTCAAAAGTGATAATACCAGCCTAGAACTGAGCATTGAATATAGGAAAAAAGATATACATGATGATCTCTAAATTTATGTATTGCAATCCACAATGTGTAAGAAGAGAGAAAGAGAGAGAGAGAAGAGATAAAGAACTTGCCATAGAGGCAGGCTAGGGAGGGGGAGGGAAGTGGGAACATTGGTTTTGGGGAAATGGGCACTAGTGGAGGGATGGGTGCTGGAACACTGTATGGCGGAAGCCCAAACATGAACGTCTTTGTAACTGTATATCACATGGCGGTGTAATAAAATATATAAAAAAAAAGTTTTACTTCTCAACTGAAAAAATTTAAAACCAGTCATCAATCATCATTGCCATTACTTTCTAGTTGTTTACTGATTTCTTCCCTTTGTGTCATCATATAACTGAATATGAATAGTGAAAAGTTAATATAAACAGGAAATGTCAGTTTGGAGAGGAAGTATTTAGTTGTGCATACCTATTGTTTTCTCCTACTTCAAAAAGAACGTCATTTATTATGGCCAATTGGATTTTGGTATAATGGAGCTCCAAAGCCAGCATCAGTGATTGACTTATTGTTAAGAAAGCTGAATATCTGAGCATCATCCAAGTCCTCAATGGACTTTGAGTAATTGAGAATGTACACATGTATCTCAATATATTACATACAGGAGCTTTTAATAAAAGTGGCTTACTATATCTGGTGTTTAGCATGATACTCTGACACACTGTCCACAAGAAAGCTAGTATCCACTCTAACTAGCAAATGTACTGCTTCAAATTAGTAGAGCTCATCTCAATTCTACTGAAATAAAAGGGTGAGAGTTTTATTTCATTGCTTGTTTTATTTTTGGGTCACACTCATAGTGTTCAGAGCTTGCTCATTTCTCTGAGATCAGAAATCACTCCTGGTGGGCTCAGGGGACCATATAAATGCCCAGTTGCCCTACCTGCTCTACTATTACTCTGACCCCAAAGGTGAAGTTTATGAATTATGAATTAGAAGCAAAGCACTATGGTACTTTATTTGAGAGGTGAACAACATGGTAAGATTATCAGTGTTTGTTAATTGGTATTTATTTAAAGAAAATAATAACCTCCCATAAAGACTTTCAGTATTTTTGATGTTTGTTTCTAACAGATGCTCTCCAGCACTGTGAGAAGAACATTCCTGAGTTGTAAATTAACAAGGAGCTAAGCAAAGATTTATATCATGATATGTGTATCTATGACCAGGTTTCTAAGAAAATAGAGAACCTGGTCATAGAATCAGGAAGAATCTTGCCTAAAATTCAGTGAATTTGGAATAAAGCTTAAGGTCTTCTTAGATGCATTCTCACTCATTAGATAGGAAGATAGTATGATTTTGAATTCTGATTACTCAGTCTTCACACAATGGGCAGAGCTTGTGTCTGCTCTCTGATTTATCTTATGGTCACACCCAGAATTACTTAGGAGGATGCCTGATACCTCTGTGCTCTGGGGATGATATGATTTGCCAGAACACTTTAATCTCTTCACTTTCTCTTCAGTTCTGCTGTCTAATATGAAGGATAATACTATCATTGTCTTCTAAATAAATCAACTCTTCAAAGCCTTGTAAAAAGGAAGTCAACTAAGAAGTTACTTTCATACTCAAAATTTTGAAATGGAGAGAAAAGAAACAGATAATTGTATCCTAAATAAAATGTGTATATAGGGCCATATGCCCCTTGAGGTGTTGCAGGTGTGGCTGTGGTGCCCGACTGCGTTGACAGGTGGCAGACAGGAGATAGGCTTGTCTACACCACCAGAACTCTGTTCTGTGGGCCCTGGATTGTGAATGGTCTGACATAGGAAGAACAGTGCGCGATCACACAAAAGGCTTAGATAAAAAGTAGCCTAGGACCAGGTCCTTCCCAGGGTCTTTCACATCTGTACAACATAATGATCATTGTAGTTGTAACAAACTCGGGAGTTTGATGGGAACTGAGAAACTAAAATGTCACATTAGAAATCACTATTGAATATACACATAGATAATTGCATTATAAACCGTAAGGCAAGTCACAAGGTGTAGGAGAAGAGAGAGAAATATAGAGACAGAAATAAAGATAGATTGAAAGATGAGAGAATCAGATACATGGGGTAGAACTGTCATCCGTTTCTCCCTAGCTAGAACTACCGTCCGGTTCTAGCTAGGGAAGCTAGAATTCCCCTAGCTCAGCTGACCATGAGGCTCCCATGAGACAAGATGGGTTTTGGGAGTGGGCCCATCACTTCTGTAGGGCCTCGAAAGCAGCCGAATGAGACTCTCTTACCATAATATCCACCATTATCACAGTCCGGACACCACAGCTCATCAGAACCCACACAAGAGAGATGCTGATCTCAAGACCAGCTCAGAGCAGCTGAGTTCGAGCATAGGTAGGAGGTTCTCAGAGGTGGAAGTCACCAGGTTTTCCTGGAGATGGAGCTGGGGTACCGTTTCCCCTCTCTGACCCATCCCAGAGGCCTGGTGGCCCCATCCACAAACTGCCTCAGGGCTCTCGTCCATGATGCAGAGACTCAGATGCACAGAGAAGAGCTGCCATCAAGCTCTCCCCTAGCTTAGCTGACCATGAGGCTCCCACGAGGCAAGATGGGTGTTGGGTGTTGGCCCATCACCTCTGTAGAGCCTCGGAAGCAGATAGAGACTCGCTCACCATTATTGCTGCCATTTTTGTGGTCCAGACCCAGTACATCAAACTATTAGAATCAGTCATGTTCTAGAATATATTAACATCAACAATGTGTAAGAAAGGGAAGTGAAAAGGAGAGAGAGAGAGAGAGAGAGAGAGAGAAAGGAGATAAAGAACCTGCCATGGAGGTAGGCTGGGGGAAAGGGGAGGAAGGTGGGAATATTGGTGATGGAAGATGGGCAGGGGTGGAAGGATGGGTGTTGAAACACTGTAGAACCAAAATTCAAACATGAACATCTTGTAATTTAACATCTTGTATTGTGACAGTGGCATGATAAATATTTTAAAAAAATTAAAAAAATAATGACAAGGACACATTTTATGGTAACCTGTGATTTTTTTTACAAAAAAATTGCTTTTTTCTTGCTAAAAAAGCATAGGTTAGCCATCCATACTCAATGATTGATGGAATCTATACTTTGATAGCTTAACCTATTTGGTTTGAGCCTACAACTTTGAGGAAAGCTGCATAGATATCTTAGAGAGTTTTATGTAAACATAAAGAACACTTAAGTGTAAATATGCAAAACTTATGATCCATGCCACATATTCATTTAATTTATTCATAAATTGAGGCCTGAGTCTCAGTTACTGGGAGAGTTGTAGATAAAACTTAAGCCAAAAATTCAATGTAGTTTTTGTACTAAATTCTATCTCCAAATTGGCTTGAAAAAATATATAGTAAGATACTTTGGAACTAGAAAATCCCACACTTTACACATACACAACCTCCCTCCCTCCTCCTCTATCTCTCTTAATCTAGTGCTTACAGACAAATTTATCCACATATATAAATACACTTTAATTATTTAATCAAAATGTCATGTTACCTATTAATTAACACAACTCTTTTAATAAATAGAAACTCATGTCAATGTGTCTGAAAAGCAGGTGTATGATTTTACCACCTGCCAATGACAGAGCAAATAATAAAAAATATGTCGAAAAAATGTGCCTTTACATAAAAAAGAAATGGAATATCATCGCCAATGGTATTAATTAAAATCCCATTTATCAGAATAAACATCACTGTATCACTGTCTTCCCGTTAATCATCGATTTGCTCGAGCGGGAACCAGTAACATCTTCATATGTCCTGTCTCATGCAAGTAGAGCCCAAGGGCACCTGCTTACTCCAGGAACATAAAGAGCCTCAAACCATTCCATCAGGTCATGGGAATGAGGTCTATAATTGTTACTGGTATCTGGCATATCAAATACGACACGGGTAGCTTGCCAGGCTCTGCCATGCAGAATAAACATAATGCTAACAAATATCAGACATGGTACTTGTTACCTTAAAGATGTCATTTATTTAAAGTTTGATAAAGTGATGATGAAATGATTTATTTTACATAAAATAAATTTAGACGGAGGGGGAAAAACAATTTTTTACAAGGATAAAGAGAAGACATACAGTAGGAAAGTTTCAAAACAAAAGATCTGCAAGTGTTATGTAGGATAGGCAGAAAAGACTGATATTGAATCACAAAGTGATTGAGCATTTGAGCAACGTAGCTGGTAACTTTTCTCCTTGAGAGTGAGTCACGTTCTATGTTTTATTCAACTTTATTGATTTTTGTGCAGATTGTTTGATTTGGCTACAAACAGTTGAGATAATCAAACATAGGAATCTCGAGCATTTTAGTCAATATTCACCTAGTCTCCTATGCCTCTGATCATAACAGTTATAGATTTAATTTATTCAATTAAATTTAAGTTTGAATTTTAAAACAGAATATGACACTCTTACTGAAATAATAATTCACTTTGATTAACTACTACTCAGATCCCAAGTTTCTTTTAGATTATACAAAAGCAAATGCCCTTCCCATGTACTATCTCAATAAATGTTTTTAAGATGAATGTATTACAGTAAAAATAAACATGTTTTATTGAGATAGTAAGTATGCTATTAAAAGAACCTGTGGTAATAACACGAGAAAAGAAAATCCAAAGCTCTATGAATAAAAAAGAATAAAAAAGAGTGTCTTGAAAAAAGAAGTTTTATTAGAAGAAAAGTGACTTCAAGTAGGTTTAATGAAGAACTCTAAGGCAAAAATTAGATTATCCTTGAATTGATTTGTGTAGTTATTAGAGAATTTTAAACAGGGAGAAGAAAAGAAACTCTGACTTTTGTTCTATGAAAGATTACCCTGATAGAGTGAATGTAGTTACATGAACTATGGATAGAATTCAGTAGTCTCTTACAACACTGTAATTAAGAGAAGATGGTGCTTGGTTATGCAGGACCGCAGCAATGATAAGAAAGAAATCTATGCACAATTGAGAAAAATTGACAGGATTTCCTGATGAATTAGATGTGGAGCTGAGGAAACGGACGGAGAATCCGTCTTTTCTGACAGCCCTCCAGTCTTCCTTCTTTAATAAATTATAACAAGACTTGGTTTCTGTGACTATATTTGCTCTTTGGATTTTAAAAAATGATGTTGGGGGTTATTTTAGTTTATTTCTTTGGGATTTTCTTTTTGTAATTTTTTATATATTTGAACACACTATTTATCGTTTGTTTCCTTTTCTACTGGCTCATTTCTAAGAAAACTTTAATAAGGAAATATTGTTGATTGATTGTAGGCATCCAGAAGAAATGAAGAAGCATGTAAGCCTTGATGTTTCAGTAGCATAAATATTTCTTTTAAGTTTAATTGTTCACAGGATCATTAGATATTTGAACTTTACTGCAAAGTTGCACTTTTAATAAGTGACTGCAATACCATACTTAACATATGTAAAAGCTATTTCTGGATTTAAGAATGCAATAATACCTAATTTGCTGCTAGTACTTTGATTTGTTTTAGACATACTGGGTTGTGCTTAGGACTTACTCCTGGCTCTGTTCTCTGTGCTCCATGCTCTAGTAGTTCTCAAGGAACCATATGTAGTGTCACATGTAGAACCTGGTCAGCAGCATATAAAACAAATTCATTATAGTAATGTCTCCCCTTGACTAATTACTTTCTCATTCAAAATAGCACTAGGCTGGAGGAACTAGCATAAGGGTAAGGAAATTTCCTTGCATGTGGGGCTAATTCAGTTCTTCTCCCCAGCACCTCAGGGTCTCTAAGGCACAGTGCATAGAGTAGCTCCCACTCACTGCTAGGTAGCGTTATAACAACCTATATATCACTATGCATCTGAACATTTGATAGACTAATATACAAAACTATTTTATAAACTGATATAAAAATTGCTCCACATATAAAATATCTTAGACATGAGTTTGTCATATTTATATAGCTTCTGTCTTAAAGATTTTTTCAAACACAATAACTCTACTTTAAATACTGTCTGGCATGTATGGAGATTTCTACACTTCTCCTGATGTAGAATTTTTTGTCATTTTTTCCATATTTTAGAGAAGAGCTAATCTTTTTTGTCAGTTTTAATATTCATAAAATGTGATAAAATAGCTGCTTTACCAATTAAAATTTATTAATTCAAGCTAGTCACTGAAGTACTAATTTACATTAATGTCTGGCTCATTTTTTTATGGGGAAAATGAAACAAAAAGTAAGAGTCTAACTAAAATGATTGGAATTGTACAAAATAAGTTTAAATGGATACAGACTAATTACTTCATTAAATAATTATTTTGTCAGTAAGTTGAACATAGATCTGACACTTATTTCAAAGATCATTTTGAAAAATATGATAAAAATTCTTGAAATGCCTGTATTCACATAATACGAGGCTAATAAATTGGAATCAAAAAAGGCAAGATTTTCCCACTTAATACCAATGGTTCTGTCAATGACACATTAGAAATAAAGACATAACAAAATTTTGGTAGCTTACCTGTTCCAAAACTCTCTTCAGAAGTGCAATTTTTTTCCCGCTTAATACTGTCATTTTATACAGGTTTCTTATTCTTATTTCTAGAGATAATATGTTAAAACTCAATATTTCTTAGACATCTTTAGGAAAGGGAGGATAAAGTAATGAAGGAATACAAAGGAGAAGAAGGAAAAGAATAAAACTGAGTTAAAATCAGAAAAATGCAGAGTAATACTTCAATTATATTCTTGAGGCAGCTAATAGACACAGTATCACAATTATTATCTGCATACATTAATTCTTTTCTTCTGTTAAGAGCTGGAAGTGTCAACTATCCATAGTATGATGTTAGGAGATACAGAAATCTGGATTAAAGACTGAAAAAAGTGTTCTCAGAATAAAACACTTTCAAAATTTCATAACACCAGTACTAACTGAAGTCCTCCAATTTTATTAAGATCATGTACATGCAGCTTAGGTAGGTTTTATACCCAGAGATTTTACTTTACAGTTTAACAAGTCGAATCTTAAAAATACTCATCTTATTTATCACTAATAAAATAAGACACATATCAGTTTATTTATTCAAAAAATCAAAAAAACTTTGTCTTAAGTACTGTCTGGCATATATGCTGATATCTGCAATTTATCTTGATTGTAATTAAAATTGCCATAAATATTCCTGAGAATGCTTTGGTAAAGTAGAAATTTTAATAGAAGATAGTAAATACCTAGGGGATTTACTTTTTTAATTTTAAATTGAATTGTTTAAAATAAATATGCTCTGACATAATTTTAAAGCACATTTCAAATCTGACTTCCAAATTGAAATAGTTCTTTATTTCTATTGTAATGAATGAGAATTGCTGTCCTCAAGGCCTTCAATAGTTGTTACTGTCAGTTTCTTTTCTTTTAGGTACTGCAATATGTGTCTAGAAGGTTAAGTTGCTGTTTTATTTAAAATTTAACAGTGAAAATTATTGGCAATTCTTTTGTTTTTCTCAAATACCTGGTAATACTAAGAACTAGTTTTGTGCTCAGGGATCACTCTTGGCAGTGTTCAGGGAATCAAATGTGGTACTGTATATAGAACACAGATTAGTCAGGAATCTGCAAGGAAATAGTTTGATTCATTGTACTATTTCTTTGGCCTGCTCATATATTACCTTTACATATCTGCATTATCAAGATAAAGATGTTGTATAGATAAAACAACATGATGTATAAACATCATCTGTATAACTTGAGGTTGTACAGGTGAAGTGTTCCATATATTTCTTGTCTCATTGTATTATCTAGGTCTCCAAACATTAATTCTAAATATAATTGTAGGAGTAAATTCTTACTTTGACCATGGTTGTTGGTAAAAAGCAGGCAATTTATTACCATTAACTTTGTTAGTTCCTGTAACTGGATAAATGTTCTTCCTTCTATTCCTAGTTTGCTGGAAATTTTTTCAGTCATAACTGAGTATTTTGCATTTGACAACATTATTTTGTTAAATAGTTTCTTAATTTCAAAATTTGAACTTTATTCTTTATTTTATTTATGTAGCTACTTGTACTAATTATTTTATAAGAAATGGATCACAGCCAGAGTTTCTAGGGTTAATTCTGGTTCTGTGCATAAAGGTCACCCCTGGCAATGTTTGAGGAGTCATATCGTCCTGGGGCCTGAAAACTGAATTAAAATCAGAACAAAATAGAGTCTCCATCTACAGCGCAACACCAGCTCCTAAACCCTGTACTGTCTCTCTAGGACTTGAATGAATTTTCACTGTACAATAAGATTTGAATAGTTGAAACAGATATTAAACGACCACTGATAAATCATATTTACTTTTTGTTAGAAATGGCTTCCTAATATTTTGTTGAGGTTTTTGTTTGCTTTTGCCTCTGTGTTCTTTGCATAGAGAAAATTAGCTTGTAAGTTACCTTTCCCTCTTTTATTTACTACTGAAATTTTCTTTTAAAAAACACACATCCTTCTTTTTTAAGTCGTGAACAGGTATAAAAATTAAAAGCAAAAAATTACAAGCTAAGATAATGTAACTACTAGGAGCATCAAAGGTAATGAAAATGGGACGAGGTGCAGAGCTATATGAATGAATGAACACAGGAAGGACAAGGATGGGAACAACAGTGAGCACCTGCTGAAGATTCTAGGGGAGAGGTTCTGGTGTAACGTTTGGTCTTAGATAAGGGCCTAGGTAAAGCAATAATGGGGCATGATTTCTTAATCTCACTAGGTGCTAGATTCATCCTGGCCATTGGTACTGTCTCTGTCATCCTCTCCTTGATCAACTCCAGACGGGGCTTCCCCTGAATCTTCATTATCATCATCATCAACTAGGTTCCCCTTTCAGCAGACTCATCTGCACCCTCTCAGACTCCGTCTTCACATTAGTCCCGTCTTTCTTCAGGCAGCTGTAATTCTGCTCCCCTTCTGACTTACCATTTTTCGTGTTTGCATTGTTCCTGTTCAAGTTTTTCCAGTTGAGAATCCACTTCTCGTTTTATCTGGGTCACCTCCTTCTTAATAGCCCGAATATCATCTCCTTTCAACTTTCCAGGTTGTGAAGAGCCTCCCTGTCCACTCTTAGTAGTTAAGTCACTTTTGCCTCCTTTGTAAGGTGTTTCCTGATACCCGCTGGCGTTTTGAGGGCCCGACAGTCTGAGCAATAGGGGAGGTGGAGGAGCAGGCGCCGGATAACTACATCCAGAGCAGAGGGCAAGTTGGAGAATGTTCTGGTGCTGAGCCGTACATGTCCGCTACAGATCTTTTCACACTTGCTTTTCTTCGGTTCACTTTTGGTTCTGCAGCGAGATTAATGTCTAAACCCTGGCCAGCAATCGTTCTGCCTTGTTGCCCTGCCACCGTAGCAAGGGCGATTCTCTCATTAACATACTAAACAAAGGCAAAGCCTTAGTGAACAGAGCAGGCAACAGTTTTGTCATATTTTGAAAAGACTGTCCCCACACCAGGCTTCCTGACCGCCAGAGTAGTTAGATTTCTAACGAATACAAGGGAGGTGATACAGAGCCAAGGTCAGTTTTGGTAACATTGTTTTTATGATTAAGTTCCTCATGAAGTCAGAAAGAATGTAGCTGAAGATCAACAAAATCTCGCAATGGGGGAGAGAGAAGAGATTCCAGGCTGAAGCTCCTACTCCTGGGTTCTGCGTGGAAAAGTTGACTGCTGCTCCGGGAGGGCAAAGTTGTCCCAACACCCAGGCTTAGCCCTTTCACAAAATGGCCCCCCAAGTGCTTCTGATAATTTCTTTACTGGTTTTGCAATTAAGATAAAACTGGCCTCATAATAGATATTAGAAATTCTTTATTGCTGTTTTCTGGAAACGATTATGCAAAAAATTGATATACTTTATGTTTTTGAACCGAACAGTGATAAATGTTCCTATTCTGGCACTGCTAAAGATATAGAATACCTTCAAGAACACCTAGATTATATTTATTAAGAAGGTAGCATTTTGTTCCTCATCATATACATTAAAAAGAAATGTTATTCTGTTACAAAATGAATGCAGCTACATGATATTAAATTCAATATATTATTTCCTTTGTTATTAATATCTCTACAATGAATAGCTAGCTTTATAATGGGCAATAAATAAATTAAAACTCATTGCAGATAAAATATATAAAAAAGACATTGTTAAAGTTTTAAAGAAGTAACTATAAAATTGGCGAATTAGTATAAAAGTAATAATTTTATGATTTTTAAATGCTTAATATAAATAATTGGGGATCATTACCTGAAAGATGTTATTTTTGATCAAATATCTTGTGCCACTATGACTTCTACAAAAAAAAGATTGAAACACACATGAAACTAAATTTTTACTCTACCCATTAATATCTAAGCAGTTATAATTTTTAAAATGTCCCATTATATGAGCTAGATTATTGAAAATGATAGGTAAACTGGCAAGCTAACAGTGGAAGAAAGAAGTTCTAAAATTGTTAATACTTCTCACTGTCAGACAAATATATAGTGAGCATGTATCAATATCACGCTTAACTCATTAACTAGAGAAATAGCAGAATGGCTGAGTTTATTAAAATTTGATATTGGGCTGGAGAGATAGCCCAGAGGGTAGGGCGTTTGCCTTGCACGCGGCCGGCCCATGATGGCCCGGTTCGATCCCCGGCATCCCATATGGTCCCCAAGCACCACCAGGAGTAATTCCTGGGTGCAGAGCCAGGAGAAACCCCCTGAGCATTGCTGGGTGTGACCCAAAAAAAGAAAAAAAAATTGATATAAAGAATTCTATGGTAAGCATAGGGAAAAAAGTTAAAACTGATAAAATGTCTAAGGATTCTGTATTTCTAGTGAACTAACAAGTTAGCACTGCCACTGTGAAATAGCTGGTTTTAAACACAAATTTTATATGAAAGAAAATAGTTAATTATTTGGCAAAATACTAATAATAATGGTATACATTTTGTTCATGTTTGTTCAAATTCTATATAGTCAAATAGCTTTTCAAGGCTACTTTATGAAACCTGAAAGCTAGAAAGAGCATGTAAGAGGCACTTACATTGAATATATCTCATTCTGGAAAAATCCTGGATACTAGGTAGTGTCTCTTAACCTCTTCCAAGAGTCTTTCTGAACACAAAACCAGAAATAGCTCTTGAACAATTCTGGGAACAAAGAAACATCCTCTTGCTCCTCCCACCCCACAAAAATGTTCCACGTGTAAGAAAAATTGCACTAGAGGCACTCAATAGGCAAGATAACATGTTCAAAACTTGGGAAAAATCTAATACCAATCTAATGCACATGCTCACTACATATATTTCTATGACAGTGGGTAGTATTAACAATTTTAGAATTCTTTTTTTCCAATGTAAGCTTGCCAATGTTCACCTATCATTTTCAATAATCTAACTCACATATGTGACATTTTAAAAAATATAACTATTTAGATATTATTGGATAGAGTAAAAAATTTAGTTTCATGTGTGTTTCAGCCTTTTCTGAAGAGTCACATTGGAATCCAGTGGGTTTCAGGTCCAGAATCCTTCTTGAGCAGATAAAATACCTATGCAATCCCTAACTATTACAGGAAGTGTCAGGGGGCTGATAGATTCTCTTGGTGATCCAGTAGAGTGTTTTAAATCTTGCTTATATCCTTATATCCTTAGAAGCATCTAAGGATAGGAGAGTTAAAATCTATAAGTATAGAATACTGCAGAAAATTGGGAAGTGTGGCAGTTCAACACACCTGTGCAAATGATCAAAGAGGGCAGGCCACTGTCATACCCCTATAATGGATTGAAAAGAAAACTATTCAGTTTAACAGAGGGTGTTGGACAAGCATTTACGTTAGTGATCAACAGATATGTGAGGAAAAGGCAATGCCAGTCAACAACTTGTGACCAGCGAACTTGTAAGAGACAAGTGAAAAGCCAGAGGCAGAAGGCACAGAAAGTGACATGAACAATGTGCAGCAGGTGGGGTGGGAAAATAGAAATGGTTTTGTCCCAGAATTAGAGGTTTCTGTCTCTGAAGTTGCTGTAATCAAAGTTCTTTTCTGACAGAAGCTTTTAATAAAAGAGGCTTACTATATCTGGTGTTTAGCATGATACTCTGACACACTGCTCACAAGAAAGCTAGTATCCACTCTAACTAGCAAATGTACTGCTTCAAATTAGTAGAGCTCATCTCAATTCTACTGAAATAAAAAGGGTGAGAGTTTTGTTTCATTGCTTGTTTTATTTTGGGTCACACTCATGGTGCTCAGAGCTTGCTCATTTCTCTGAGATCAGAAATCACTCCTGGTGGGCTCACGGGACCATATAAATGCCCAGTTTCCCTACCTGCTCTACTATTACTCTGACCCCAAAGGTGAAGTTTATGAATTATGAATTAGAAGCAAAGTACTATGGTACTTTATTTGAGAGGTCGACAACATGGTAAGATTATCAGTGTTTGTTAATTGGTATTTATTTAAAGAAAATAATAACCTCACAAAAGACTTTCAGAGTATTTTTTGATGTTTGTTTCTAACAGATGGTCTCCACCACTGTGAGAAGAACATTCCTGAGTTATAAATTAACAGGGAGCTTAGCAAAGATTTATATCATGATATGTGTATCTATGACCAGGTTTCTAAGAAAATAGAGAACCTGGTCATAGAATCAGGAAGAATCTTGCCTAAAATTCAGTGAATTTGGAATAAAGCTTAAGGTCTTCTTAGATGCATTCTTACTCATTAGATAGGAAGATAGTATGATTTTGAATTCTGATTACTCAATCTTCACACAATGGGCAGAGCTTGTGTCTGCTCTCTGATTTATCTTATGGTCACATCCATAATTACTTAGGGAGGATGCCTGATACCTTTGTGCTCTGGGATGATATGATTTGCCAGAACACTTTAATCTCTTCACTCTCTCTCCAGTTCTGCTGTCTATTATGAAGGATAATACTATCATTGTCTTCTAAATAAATCAACTCTTCAAAGCCTTTTAAAAGGAAGTCAACTACAAAGGGTACTTTCATACTCAAAATTTTAAAATGGAGAGAAAAGAAACAGATAATTGTATCCTAAATAAAATGTTTATATAGGGACATATGCGCCTCAAGATGTTGCAGGTGTGGCTGTGGTGCCCGGATGTGTTGACAGGTGGCAGACAAGAGATAGGCTTGTCTACACCCCCAGAACTCTGCTCTGTAGGCCCTGGATGGTGAATGGTCTGACATAAAAAGAACAGTGCGCAGCCACACAAAAAGGCTTAGATAACAAAGTAGGCTAGGACTAGGTCTTTCCCAGTATCTTTCACATCTGTGCAGCGTAATGATCATTGTAGTTGTAACAAACTGGGGAGGTTGATGGGGAATGAGGAACTATAATGTAACATTAGAAATCACTACTGAATATACACATAGATAATTGCATCATAAACCATAAGACAAGTCACAAGGTGTAGGAGAAGAGAGAGAAATATAGAACAGAAATAGAGACAGAGAAAAGATGAGAGACTCAGATGCATGGGGGAGAACAGCCATTCTCTTTTAGTTAGGGGAGCTAGAACTCCCCTAGCTCAGCTGACCTGACCATGAGACTCCCAGGAGGCAAGATAGGTTTTGAAGTGGGCCTATCACTTCTGTACAGCCTTGGAAGAAGCAGAATGAGACTCTCTCACCATAATAGCCACCATTATTAGCCACTATTCTGTACCCCCAAAGCTCATCAGTACCCACACAAAAGAGATCCTGATCTCAAGTCCAGTTCAGAGCAGCTGAATTTTAGCCCAGGAAGGTGGCTATCAAGGCGGAAGTCACTGGGTGTTCCTGGAGTTGGAGCTGGGGTCCCTAACCCCCTCTCTGATCCATTCCAGAGGCCTGGGGGCCCCTGCGCACAAACCACCTCAGGGCTCTCGGCATGATGCAGAGACACAGAAAATTGGTAAGCTCAGCTTACCATGAGGCTACTAGTAGGCAAGATGGGTTTTGGGAGTGGGCCCATCACCTCTGTAAGGTCTCGGAAGCAGGTGGATGAGACTCACTCACCATAATAGCCGCCGTATTTGTGGTCCGGACCCATTACATCAAACTAGTGGTATCAATTATGTTCTAGAATATGTTACAATCAACAAGGTGTAAGAAAAGGAGGGAGGGAGAGAGAAACAAAGAGGGAGGGAGGGAGGGAGAGAGAGAGAGAGAGAGAGAGAGAGAGAGAGAGAGAGAAAGAAAGGGGATAAAGAACCTGGGAGATGGGGACATTGGTAATGGGAGATGGGCAGGGGTGGAGGGATGGGTGTTAGAACACTGTAGAACCAAAATTAAATCATGAATATCTTGTTATCTTGAATATCTTGAATATCTTGTTATCTAACAGTGGTATCATAAAATATTTAGAAAAAAAAGAAAATGTGTATTTAAACCTGAATAATGTGTTTTAGAAATCTCAATTCTGATTTTCTTCTATGTGCTATTTCATTCTTTTCTGATTCTAATCTCTACACCTGCATAGTTCAAATGCTTTTACTGTAACAAGTAAATATTTTCAAATGTTATATTTACTGAAAATAACATGATTTTGTTTAACTTACTAGAAAATGTTTCCTCATGAAAAAATAAACACACATACAAGCTTTTGCTTTTCTCTTTTCCTTGACAGGGTTTAAGATCTATGAAGATTTCCCAAATACAAAATGTGGGTCTGTTTTTGTCCTTAAGTTATTTTAAAGTATATCACTTATTCATCTTTTTTCTCTACTTTTATCAGTTGATCACTTGGCATCCCGTTATTCATCGATTTGCTCAAGCAGGCGCCAATAACATTTCCATTTGACCCTATCACATGCTAGTGTAGCTCAATGGCATCTGGTTACTTCAGGAATACGAAGAGCCTCAAACTGTTCATTCAGAGTCTTGACAAAGAAGCCTGATCATCTTGTAGATGGGCAGCCATGTGATCTTTTGGCGTTCCTTGGGATCTATTTGGTAATGGCTCTATTCCAGCGCTCATCTCCAAATCACATTACATGTCCAGCCCATTTGATTTTTTGTTGCCTTGGCAAATGAGAGAGTGTCCCTGACTCTGGAACAGCGACGGAGGTGGGAACTCCGATTCCTTCTCTCACTTGAGTGAAGCGTGATATTCCAAGCATAGTTCTCATCCTGCTTTCAAGGGCCCAGGTCTCTGAGGCGTATGTTATTGCAGGGAGAACGATGGATTTGAAGAGATGTGCCATATTATCACATTTCTACTTTTATAGATAGCAAAATTATGGATAAGTACAAATTAATACTGTACTATAAAACAAAAATGGTAATAACATATTAACTAT
This sequence comes from Cryptotis parvus, assembly GCA_021461705.1. Lineage (NCBI taxonomy): Eukaryota > Metazoa > Chordata > Mammalia > Eulipotyphla > Soricidae > Cryptotis > Cryptotis parvus. Next base: position 86,853 of record JAJIBD010000755.1, on the reverse strand, counting down.
AGCTGATACCTATGCAATAATTTGAGAGTGACTGTGTGTGATATTATGTATACTTATTGCAATATATGCTGTATATTCAATTCTAACTATATATAGAGAGATGCAATGAATTATGTCAAGGACCCAAAGGATAATACAAGCAGCTGATGGAGACTCTATTCTAATAATCTGATGTAGTGCCTGAGGCACTGTCAGGAAATGCAGAGTCAAGAAAAATATCTGAGACTCACTTGATGTGATCCAAAAAAAAAAAAAACATTTAATATTCCTTATCATCCACCCATTCATCCGTCCATCTGTCTGTCCATCCGTCTGTCTGTCTGTCTGTCTGTCTGCTTGTCTCTCTGTCTGTCTGTCTATCTGTCTATCTATCTGTCTATCTGTCTATCTGTCTTTCTGTCTGTCTGTCTGTCTATCTGTCTGTCTATCTGTCTGTCTATCTATCTGTCCGTCTTGTATCTGTCTATTTATCTGTCTGTCTGCCTATCTGTATAACTATTTATCTGTCTGTCTTCTATCTGACTGCCTATCTATCTATCTGCCTATCTATCAGCCTATCTATCTGCCTCTCTATCTGCCTATCTATCTGGCTATCTATCTATCTATCTATCTATCTATCTATCTATCTATCTATCTATCTATCTATCTATCTATCTATCTATCTATCTATCTATCTATCTATCTATCTATCTATCTATCTATCCATCTATCTATCCATCCATCCATCCATCCATCCATCCATCCATCCATCCATCCATCCATCCATCCATCCATCCATCCATCCATCCATCCATCCATCCATCCATCCATCCATCCATCCATCCATCCATCCATCCATCCATCCATCCATCCATCCATCCATCCATCCATCCATCCATCCATCCATCCATCCATCCATCCATCCATCCATCCATCCATCCATCCATCCATCCATCCATCCATCCATCCATCCATCCATCCATCCATCCATCTATCTATCTATCTATCTATCTATCTATCTATCTATCTATCTATCTATCTATCTATCTATCTATCTATCTATCTATCTATCTATCTATCTATCTATCCATCCATCCATCCATCCATCCATCCATCCATCTATCTATCTATCTATCTATCTATCAATCTATCTAATCTACCTATCTATCAATCTATCATCTATCTATCTCTAATATATAATCTATCTATCATCTGTCCATCTGTCCATCTATCTGTCTGTCTATCTGTCTACCTCTCTCTCTATCTATCTGCATACAAAGACTGATGCAAGGCAAACACCTTAATCCCTTTAGAATTTCTCTGATCATATCATAATATATTCAGGAAGCAAAATTAACTTTTATCGTGGGACTTTACAAAGCCTGGAATAAGATTTTTGATAGTGTGAAGTTTGTGGTTTCAAATTCATTAAAACATAATGGGAAAAATGAAGTCACATTTTTAAAATGTGCACAAAACTGTATTGATTAGAAAAGCGAGGACCTGAGTGAATGTGTTGCACACACTTTTGGTCATTGTTCTCAGAAGTTAACAGAGAAAACTAATTTGTTAATATTATACTTTGTAAGTTATTTCTATATTTCCCCTAAATGTTATTTCATTTCAAATATTAAGATTTCATACATTAAGAAATACATTAAGATTTCCCTTAGGGAATTGTTAAAATTAAAAGTCATCCAAAAAAGGTTTCATTCTAGTCTGCCCCTGCATTATCCTATAAAATGTTATAAAATATAGATAAGAACTTTATTCAAACACCCATGAGAATACAGAAGATATAAACAACTTGTAAACGTTTTAAAAATTTCTTTCTTCCTACCTTACTAATGAAAGGAAGAACACGATTCAAAAAAGGGTCTTCATCTGCCTAAGGACAAAGCTATTAACATTTGAAACATAGTGGACACCATAGCTTTCAGGTATATTTTTCAAAAATGAGTATATTTTCCCTGTACTCCCCAAAGGGAGTACATGGGACTCCCAAAGGGAGTCCCCCTACTCCATGGGGCCCATCATCTTCCACATCCAGACTTCTGTCTCATCACAACTCCACCCAGCAGACCAGATTATCACAGCCCGGATCATCAACAGCCACCCTGCAGCAGTTTTTTTCAATCCGGCCCAGGTATGCTGAACCAGAGACTCTCAGACTTGGGGCAGAGCTGCTACTTGCTCTCCCTGTGCCCAGCTGCTCGTGAGGCATCCGAGAGGCATGACAGGTTCTAGCCCTGGCCTGCCACCCCAGCAGAGCCTCACAACAAGCCAGACCACCCTCCCCTACTCCATGGGGCCTGCCATTTTCTACATCCAGACTTCCGTCTCATCACAACTCCACCCAGCAGACCAGACTATCACAGCCCGGATCATCGACACCCACCCTGCAGCAGTTTTTTTTCAATCCGGCCTAGGTATGCTGAACCAGAGACTCTCAGACATGGGGCAGAGCTGCTACTTGCTTTCCCTGTGCCCAGCTGCTCGTGGAGGCGCCCGGGAGGCATGGCTCGTTCTAGCCCTGGCCTGCCACCCCAGCAGAGCCTCACAACAAGCCAGACCACCCCCCCACTCCATGGGGCCCACCATTTTCCACATCCAGACTTCCATCTCGTCACAACTCCATCCAGAAGACCAGACTATCACAGCCCGGCTCGAGCGGCCGCTAGCGGCTGCGCAGTTCATCAATAAATGCTTTATTTAGAGGTGACTACAACAGTATGCCACCTGCACGGCAAGCTTGGCAAGCTGCTCGTGTAGTATTTGATATGCCAAATACCAGTAACATTTATATTAGGTCATTCCCGTGACCTAATATAATGGTTTGAGGCTCTTTATGTTCCTGGAGCAAGTGGATGCCTTTGGATTCTACTAGCATGAGACAGAACATATGGAGATATTACTGGTGCCCACTCTAGTAAATAGATGATTAATGGGAAGATAGTGATAGTGATAGTAGTCCCCAAGCTGTTTATGAAACTACTTAGTACAAAAATTGTGTTATTCATTGCAAGTGAGTAAGCAACTTGAATTATATTATCAGTACTGACGTTACTGGCTTGGGTCTGCAGATACTCTAAAAGTCACTGAGACATTAAAAATTTAAGAGAATTTTAACCAATTGATTGGTTGAACTTTACAAGAAGAAAAACCACCCAACCCCATCAAAAATGGGGAGAAGAAATGAACAGAACTTCAACAAGGAACAAATCCAAATGGCCAAATGGCACATGAAAAAATGCTCATCATCACTAATCATCAGAGAGATGCAAATCAAATGACAATGAGATATCATCTCAAACCACAGAGACTGGCACATATCCATAAGGCTGCTCTCTCTTTTTGAAGTCTGTGTAGGCTCCTCTCATTGGGTTTTCCTGCAGGCTGTTCTCTCTTTGGGGGATCTGTGTGGGCTCCCTTGTCAGAGCCTCTCACTTCCAGATGTCTATGTTCAAGGCTGCATGCTTATATCTATCTATCTAGATAGAACCTCTCTTGTCTGGAAACTTTTCTTTAGGGCCTTTTAGCTCAGGGCTTGTCTCTACAGAGCTTCCTTTCTCTGGACTCCTAGACTATGTCCCTATCTATTACCCTAGTGGTCTTGTTTTTTCCTTTGTTATGATTTCCTGTGTTTCTGAATCCCTATCTAATTCTTTGAGTTCATCGGTGTTGCCCTGCTTCTATGGTATTAATATGCAGTAGTCCTGAAGCTCTGCAGCCCTGTAGCTTTGATGCTAGCACTCAGGCTCAGGTCCCAGACCTTGTGGCTCAGGCCTAGGCACTAGGAGCAACTTCTCCCTAGTGCTGACCACCCTGCTCAGGCACCAGGGCCCCAATGGCCTAAGTGCTAGCCAGGCACCAGAAACTGCTGCTCTCTCAGTCAAGAAACCCTCCGCCCAGAACGGTTTCTTGGGGCCCCTATTTATAGCTCAGCCAGGTTCAGAACCCTGGCCTCAATGGTCTTAAGAGATCTTGGAATGTACTGTGCCTTTAAGATCCCATATCCCACAGATATGGATATGGGTATGTATATTGATTTATATGATATATCAAAGGTGTGTCTTGTTGGGGCCCTGGCCAGCAGCCCCTGGCACAAATGAGGGAGACCTAGATCTTGCTGGAATTCATACCTGAGGGAAAAGGAGAGGGATGGACTTGGGAAAAACTCTGCCTTGTGGCTGATAAGAAAGAAAGACATCAACTGAGTGGGAAGTTCTAGATAAAAGTACTTGTTCATAGCAGCATTATTCACAATAGCCAGAATCTGGAAGCAACCCGAGTGCCCGAAAATAGATGACTGGATAAAAAGCTTTGGTACATCTACACAATGGAATACTATGCAGCTGTTAGGAAAAATGAAGTTATAAAATTTGCCTACAAATGGATGGACATGGAGAAGATTATGTTGAGCGAAATTAGCCAGAAGGAGAGAGACAGTTACAGAATGACTGCATTTATCTGCATAACATAAATATATAGGTACATATTATGATACCAATATCCAAGGTCAAGTGAAACATACATCAGGAGGTCCTGTCAAAGGTGGAAATTATCACAAACGTGTGGGAGTCAGAGGCTAGGTAAGACAGAAAATGGAACAGTGTGCTAACAATTGTGAGGGTACTAATGCCAACCTAGAACTGAGCATTAAATAGAGGCAAAAGGATACACATGACAACCCTTTAATGTATGTTCTGTAATCCATAGTCTGGAGAGGAAGGAAAAGAGAAAGATAGAGAAATGGAAAGAAATAAAGAACCTGCCATGGAGGAGGGCTGGGGGAGGGGGAGGGAACCGGGGACGTTGGTGGTGGGAGATGGGCACTGGTGGCGGGATGGGTGCTGCTACACTGTATGACCAAAACCCAAATATGAACTTTTTAATTGTATATCTTTGTAATTGTAAAAATAAAAAAAAAAAAAAAAAAAAGTACTTGTTTGACTGAGCACAGTTTAAGCCTTTTATACAATATTTGGTTGGGGGGATACAAGCACACATCACATGGCATTTTCAAGCTTCTGTGACATTGCAACAAATAATAATCACAGATTTAGCATTTGCAAGGTAATATTTGCAAGGTAGCAATCATTGATTTACATATTCCTGTGATCAGAGGTCAAAAGACCAGGCACATTCTGCCTCCCTATAGCTTGGATAAGTACAGATGTTTTGGGTATAATCATGTGGGCAGGTCAATTTCTGGATCCTGCCCTTAGGGCCTTGTGGCTGGAAAGTGCTGGACCCTAAGGCTAGCAGCTCAGAACCCAAAAGTGTCTGTGCATACACCTTTTATTTCAAAGATATGATTCAAATATTTTTTTACAGTCTTCCAATATGCACTTAGATTGAGAAAACTAGCTCATGTGGAATTCTTGATTTTTTTAGAAAACCACATATTTCTCTAGTGATTGCATCAACACACAATTCCAGAATAGAATGCAAGCTTTCATTTTTTTTCTATTTTCCCTAGAATGACCTGTTCCTTTTCTTTTTTGTTTCTTTTCTTACATCGTGTTGTAATTTATTTGAAGTAAATAAAAACCTTTGGCTAATTAGATAATGTTCCCCAATATTTCTAATTTTCCTATTGCTTTTGAACATCATTCCAGTGTATACAAGTAAAATAAACAAGACTTTCATATTTTTGCCATTTAGGAGAACTAAATATTACTTTGGACATAAAAAACAGTGGAGCTTTCATTCTTCTGAATGTAGTACAAACAACAAAGAAAAGATTAAAGTGGAGCATAGAAAAATATGTATATATCATGTATATGTATGTATGTATAGTGTATATATGTATATATTTCATATTTTTCAATAAATTTGCACCCTCATTTTTATTTTGAAACTAAAAATTGTTCAGTAAAACATTTTATATATTAATACAAAAAAACAGAAAGTAAATACATTGTTAAGGGCAATAAGTTCAAGTTTATATTGTAGTACAACTGAGATATGTATCAAATATATAATTTTATAAGGATAATTATGAAAATATTGTACAAAAAGTTATAAGTAGTATTCTCCACAAAATAAGTTTGATATAGACATTTATTTTCAAGCCAATTTAATTGAATTCCTATGTTTGCATTTATTTGATCTCATAATTTAAAATATTTTATGGAAATATTGGCAACTTTTTTACATTTTAACCTATGTAGAAAACTGCAGATATTCTGAAAGAAAAACTATTCACATGGAAATAACTCACAACCTTATGTGAAATGGCGTTAATATAATATTTTCTAACTTGAAATACTCCAGAAATTGGCACAGAAACCTTCAAAACAACATTTTCATCCTTGTTTTTGTTTTATAATTCCACTTTTAAAGGAATTACAGAATTTTTGTGTCCAGGCAGATGTAAGTTTTCATTTATTATTCAAGTGTTAAAAACTTTAGGCTTTTTTTTATAATGATGTTTATATTACTTTTTAGTTGCTAGCTTACTATCTATTTATATTTTTCTTTACTATGATCAAGGATCTCTTTATTTTAAATAATCTGTTTTTGAAGCATAGATGAAAGACTTATTTGGAAAATTAATTAATTTCCAAGAATATACCCTACATCTGTCCACAGTTCATATGTTTGTGATTATAAATACTCTAATGCAATTGACTAATTACCCTGTGCTTCTTTGAAAAATAATATAAAATATTTTCTTCTTTACACACAGAAACAGTTGCATATTTTATAGCACACACATAAAATCTGTATAATTCTTCTAAAAGATAATTTTAATCACCTATAGTGGAGTGTGGTTGGGGAAATAGTTCAAAGATTAGAGTATTTCCTTCTGGTCAGGGGCCCTAAATTTAATAGCTGTCAGGGCCAGAGCAATAGTTCAAAGGTTTGGTGTTTATCCTCCATACGACTGACCTGCATTCTATCCCTGGCATCCTATATGATCATCTGAGCACCTGCAGGAGTAATTCCTGAGCGCAGAGCCAGGAGAAAGCCCTAAATGTCTTTGGGTGAGATAAAAAAAGAAATGATAGATAGATAGATTAGATAGATAGATAGATAGATAGATAGATAGATAGATAGATAGATAGATAGATAGATAGATAGATAGATAGATAGATAGATAGATAGATAGATAGATAGATAGATAGATAGATAGATAGATAGATAGATAGATAGATAGATAGATAGATAGATAGATAGATAGATGTGATCACTGGCACCACCTATGAATCCCTGCATGCTCCAAGCATTGCAGGGACTGAACATGTAAACATCAGGCTCCTGCAGGCACATGTATGCTTGCAACAGCCTTTAATGTTTGTAGAGACCACTGAAACAACTTCCTCCACTCAGAAAAGCAACTGTAGGCAGAAAAACTTGAAAGAGTAGGTTGCTATCACTTTTTAATGTGGATTATCTTCATATTTCTTAAAAAAGATATTGGAGGGTTGGAGGCTAGACAGAAGGGCTCTTACCTTGCATGCAGACAACCAGGTTTGAATTTAGAAACCTATAAGGTCCCCAGGACTACAGTAATCCTCAGACCAGAATGTGAGTAAACTCTGAGCACCATCTTTAATAACTCAACAAAAACAAGTATTTTATTATTGGTCATCCTTTTTCTCATTCTGCTGGAGGTTTCTTTCTTTCTTTTAGGATTCATTAGCATAGAGTTCTTCAAATAATCTGACAGTAAACAATTATAAAATTGTAATCCTATTGCTCTACTTATTTGGGTGAGTGGGTAATTGGACCACATCTGACTGTGCTCAAGGATTATTCCAGAATCTGTGCTCAGGATTCACTTTTGGAGATCTCAAGCCACCATATGTGGTAAGGCGTCAAACCATGGTCAGTCACATGCAAGGCAAATGTCATCACCCCAACATTTTCTCTGGCCCCTCTATTCTATTTTAAATAAGAATCTAAAAACTAGATGTTAGCTGAGCAAACAGCAGGTTGGATCAATGAGCCAAGGGGCCTCCATGTTGCTGTGGATCGTTACCGGGGACTTTATTCCCCCCATTCCAGCCTTGGGAAAGACCTCTGGGTAGGCTCTGCCCAGAAGTTCTGAAAAACAATTACACTACCCCAATCTGCACTATCTGGAAACTGCTCAGGTGTGGGCAGGGAGTACTAACATTTACAACATCCCAAGACATATATAAATATTCTGTCTGTGCAACCTGAGTTGCATTGATCCTTAAATTATGTTTTTTATTTGAATTTAAGTTTGTGTGGCCTATGATGATAATAGTGGCTATATAATGCAAAACTTCCCCTTACTCTTGGTCTTCCTCGGTCTGCACACCTAAAAGCTTGACCTCAGCTAGCTGGCTTAATAAACTCCACTTGTGTTTTGCATTACTGCTTGGATTCTTTGTGTTTCCTAAGGATTTGTGACTCTGAATCTTAACATAGATTGCTGGAACACCCTGCACTTCCCTTCATACCAAGACTCATTGAACAATGTCTGGAGGTATTTGGTAGCACAATTACAAGTTGAAAAAAGGAAGGTATATTATGTGTACTACACAGCAAATCTTTCTGGCTAGAGAGTTCAGGGATTTATTAAATAATCTACATTACAAGGGGCAGTTCAGTCCTTACCCCAAATCAGTAATCCAATGATTATTAAAAATAAATAAAATTAGGACAAAATTAAAAATCAAAATCGGGAGAGTGAAGCAAATATGTGCACTTACCTTGCCCACAGGGGATAGAGGTTTGATCCCTAGCAATCCATACATTATCCCAAGCTTCAACAGAAGCAATCTCTGAGTGCACATTCCATTATAAGACCTGAGCATTGCCAGGTATTATTCCAAATGCACAAAATTTTTAAAATATCATGGTGTTGAAATTTTGAAAAAATTTAAACAAGAATTGCCATTTTTTCTGTTTTCAAGTGTTTCTCGGATCATCAACAATTGATAAAAACCCTTATTTTAATCCCCATTAGCCTCATCATGGTGTCCATTTACCTAATTGAAAGACTGAAGATATTAAGATTCTTGATTTTAACAAGCATACATGTAAGATAAAAATAATTTTTCGATTATTTTTTCTTGCAAGATAGAGAACAATTAACTAGATCAGACAGAGAGAAGTGTTGCATCAGATAGTTAAGGGATGTCCAGAAATGAGTTCTCTGAAAGCAATAAAACCAAGATGTGAATCAACAAAGTACTTGTCATTATCCTTAAAATAACCAAATGCATTAAGCCCAGACCTATTCTGTGTACACTAAATTGAGGCCTGATAACACTGTAGTTGGGAACAGTGTTGGACCAGAGAAGGCTGAACCACCCTCAAGAGACAAAAAGCTCCACTAGAAAGAAAAGTTTGTTATAACAGCACGAAGGTGGAGGAACAAATATTCAAAGCCCTTTTCACTTGACATTTTCCTGACACAGGACTCATCTTTGTAGAAAGCTGTTCGGGGGCAGTTTGGGAGAGTAAACCTGTGGAACAAATCTTGCAAAGGCAAGAGTATATGTGCTGCCGAAATGAGCACAATTGCGAAGGCAAGAGAGTCACTTTCCCAGTTTCCCATTCTTGAAGAAAGGGAAGGTAGTCACCATTATCTCACCTGAGATGTATGCTTAGACTCTACCCCCTTGAAGAAGCTTGCATTCACCATTAATTGCTTTATACTTTCTCTCTTTTTCTCTCTCTCTGTTAATCTCTTTCTCTACTTCAATTACCTTCCATGAGGACAAGTGGTATAGCTCTAAAAATCTGGGTATAAAATAAGATTTATATTTCCTTACCTTTAAAGAGCATTTCCTCATTGCAGCTGAGTTTTTATGGCTTATAATAAAGTGGGTGGTAGGAACTTTTACCTACACCTACAAGGCCATGTGTGAGTTGGGTAGTTTGACTACAGACATATGGAACTGGCAATATGTAAGCGCATAGCAGTATTTCATCAGCCATAAACCTACAGTCACTTCAGTGAGTGACCAAGGTTGTAGAGAAGAAATCTGTAACTTCCTGAGGCTACTATTATCTCTTTGTCCCATTTCACCCAAGTCAACTACAAGAGAACTATCAAATTTTAATATGAGGGATTCTGAAAATGACCCTTTACTTCTATGTCTGGATAAAACACACACTCTACTCACTGAAGTATCTTTCCATTCTCTAGAATGTTTTGCTTTGATCTTCATAGTTCTCCATAAAATTATAAACATAATGCAAATGTCTTTTTCCAAACTGCATGTTAGAAATAGACAAATAAACAAACATCATAACCTCTCAATATCTGTATTGAGAACCATAATTACAAGGGGGAAAAAGAGAGAGAGAGAGAGAGAGGTTGGCGGGAGAGAGACCCTAGAGACAGAGGTGGGATGGAATGCGATGGAGTTGGATGACAGGAGGGAAACTGGGGACACTGGTGCATTGGTGGGGGGGAAACGCACACTGGTGCAGGAATAGGTGTTGGAACATTGTATGACTGAAACGTGACATGAACAATTCTGTAAATGTGTTTCTCATGGTGATTCAAAAATTAACAAGTGAAACAAAAGAGAAGGAAGGAAATAAATATCTTTCATTAACCTTGAGTCCTTCTTCCTGCCCCAAGAATAGCACAGTATCTCATTTTCTATTCATTTGTGCAGGTCTTGAATGGAGACATTAAATTTAAAAGTGTGACAATTTACCTGAGTTTCGATTCTCCCTGTTTCTTAGACATAGTTATGACCAGTGGGATTGACAGTTTTTATCTCTAAATATAATTTTAAATGTGTTGTCATTATTTAAAAATGTTTATTATTTTCAATTACTTTAAAACTAAAATAACTATAATTAATAATCATTTTCTGATTCTTCTTTCAAATGATTTTTATGTGCAATATTGCAGAAAACTCTTTTATGTCATATTTTTTAATTCACATTTCCTTCTGCTTTTACTTCTGTCTTAATATACAGTAGGAAATTTCAGCCTAAGCAGAATTTTACTGTTATTGTGGTGTATATGTTTATTCTTCAGTTCTGAGAAATGCCACTTAAATTTTAGATTTCAGTTTCTCCACTCCCGCTGAAATCACTTAGCCTGGCAGCCTTGCAAGGAATCTCTGACAGCCTTAAGAAGGTGCAAGAGCAATGCATGCAGTCTTTCTCTCATTAACTAATAATTAGTTATTACTTATTTATATTTAAGTAGCAATAGTTTGAAATGGTCTAATATTTAAAATCAGGAATTTTAAAAGACAAATACATTATTATCTTGAATGGATTTTTTTTTTTTTTTGCTTTATTGGGTCTCACCCGGCAATGGTCAGGGGTTTCTCCTGGCTCTGCACTCAGGAATTAATCCTGGAGGTACTTGGGGGACCAGATGGAATGCCGGGGATTGAACCCAGGCGGCACAGGCCAGCCGCATACAAGGCAAATGCCCTACCCACTGGGCTATTGCTCCGGCCCCCTGAATTGATATTTTAATCTCCTGATTTTTAGAGTCAACTAACATATCTGTGAAAGTTTAATTGGGAAATCAATGACAGTACCATATACAGTCTCCAAAGCATTACAGGAAGCAATCCCTAAGTTAACAGCCAGGATAATTCCTGAGCAGTACTAAGCTTGTATCCCTGCAAAAACATGAAAAAAAATCAAAGAAAAGAGAACAATCAGCTAAATAAGAACATATAATCATGGGCAGGGATCATGGCATAAGAATTAGGGGCATAAACCCACCATGATAAACCAACCTACATCATACCCAGACACCCCAAACTCCAGCACCTTAAAGGTGATGCTAATTTTTGTGAAAAACCAGGCCAGAGCATATAACATCCTTAGGTCCTAGTATTTAATTACCTGGCTTGGTTGGTCAGGTATCACTAGGGCTTCAAGGACTACTGAGCATTTCTTAAGAATGGATAGGGATTAGAGACAAGGGGAAGCTTATAAGCATATGCAAAACCAGCCATATGTGGTCATAAGATCTCTACACCTGGTCTGGAAATCAGATTTTATTATTATTGGCTTTGAGCTTTGATGGTGATGCTCTGAAGTGCGATACTCAGGGACTAATACCAGCGTGTTGTTCAGAATTGCTCCTATTGGTGCTCAGGTGACCATATGGCACTGAGGGTCAATTCCAGTCCTTCTCCATTCCAACATGCTCCAGACATTTTTATCCTCAAAGTCCCTTATTATAAACTCTTAAATCCTCTGGGATGCCATAACCACTAGTACACCAATATTCTTCTTTTCATGGGGTAGGCACCCAGAAATTCTCAGTGATTTCTTCTGGCTCAGATATCATTCTTGAAGGTATGGTAATATTCTAAAGTAAAAAAAAGAGAGAGAAAAGAACAAAATGGCATTTTTTGTGGAAGGGGAGATTTTCTATTAAACTGAAAGAATGAAAGAAGTAGCTTTCTGGAACACTGACATGTTTTTTGCAATTATCTATTCTGTCATATATTTTTTTTTCTGAACAGCATAGTTTTCTGGTAAAATAACGAATAAGGGGATGATGGAATCATTTTAATAAATGTGAATAATTAGATGTTATTTGTATTCAGCCTTGTTCTTCAAGTATTCATGGTGTCACAAGTTGTAATGACAATGTGTTGAGTACTTACTTGATGAAGAAAAGCTAAAACACCTTTTTGACATTTATAAAAATAGTGAAAAGAAAGGGGAAAAACGTTCTTTAAAATCACTGAAACTAATGTTGGTACCCAGTGTTTGGGAAGATAATTCTCTCATGTAAAAATCATTACAGAGTTTTTATTTATAAATGAAAGTAAAACCTTTACAATTACTCTTTGCAAATAACAGAAGAGGTCACTAAACATATATATAAATAATCAAAGATTTAGGTATACAAAAGCAAATATTTTGGTTTCTTCATATCTTTTCTGTCTAAAGACGTATATAGTGCTATGATGCAAATCATAACTCTTTTATGTAAGACCCCGAAGAATGAAAAGGGATAAACTTCTCGGGATCTTTCATCTGACTCCAAATACCTATCTCTCAGATCCTAACAAATTAAGCTTTTCAAACTAAATAATGACTCTTGAAGTATGCCAATTTAACATTTTTAATTCCCTGCTTCAAAGACCCAGATACTTGCAATTTTCTTAAAATTTATAACACTTCTTAAAACAAAACAATGTGAATTATTATTTTCTGCTGCAGTAATTTTAAATAGAGAAATATCTGTCACATTTATATATACATAAATATGAAATGGATAATATAAACTATAGTGTTTAAGCCTATATGAAACCTTATTTTTAACATTCTTTAAGATCCTTTTATTAGAAGGAGTATTTGTCTCTTCTCGACAAACCCTGTAGAGTCCAGAGTTGCTGCACATTCCAACCTCAAACACATGATCATTTAATCTTTGATAAAGGTGCAATGAGTCTAAAATGGAGTAAGGGAAAGCCTCTTCAACAAGTGGTGTTGGGAAAACTGGGCAGCAACATGTAAAAAAATGAATTTGGACCTGTGTCTAACACCATGCACAAAAATCAGATCAAAATGGATTAAAGATCTCAATATCAGACTTGAATTCATAGAGTACATTGAAGAAAATATAGGAGAAACCCTCCACGACATTGAAGCTAAAGGCATCTTCAAAGGTGAAACATCACTAACAAAGCAACTAGAAGAAAACATAAACATATGGGGCTACAAGAAACTAAAAAGCTTCTGCGCCTCAAAAGAAACAGTGACTAAGATACAAAAGCAGTCCACAGAATGGGAAATAATATTCACCCAATACCCATCTGATAAGGGGTTAATATCCAGGATATATCAGGCACTGGTAGAACTTTACAAGAAGAAAACAAACAACCCCATCAAAAAATGGGGAGAAGAAATGAACAGAAACTTCAGCAAGGAAGAAATTTGAATGGCCAAAAAACATATGAAAAAATGCTCGTCATCACTAATCATCAGAGAGATGCAAATCAAAACAACAATGAGATACCACTTTACACCACAGAGACTGGCACATATTCAAAAGAGCAAGAACAACAAGTGCTGGCGTGGATGTGGGGAAAAGGGGACACTCATCCATTGTTGGTGGGAATGCCGGCTGGTACAGCCTTTCTTGAAAACAATACGGACTTTCCTCCAAAGACTAGAAATTGAACTCCCATTTGACCCAGCCATACCACTCCTGGGAATCTACTCTGGGAAACCAAAAATACGCAGCGGAAACACCATCCCTACTTTTATGTTCATAGCAGCATTATTCACAATAGCCAGAATCTGGAAGCAACCAGAGTGCCCGGAAATCGATGACTGGATAAAGAAGCTTTGGTACATCTACACAATGGAATACTATGCAGCTGTTAGGAAAAATGAAGTCATAAAATTTGCCTATAAATGGATGGACATGGAGAAGATTATGTTGAGCGAAATTAGCCAGAAGGAGAGAGACAGATACAGAATGACTGCATTTATTTGCATGGCATAAATATATATGTACATATTATGATACCAATATCCAAGGTCAAGTGAAACACATATCAGGAGGTCTTGTCAAAGGTGGAAATTATCACAAACGTGTGGGAGTCAGAGTTTAGGTAAGACAGAAAATGGAACAGTGTGCTAACAATTGTCGAGGGTACTAATGCCAACCTAGAACTGAGCATTAAATAGAGGCAAAAGGATACACATGACAACCTTTTAATGTATGTTCTGTAATCCATAGTCTGGAAGGTAAGGAAAAGAGAAAGAGAGAGAAAGGGAAAGAAATAAGGAACCTGCCGTGGGTGGAGCAGGGCTGGGGGAGGGGGAGGGAACCGGGGATGTTGGTGGTGGGAGATGGGCACTGGTGGAGGGACGGGTGCTGAAACACTGTATGACCAAAACCCAAACATGAACTTTTTAATTGTATATCTTTTTATTTGTATATCTCATGGTGGTATAATAAAATACTTTAAAAAAAATAAAAAAATAAAAAATACAGTAATCAAAAAAAAAAGAAATTATTCCAGTACATATTACCTTAGTTTCATGAATGAAAATAGTGGATACACCAACTATTTAATCAATAGGTTCATTTCCCAGCCCCTGATCCTCACCAGGGAGTGATCTCTGAGCACAGCTGTGTGTGCTGTGTGCCTCTCACGCATCCCCCATTTTTTTCGGGTGGGGGCAGCACCACCAGAATAAGAAGTTCAAGGTCTTGTGCATTACACTTAGTTGTCCTGCCTCGACATTTTCTACAAGTCTAGAACTTTTATGTTTGTTTGTCGGCTACTCGTAGAGGCATCATGCGGTGCAGGGGGTCAAACTCGGCCTTGTCCATGTGTGGCAAGTGCCCTGCCACCGAGCCACAGCCCCGGCCTAGGACAGTTTTTTAGCCTCTACTTTGTACCTTGTGTTCTTGACATTTGAAGAGTACAAACTGCTTATTTGTACAAACTTTCCCTCTCCCCTGAACTTCTCCCCTTCTTCCGCCAGTTTTTCAGGAGCAGATTCAGGCTGTAACTTTTCAGGAACAACACTATAGTTGAAGTTACGGGCTTCTTGGATCCACCATCTCTGTTTCTCATTACAGTCTGTGCCCTTTTGATCATGTAATTCAAATATGTCTACCATAGTTCTTCAAGAAAGTTACATTTTTTCTCTATAATTAATAAGTATGTTATGAAAACATCTTTTAGGAACTATGTAAAATCCTTTTTTTCCCACTTTTTTTTTTGCTTCTGGGCCACATCCTGCAGTGCTCAGTGGTAATTTCTGACTCTGACCTCAGGAATCACTCTTGGCACAGCTCAAGGGACCCAGTGGAATGTCAGAGATCGAATCTGGGACAGCCACAGCGGGAAGAAAGTGTTTTACAGCTTGTATTATTCTCCAAAAAATATTGTATTATTCTCCTACCCCCACACCATGAGGGCCACCATTTTCCACTTCCGGACTCCCCAGCCTTTCAGGTCAGAGCTCCACCCAGCAGAAGAGCTGATCATAAGCCAAAGAGGCCGCACGGTTCATCAATAAATGCACAAGCTGTGAGTCGACTACAAAAAGTATCCCACCCACACAGCAGAGCCTGGCAAACTACCTGTGGTGTATTCAATATGCCAAATCATTTGACTTGATCACTTGACTTTCTGTAGATCATCGATTTACTCTAGCAGGCACCAGTAACATCTCAAAATGTCCTGTCACATACAAGATAGCCCAAGTGCATCTGCCTGCTCCAGGAACATAAAGAGCCTCAAACCATTCCATTAAGTCATCACAGCATGGTTCATCAGTGACCCACCCTGCAGCAGTCTTTTTTCAAGGCCAGCCCAGATATGCCGATCCAGAGACTCACACACACAGGGCCGAGCTGCTACTTGCTCTCCCTGTGTCCAGTTGATCATGAGGCATCCAGGTTCATCAATAAATGCTTGAGTTTTGAGGTCACTATAAAATTATCCCACCCACAAGGCAGAGCCTGGCAAGCTACCCTTGTCATATTTGACATGCCAAATAACAGTAACAATTATAGACAATATTGATATGCCAAATACCAGTAATAATTATAAACCTCATTCCCATGACCTGATGGAATGGTTTGAGGCTCTTTATGTTTCTGGAGCAAGCAGATGCCCTTGGCCTACACTAGAATGTGACAGGACGAATGGAGATGTTACTGGTGCCCGCTCGAACAAATCGATGAACAACAGGAAGACAAGTGATACACGTGATACAAGTGTCGGTAATACTATAACTATAAGGTGAGAGTGACAAATGATTTTATTTTATATTATTGTCTGCTGAGGCTATGGAGATTCTGCAAGTGTTTGTTTGCTATATTTTACTTTGTTTTGTGTTTAGTTCATTTAATGTGGCATAGTTCTACTATAAATAAATATGCGGTTCTAATCTTATTCTTAACTAGATGGCACATATATTATATATGTATTTATCTTATTGTGAAATATTTTTACATTTAAAAGTAGGCTAATGTTTCCAAAATAATGTTTCCAAAATAAAGTTTCTGTTATAAATTGTACCCATATATAAAAATAAAAGTATTTTGCTATAAAAGTTTGGTGTTTTATGTATCAATTTTAAATCTATATTTTTAGCACAATGCTTTTGTATAAACACAAACCAAACTATGAGTCTGATTTTTGTTGCTACTTTTGTTTTACTTTAAGTGTGTATGAGTGTGTGTGGTGTGTGTGTTGCTATTATTGAACTCAGAGTCTCAGATATAAAAGTACATGCTCTATGACAGTGTTAAATATATATAAGATTTATATGACATATATCTTTCTACTAAAAGATACCATAGTAGTTAAAGCACTTTCTTTTATACAGTTAAACCCAGTTTTATCCCTGACACTGCATATATCCTCTGTGCCTGCCAATAAGAGAAATACAAAGTGGAAGATGCCAAGTCACAGTAACAATGAATTGACAAGAATAAAATACTCTTGAAACAACAACAGAAACCAAACCCATAGAAAGAGTGTGGGGGCAAGTTTAGTTTCACACTAAATTTCTCAGATAAATCTCTACAAGTTAGAAGAGATTGGAATTAAGTATTCAAAGCACTGAGTGAGAAGAAACTTTAATCAAAATGCTGTATCATGAAAGTTCATCTTTCATATTTGAAGGAATGATAAAAGAAATTTCAGAAAACCAAGAACTAAGAACTAAGAACATGTGTCATAACTAATCGAACTCTACTGAGATACTAAACCATCTCATAGAAAAAGAAAAAGTCAAATGGTATAAGCAACCAACATTTGCAATGAAATGGCAACAAATTATCACATATCAATAATTATTATAAATGATGGAATTAACTATGCAGATAAATGTACTAAGTGACGGGCAGGATCAGGAAACAAAATCCAACTTTCTTTTCCTTACATGACACACGTAGAAGTGCAAAAAATATTCACCAGAAAATATGTTTGAGCACTTAATTCATTTCTGTTTACTACTATAACCAGGAGATGGAAATAACCCAGGTGATCAATGATAGATAAATGTGAAAAGAAATCCTATGAATACAATGGAACACTATACAGCTAAGACAAAGTATGACATCTTTCAGTTTGCTATAACTTGAATAGAACTGTAATGTCTTACATTAAATAGGTCACAGGGAGAAGAAAAAATATTTGATTATCTTACAAATCCGTGTTATGCTAAGGCACACAATAAGAAATGAACAATATTTAATTAGAAAAAATCTCGATCTTTGAATATAGAGCTGAGCTAAACAAAGTGTGAAGGAAGAAGAAGGTTTTGACCAAGGATAACAAGAAGGCACCATATTCTTTCCCATGGGTGGAGGGTCATGGACACATTGGAAGTAGTGAAGGAGCAATGTGCAATAATCTTGTCACCAAAATCATGCAAGTATTGATACATAAAATGATACAATAGTAATAATTTTACTAAATGACAAAAGAGGTGTGTGAACCCATGGACCTCTGCCAAGACAAATTACTCCTAGCATGAGGAAGATCTTACAAACTCCAGAACCTTAAGGACCACCTAACTGAAATACCAACCAAGATTCTCCTCGTGCACTCATACTCTATAGAATTTATATAGTCTCCATGAAAATCAAGTATTGCAGATAAACTGTAATATTTTCAAATAATAAAATGATTGTTAAATTTTATTTTTCTAAATTATTTTAAATTACTTTATCAATTTCATTGTCAAACCAGAAAAGCATTCTTATAAAGAGTCAGGGCCCAAACAAGAGTTAAAGCACTTTCATTACACACAGCAGAGCCCAGTTTCAGTACTGCCAATAGTGATCCCTGATTACAGAGCCAGGAACAAATTTTGCGCACCACTGGATGTGGCTCAACACCTCCATTCTAATAGAAATCACAATGTAAAATGACTTCAATTTGTTGTATATTGTTATACATTAAGATGTCAGCCAGATACATTGTGTATCTTGATCTGCATGGAAAGAAAGATGGCAGAGAAGAAATATAATTTGCTCACCTAAAACAAATCCTCCAGTCTTCCAAAAAATAGTCTCATATAGGCTAAAATAGCTTGTTTCGTTTTCTTGGTGAATATGTACAGTATATTTATCATGCAGGTAATAATATTAACTTTTAATGAAACAATAACCTATTTTTATGAATAAAACACTAAATTTTGTTTTTATAAACATTTTAATTGTCAATCAAAATTTAAAATATCAGATACAACATAGAAGGGAATCAGTTAATTAAAATATATTTGTATGTTTTAAATGCAGGGCCAGACAGAGAGTGCTCTGAGGTTAAGAACTTGCCAGGCAGCACAGGCAACCCTGGTTGGCCAGAGGCCACATGTCATCTCCTGTGCAACAGAGTTCAGTCTTGAGCACAAAGCCAAGAATAGTCATTGAGAACAGCTAGAAGCATACGCCCACACTGAAACCTCCAAGTTTTTTCACATTTCCCCAAAGGTATCAACTAATGACTACATATTGAAACCTAGGTTTTGTTAGTGGAAATATTGTATACTTTAATATTTAATCACATAAAATTCTAAACTCGGGGACCAGAGATTTGTACAATGAGTAGGGTGCTAGCTTTGGTAAAGGAGATTGAATCTGATCCATGGCACACTATATTGTCCCTTGAGAACCACCAAGAGTGATCCTTGAACACAGAATCTAGAGTAAGTCCTGAGCACCACCAGGTATGACCCCAAAATAAATAAATTCTGCACAAATAATTGCATGGAGAGTGAGAAAAAAGTATAGATATGGAAAAATAAAATATGTAAACATTAAACAAATTCATATAATTTGAATGGGGGATTTCTAATTTATGGGTTTGTTTCGTTTTAGAATAAAATGAAATTTGAGGATTATAAAAAGGACAAATGTTTTGTTTATATAACTTATTTATACAGATTAAACTACTCTTATAGTCAAGTCTACTTAAAACATTAAGCAAGACATTTTTGGTATTTATGCAAGTAAAGATATATTTTATTTTTCACCCTAGAGTTTATGCTGGTATCTCTTTAGTCTTTCTGATTACATAAAGCATATTTCAGTTTAAAAGATTATATTATTCTTTGACATCTTGAATTACTATAAAAACTAATTTTTTTTACCAGAAATTGTCTGAAGCTTTCATATTAGTTATAAAGTTCAATGATTCTCACATTTCTCTTCTTTTCAAAATCTTTCAAAAGTTACTCTATTCTCTTCTGGCATAAAATAATTCTGTCAAATATTCTGACAATGATTTGATTTTTCTCCTTTATATTTGACTTAATATCTTTGCTTGGAAATCAAAGAGAAAGTTACTTTTTATTTAAAATTTAATAATGCTTCTATAATTGTTTTCCATTTTGGCATTCTGGATATTTTCTCCAACAATTTAATAACCTTTCAGTACATATTTTCTAGTAATATTACTTAAGAAATTTTTGAATTATATTTTGTTGCACTTTGTATTATTCTGTATTAATTTCTCTTGATTATTTCTACTTTAAACATGTATTCTGTGTCCATACATTATGAGTATATATATATATATATATATATATATATATATATATATATATATATATATATTGACTTTTGACTTTTGGGTCACACCCGGCAATGCTCAGGGGTTACTCCTGGCTCTGCACTCAGGAATTACTCCTGGAGGTGCACAGGGGACCATATGGGATGCCAGGGATTGAACCCAGGTCGGCCACATGCATTGCATATGCCCTACCCACTTGCTATTGCTCCGGTCCCTATGAGTATATGTTTTTAAAGTATTTTTCTTAGATAATTATACACACATAATATCTATATAAATATATATGAAATAAATAAGGTTAGTAGGATCAGTAACTAGAGAAAACTAGAAAATGAGTATAGAAACATGGGTAAAATATGTATACTTTGTTAATATTTTAAGTTCAATAGAACACAGTTGCCAAATAGTTTAAAAAAATACATAGGGCAAAAAATTATTGTTATCTAATTCAGGTTTCTATTATTAGTAGCAGAGAGTGAGAACAAATAGTGGAACTCAGGAATAGGGGCTGCTTGTCTTAAATAGTAGAATCAGCTAGCCTATTTTTGATCAGAAGTTTGTGTGAAAGAATGCATATGTACATGGATCATTAGGAAGTTCAATAATTCCAAACAGTTCATATCCAATAATCAGGAAAGAAGGTCAAATAATGTCATGATAATGAAGAGGGGTACAAAATTAGTTGGTCAGAGAAGGTTTTCATTAACTAATGAATAATTAGAAGAGCAACAGATGAAAAAAAATGTGCTTTTTGATGTTGCAATAAGAGTCTTTTATAGTCATATATGGCTAGCACGATCAAGACATTAGGTTAAGCATTATTCCAAAACTTATGTGCACTGCCAGAGGAAATACAGCACCATTTTATACACAAATGAGATGCAGATATGACCAAGATGTAAGTACAAGTACATTAATCTTAAATTTATTTTAAATTCTTTTTTCAAAGGAACTACATTCATGATTTTTTTTAAAATGTTCATGTTAACTCTTTCTTCTAGGAAAATCATAGATAACTATCAGAAAAATGATAAATAGACACACATTTATTAATATCATATTTCCTGAAAAAGATAAGGATTTAGTTGTCTAAGTCATTATTCATTTTTCTTAATATAGCCTTTAGGCTAATTATAAAATGAAACTCTAACAGTGTGATTTCATCATTCTTTCAGTGTTGAACTGTAAAAGTAATATTTTATAAATTAAACATATAGACTATATTATGTGGTCCTAAGTTTGTACTTACCTATATATACATATTTTTCTGCTATTAATAAAACGAAATTTTCCTAATCATAATGAAATGTTTTGTGATGGTAATTTCTCATTTAATTTATAATGAAACAATTATGACACAAGACTATTTTATTTTGTCACCAATAGTGATTTTATATTTATAGCAAATAACAGAGTTTGGTTGAATTAGTGATAATTTTGTTTTACATATTACACAAGTAGCAGAAATTTCTAACTTCTTCAGAGTTGTGTATTCTGTATTTTATCAATATACACAATAATATAAGCAACAAAATGAAAGATTTGTGAAAAGTGAGTTTGGATTTTATTTATTTATTTATTTATTTACTTATTTATTATTTAGTTAGTTTTTACCACAACTGGTGGCTCTCAGTAGTTACTCATGTTTCTGTAGTCAGAAAAAAAGCTGGGGATTGAACACAAATTGGCCACATGCAAGGCAAGCACCATACATGGTATATTATCTCTCATCTTTCCTGCTCTAGTGAGTTCATTTTATGAGAACTTCCCACATTCAAAATCACTGTCAATCGTGTATGTTATTTAGCAAGGAGATAAAGCTGTTTAATTATTCAGATAAAAATAGTGAGTCAAATGATGCAAGACTGCTGAACACTGTGTTTCTGCTCAGTCTTTAAAATAATTTCATTTGAGTTCATGTTTTGAAATATCTATGCCTTAATCTCCTCAGTTGCAAGAAAACTATGATGATAATTATCTATTGTCTGGAGTTGTGGTTCATTTTAAAAACTGCACCTTATCCATAATTACTCTGATGAAATAGTATCATTATATATTTTGTAATTCATTCTATAAAATTATCTTATTACTCTTTAAAATATGCTGTTCATTTTTATCTGTATTCACTGAGATTTGTCTCTCTATAAACTTTGCATCACATGTAGGTAATTGCTTTATTAAGGACAATGATAACAGATTGCTTTTACTTTAAAGAAAATAAGAAAATAATGTTAGATATATGCACTTATACATTTCTATATATGCTTCCATTGGAAAATATTTTAACAAAAACTATGTAAATTTTGACACTATGTAGTGTCTTTTTTTATAGCTATTTACGTGTAAATTTCATGCCGTAATTGCTAAAATTAAGTTATTTTTAGAAAAAAAAATTGGCCTATAAAAATAAATTTACATTACAGTAATAGTAATATTATATTACTCTGGCAATTACAGAAATAATACTTTCCATACAACTTTTTATGCCAATGTAAATTGCTTGCTGAAGCAGTAGTGCAGGTCAGCCTCTAATACAGTCAACCATATATTCTTGACAATCCTGAGACCTACCAGGAGTGATTACTGAGCCAAACAAAATGAATGAATGAAACATCATGTGCTTCAATAAAGTAGCTAAGGGGAAAGAAAGATGGTACAAGGTATAATACACTTACCTTTAATATGGGTAATAATAGTTCCACTCTTGGTACTGAAAGTGGTCCCCTAAGAACTCGCAGAAGAGATCCCTGAGCACAAAGCCAACTAATCCCTGAGCACTACTCACTGCAGGCAATGAATTCAGAAACTAGTATTTAAATCTATTTCTGTTAAGTATCTACCAAGCAAAAAGCTGACGATGTCTGACTCCACGAGTCATAAGTAAATGCCACTTTTGAACCTTTTAAAATTATATCTCTTATAAGAAAAATTACATGAAATATAAACATTGCTATTTTTTTATTTTCAACAAGATAAATTTTATGTTTTGACATATAGCAAAAACAGAGTATAAAATCATTGTGCCCAGAATTGGTAAATCGCCCCAACCACTGACATCCCACACCAGGGAGACATAATCTGTTAGTAGTGACTTCCAGCAAAATTTTGCTGTGAAATTAAAACTTTAAAAATAAGAAATAAAATAAAAAATAAGAATAAGAAAGACTGGGCCGGAGTGATATTCCAGCAGGTGGACGTTTGCCTTGCACGGGCTGGCCAGTGCCGGCTAGGTTAGATCCCCCATCCCATATGGTTGCCCGAGCAACGCCAGGAGTGATTCCTGAGTGCAGAGACAGGAGTAACCCCTGACCATTGCCGGGTGTGACCCAAAAAAAGCAAAAAACAAAAAATAAAGACTAAATATGGAAATTATATAACATCAATGAATTATTGCAGAATAATGAAGTATATGTTAATGTGAAAAATCAGCTTCAGTCTTGGGTGGAGCTCTGACAAGCTGTGGAATCCGGACGTTGAAAATGGCTGGCGTCATTATGTGGGGTTTCCTCTGGCTTCTTGCTCTATTCGTTATGCGGCAGGGGCAGGGTCAGAATCCACCCTCCCTCTTGGTTGCATCATGATCAGCCAAGCACAGGGATAACCCTGTGTATCTGTGTCTATCTGTTTCACAGTCAACAGCCTGGGAGCAGTTCGTGGGCAGGTCCACCGGGCTTCCCAGATGGGACATCAGAACATTCAAGAACTGAGAGCCTACCTACAAGAGTATCCTGCCTGCACAGAAGAGACTGGCAAGACACCCTTCTCTTGTTCAATATGCCAAAAACAGTAACACTTATAGACCTCATTTCCATACCTGAGCAAACGGTTAGAGGCTCTTCGTGTTCCTGGAGCTTTTGAGCTATGGTAGCACGTGTCAGGGACGAATGGATACATTACTGGCACCTGCTCAAACAAATTGATGAACAACGGGAAGACAAGTGATACAAGTGATGTTAATGAAAAAGCTGAAAATGTATATGAATGCAAAAATTACTATTTTGTCTCTTGTTGAATACGTGTTCTACTTTAAAATAACTAATCTTTATTACTAATCTATGTTAATGATATTTGATTAACAAAAATTTAGTTTTCAGGTGGTACCTTTAAAAATGACCTCCATTAACATTGTAAACTTGTTATGAGAATTCTGAAGCTCAATTTGTATAAAATTGTATCCAGATGAATGATTTTATTTCCTTCTAATGCTTGAATGATCAGAGAATTATTTGGCACTTGACAAGCTACATTATGATATGTTATCACCCATGTGTTAGACAGACACTAATTATTTTAGAGAATATTACATGGAAAAATGAAGTATGAAAAGAGTATTATTGGGGGAAAGGCGGCAGAGAAACAGTAATATATCTGTCAAAAAAGATTTAAGTAAAAAAACTTTAAGTTCAAATTTTTCTCACTGTTTTCCAGCTGTACAGATCATTTAAAAGGTAAATATAAATAAAAAATTGTACCCATTTATTATAATGGGTATAATTGCATTTGTTGACAGCATCTGCATCTTATAGTTAATGAATTAATTATGTGCTCATATATGTAAATTAAAGAAAAGAATTTAGAAACTTTAGCTACAGTTTGAGTTTATTTTCTTATAACCCTTTACTATCAATAACTCTATTTACTAATTTTTCTTGCAGTTGTTCCTTCTAAACTGTGCACAAAGGACCAGAAGTTAATTCCTGATGGTTTTTAGTCAATTCTAATGGGTTACTGACTCAGTGTGGGTCAGTTAACTTCCCTTTCTTTTACTGTAAATCGTACTCTCCAAAAGAATTTCAGAATTCAGCATTTCCTAATTTGCTTTTAAATTGTGGGCAGCTTCCAACATACTTTTGTGGTCTGAGGTGAACTCCAAGTGATTTTCAACCAAATTCAGAGGGGCAACTCATTGCTAGAGACCAAGGTATGGTGATAGCTGAGCCCTGTCTTTTGTGGAATGGAGGAGGTTAAGACATCTGGGAATTGAGACAGAAACAGGTCCTGCACTTAAACTATGCACTGTAAATCATATACTATCTATGATAACTGGTAATTCCTCAGGTAACAGAATAAATGAGTTCATTATACTTATGCTAAAACTATGACAATTGCTTTTTCTATTTCAAAATTAAAGCACAACACATTTTGGGAGGGATCGGTCAATTCAATATTATTGCAAAGATCTCTGAAAATATCTGAAATATTAGATTAGACATCATAACTATTTAGTTGTTAAATTCATTATTTTAATCTTCTGTTGTACATGCTAATTTTCAGAAATACGAAACACAAAAATTGTTTAGAAAGTGATAATTATTCTAAATTTATAAGATTGTATCCAGTAGCTTTCTGCAATATCTAATATAGCAAAAATAGAAAAGCTTCAATGTGCTTATTACAGATTTATTCAACATGATATTTCCAAGTTTTTGTCCCTGGGACCAATAAAGCCTCACATCAATTTACTTCACTTCCCCTTGCATAATAATGAACATTTTCAAGAGTATTCTTCACTCATCATTGTATTCCCCTATAGTAACACGGTACCTGACAGGAAACTATTCAATTGCATTTTCACTAAATAGTTGAATGTTTAAATTTCTTTGGGAAAAAAGTTTTCATTAGAAATAAATGCTTAAAATCAAACGAATAAGAATGTTAAGAATTTTAAACACACATATCCAAAATTCTAGACAAAAAGATGTAAAAGTTTAAAGTTAGGTATCAATCAGCAATAGCAAAATCCATTTGTTTCAAGGGTCAGAGTGATAATACAGCGGTTAGGGTGCTTGCCTTGCACCTGGCCAACCAGGGTTAGATTCCCCCATTATCACATATGGTCTCCTGAATCTGCCAGGAGTAATTCTGAACACAAAGCCAAGAGTCAGCTTGGAGAATCACAGTGTTTAAATAAAAGTTAATAATTAAAATAAATAAATATGTTTATTTCATACTTATGGAAAATATTAATATCTATATTGCAAAAATGTCTTGAAATAACTGAATGAATCCCATGTTTTTAATTTTCTAAACTTAAGTTGGTAAAATATGTTTACTAGCATAGACTATAGAACAAGGTGGAAAGAAAGTAAACAGTATCTGGTTTTATGCCTCATAAAATTAAGTGGCATGGCAGTCTATACAGATTTGGCGTTTTTTAATGAACCCTCACATATTTATGAGCGTGATATGTGCACCCAGGGACATAAAATTGACTTAAATCACATGTACAGAAATGGTAGAGAAATGTCATTAGGGGACATTCTTAGTATGACAAGAGAAGAGAGGACTATAAGGTGAGGGGGTCTCCACTAACCAGCATTATCTAGCCTTTGTCTGGGGTTTTTATGAGGCAAAAGTATCCCTCATGTTCAGTCTCCAACATAAAAAATCAAAATTATGTTGCTGGGTGCCTTCTCTGGAGAGTAGAGATGTCACATTCTCTACAAATCTCCGTTCTCTATTTTTGCTAGCTTCTCTGTGTGTGTACAGGAACTATTAAACAGTGTTATGTGGTGCAGGTTTCATTAATGGCATGTGGCACTCAGTCTGATTGTGCTAAGAAGTTCAAGGCTTAATTAATTGGTTCTGGGCTAACCAGGGGCACCCAGGTAGTGATAGGAGACACCAAGTTAAAGCTGGAGGTGCTTGAGAACACATGCAGAATCAGAGGTCAATCTTGGGTGTTCTATGTGCCAGAAAAACACTGCAATCCCATAGTTATTCAGCAGGCTCCCTAGTTCCTGATTTTACTTTCTTAACTTCTATTGTAGGTAGTAGGGAGAATTAAGAAAAGCAGCAACATTTGGAAAAAATCTTTGCTTTATTAAATCACATTTAAAATATTTTAAAATCACAAAAATATAAATATGTTGAACGACTTTTTTGTTCTCTGTATTTTGTTGAGCTCAATTTTTGTTACATCTTGTTATGTGCATATAAGCATGATTTCTATATTTTTAGGCATATAGATGGCAATCATATAATTTAAAAATAATTTTAAACAGTGGATGGCATGTGTTTATTGACATTAATCTTTCCTGCTTTTAAAAGAAAGGTAAGGTATTTACCTTAACTATAGTATTTTTATTTGTGCTCTGAGCATATTAGGTTAGCAATATAATATTTCAATGTAATACACTTATTTATAAATAATTTTTTATAAATAAATTTGCCAATATTGATGGCAAATAAAATTAACCACTACTTGAATGCATTTGAAGAACATTTCTACTGGGCATTATTGAAAATGAGAGAGTAGGTATATACAAGGACTTGAATATATATACACTGAATATTTGATATAAAAGACTATCAAAATCAGCATTTCAGGAATGCTGGCATAGTTAAAGAGTTGCAGAATTGAAGGGATTGCTAAATCAGGAAAGAAGATTAAAAAAGCATAACAAACACAATAGTAAATTTTGCAACATCTTAATTTGTTTTTAAGATACCTGTATCCCTACTTCGACGTCACTCTTGATGATAGCAATCTCCGTTCCCAGCTTGGGTTCAAGTAATTAGTTTTAGAAGGAATTATTAAAAAATGGTGTTAGTTTCAACCAGTCTAGAGGAGAAATTATGTAAAGTGCTTTCTTTAGTTTTGTTGAACTCAGAACTTCTCAGAGTATAAAAGCATCTTCAGAGTGCATTCCTTAAAGAAATTGTATTGGAAATAAGGAGTCTATGGTGCTTAGGGACAAATATTATCGCTAAATTCAAATGATAAGCATCTTGGGAGGAAAACTCGGAAGAGAGTTGCTTAGGGAAAAGGGGCATTAAGAATGCATATGAATACAGGAGAAACAGAAAACCGGGTGCATGCGAAGGGCAGGCACATTCAGAAAGTCTAAGAAGTTACTAAATTTATTCATCTGACATATTTAAACTACATATAAACAGGGTGTATATATAAAGCAGATAATAATAGATAGTTGTTTAAGAATTCAATAAATATTTCAGCACAAAATTCAATCTGCAAAGACTAGGAGATTTTTATTTTCCTCTGTCTTTATCTTTGTTTCTTTTTCTCTAGTCTTTTAAGGAACACTCTTTCAAAACATTTACTTGACCACATCCAAAAAATAGAGAAGTGAGATTTGAAGGACAAAAGAAAACCTGACTTATAAAAATATATTAAAATACCATTAAAAAAGGAAAATCGGAGAAAAGAATGGAGGGAGGAAGGAGGGAAGAATGGAAGGGGAAGGAAGGAAGGAAGCAAGGAAGGAAGCAAGGAAGGGAGGAAGGAAGGAAGGAAGGAAGGAAGGAAGGAAGGAAGGAAGGAAGGAAGGAAGGAAGGAAGGAAGAAAGGAAGGAAGGAAGGAAGGAGGGAAGGAGGGAAGGAGGGAAGGAGGGAAGGAAGAAAGGAAGGAAGGAGGGAAGGAGGGAAGGAGGGAAGGAGGGAAGGAGGGAAGGAAGGAAGGAAGGAAGGAAGGAGGGAAGGAGGGAAGGAAGGAAGGAAGGAAGGAAGGAAGGAAGGAGGAAGGAAGGAAAGAAGGGAAGGAAGGAAGGAGGGAAGGAAGGAAGGAGGGAAAGAAGGAAGGGTGGAAGGGAGAAGGAAGGAAGGAGGGGAAGGAAGGAAGGATGGAAGAAGGAAGGAAGGAAGGTAGGAAGGAAGGAAGGAGGGAAGGAAGGAGGGAAGGAAGGATGGAAGGGGAAGGAAGGAAGGAGAGAAGGAAGGAAGGAGAAAGGGAGGGAGGGAAGTTAGAACTATCCCTAAAATTATTTGAGCAATATTATTTCTAATGTTGCCACTTTATAATATGTAAAATGTTCAGTATCCCCAAAAAAAACATAATGCACACAAAGAAACACAATATATGTTTCTTCACAGGATAAATGGGAATTATTTTATCTTCTTTGTTCGTGGGGGAGCACATGAGCAGTGCTCATAAGGAAACCACAACAAAAATCCTTACGTGCCATGAAAACCATCAAAATTACTAAATAAAATAATAATAGTAATAATAATATTGATTAAGAAAAATTTATAGAATTTTTCATGATATTAGGAAAAATAAAATAAGTCTGAGCCTAAAAGTCATTAGACAAGTAAAAGAAAAACATACTAAGTCCATGCTTTGTAGATATATATAATCACCAAATACAGGCCAAATGTCAACAGATAGTTGCCTGGTGCTTAGGAGAAGCTATGTGCACGTAAATGCAATGGGATTTTATTTTGATACGAATAAAATATTTAAAATTTTATATAGATGTCTTAACATTCACAAGTCAGACAACAGAACAAACCATACCAAGAAAAATATAAAACCATATGATCATATCAATAGATGCAGAGAAAGCTTTTGACAAGATGCAGCACTCATTGTGATAAATAACTTTTTATCAACAAAATGGGAGGAACAAAATTGAAGAAGCTTTGCTCAGTATTGTCAAAGCCAAATTCCACAAGCCCACAAAAAGCATTATGCTCAATAAGAATGAACCTTGCCCTTAAGTGTGGGGACAAGATAATGTTACCTATCTCACCACTTCTATTCAATATATTACTGGAAGTACTTGCCATAGCAATTAGGGAAGAAAATATTTTAAGGGTATCAAGACAGGAAAGGAAGACACTAAGTACTACTATTTGTAGATGACATGATACTATACTTAGAGAAACCTAGAATCCCTACCAAAAATAACCTATAAACAATAAATCAGTATAGTAGATTAGCAGGTTACAAAATTGATACCCAAATTTCTATGGCTTTACTGTATGCAAATAACAAAAGAGAGGAGAGTGATATTAAAAAAAACACAATAACAATTGTGCTTCAGAAAATTAAGTAAATGGAATTTTAAGTTAATTCAATATGTAAAGAACCTATAGAAAGAAAAGTATTATATGTTACTTGAAGAAAAATTAAACAGGACATGAGGAATTGGAGACACATACCCTGCTCATGGATTGGGAGAATTAACATTGTTAAAGTGCAATACTCAGGGCTGAGAGGTAGCACAGTAGTTAGGGCATTTGCCTTGCATGTGACCAATCCAGGTTCTATCCCCAGTATTCCATATGTCCCTTGAGCACTGCCAGGAGTGATTCCTGAGTACAGAGCCAGGAGTGAGTCCCAAGCATTGTAGGGTGTGACTGAAAAAGCAAAAATAAATAAATAAATAAAATGCACTGCTCCAAAAAGATTATAGCACATTATAGCACATTATAAAGATACAATGTGCTCCCTATAGGAGTACCCATGACATTTACCAAAGAAATTTATCAAACACTCCTTAAATTAGTATAAGACAATGAACTCCCAAGAATAGCTAAAGCAATCCCTGGAAAAAATAATATGGGAGGCTTCACAATGCCAATCTTCCAACTGTAATACAAAGTGATAGTAATTAAAACAGCATGGTATTGAAATACAGATCCTCAGACAAATGGAATAGAGTTGAATATCTTGACCAACACCTTAAAATCGATGATCACTTAATTTTTGTTAAGAGAATAAACATGAAATAGAGCAATTGAATCCTCTGTAACAAGTGGTACTGGGAAAACTAAGGCGCTACATGCAAATAAATGAACTTAGACTCTACCTACCCCATGCACAAGAGTCAGATCAAAATGAATTAAAGACCTCAATATCAAAATCATACAAGGTACATCAATCCAAAAGGTACATGGTAGAAAAAGAAGGCAAAGTCCTCCACAACATTTTTGCTAAAGGCATCTTCAAAGATGAAATGCCACTGATCAAGAAAATAGAACAAAGATAAACAACTAGGACTCCATGAAACTAAGAAGGTTCGCAACTCAGAGAAATGGTGAAGATAGAAGAAGGTCCATAGATTGAGAAAAGATATTTACCCAATAAACATCTGAAAAGGGGTTAATATCCAAGATACATAAGTCACTGGTAGGACTTAATAAGAATAAAACATCCAACCCCATCAGAAAATGGGGAGAATAAATAATAGAAATTTCCTCAAAGAAGAAATTCAAAGGGCTAAAAAGCACATGCAAAATGCTCTTCCTCACTAATCATCATGAAGTTGCAAGTCAAAACAATAATGGGATATCTCACACCACTGAGACTAGCTAGCATCCAAAAGACAAGAAGCAGCCTTGGCACTGATGCTGGGAGAAACGGACACTCATTCATTGCTGGGGGAATGCTGACTGATCCACTTTTTGGAAAACTTGTCACTCGTCACTTGTCTTCTTGTTGTTCATCGATTTGCTCAAGCGGGAACTAGTAATGTCTCCATTTGTTGAGAATGAGGTCCATTATTGTTACTCTTTTTGGCATATCAAATATACCACACGTAGCTTGTCAGGTTCTGTAGTGACTCTGGTTTCATCCCAGGGGGCCCAGTCTTTTTCTGTCAGACCATCAACCATACAGGACCCACGAGGCAGAGTCCTTGGTGTAGACAAGCTTGTCTCCTGTCTGCCACCTGTGGACTCAGCCAGGCACGACAGCCACACCTGCGTTCTCTGGGCCCTGACTCCGCACTGCCCACCTCCTTGTCCCCATGGTTCATACCAGCCTGCCTGTGAGCAGGGCCTTGGCACAGTGCACTGTGCAAGTCCTTGGACATGGCCTGGGTGGCGCTCGGCCGGTGGTGAGGCATGGGCAGCAGGGAACACAATACGAATTTGAAAGATAATACAAATATTATTGTAAAAGCTAGAAATTGAACTCCCTTTTTGATTCATGAATACCATTTCTGGTAATTTCCCCAGGAGGCCCAAAAGACACACAGGAGAAACACCATATGCAATTCTAAGTTCTTTGCAGCACTATTCATAATAGCTAGAATCTGGAAACAAAATATGGAAACAAATCTGAGTACCCAAGAACAGACCACTGGATAAAGAAACTAAGGTTCATCTTTACAGTGAAATATTATGCAGTTAGGGAAAATGAGGGCTTACAATTTGCCTATAAATGAAGGACCTGGAGAGTATTATGCTGAGTGAAATGAGTCAGAAAGAGGACAGATATAAATGACTGCATTCATTTTTTGGACATAAAAACAGTATAAGACAAATATCCAAGGCCAGATAAAAGAGGGACCAGGAAAGTATTTCAACGGTTGGAATCTCCCACAGGTATGTGGGCAGCGTAAGTAAGATCAACAAGGGTCTAGTTTGACAATAACAATTGGAAATAGTAACACTAGACTAGAACTGAGTATTGAAAATAAGTAAAGGGATATACATGATAGCCCTTCAGTTTCTGTACTGAATACCATGATGCTCAAAAGAACAGAAAGAGAGAGTGAGAGAGAGAACACAACAGACACAGTGAGAGATAGAGAAGAATATTGGCTGCCATTGAGGGAGCTTTAGGGGTGGATTGTGAGGGAAATGAATGAAATCGGTGTTAGGAAATATGTACTGATGGAGGGATGAGTGTTGGATCATTGTATATGGCTGAAACCCAATCATAAACACCTTTGTAAATGGTGACTCAATGTTTTTTAAATTGAAATAGATTTTTGTCAAATTTAATATTTTGAATGCCCATCATTTTTCAACTTTAAAGTGTTAATTTTGTTATGAAATAGTATCTCAAACTTTAACAAATGCCTTTTTGTATGTTGTAAAATAATATTAAATAAAGACAAAATAATGACCTTTGAAATTTTTGCATACAGAAACTTTATGTACAAAGAGTAAATAATAATTTCTGATTTCATACTGATGAACTTTGTGAAATAATGTTGGACACATTTTCATATTTTCTCAATAATCAGCAGAATTATTTGCATGCTATTTTGTAATATTGTATATGTCCAAAGGTCTGGGGAATATAACCTTAACTGACACTGACCAGTACTTACCCTACCCTTAAGCTCCTCTAAAATTCCAGCTACTTAGCTCTCAGCCATGAGAGCTAACACAACAGGAGTCGCATTATACTACCTCTTTAGAACTTGGTTAATAGCTACAGGCAATGAAAGTTTTATTTAAACTATGAAGTACTATGCAACTTCCGAGAGCAGGTGAAAATAGAAGATAAATCCCAGTACAGAAAATTGGGTCATTGCAGAGACTAGAGCTCAAAGATCTAGAGGACCCCAAATTATATACTTGACAATATGACCCACAGCTAAGTGAAGTCAGGCACTGGGCCTTTTGGGTGCTATTTGGAAGAACTCCTCAAAAAAGTAAATTAAAAATTAATGAGGTCAACAATATAAAGCTTAAGTCCAATCTATATCCTTAACTTTAAAAAAAAATCATGCTAAATGAAAAGTCAAGCAGAAAAAAAGACAAACAAGATGATCTCACTCATATGAAGAATATAAGGGAAAATGAACAGGATTAACTAATTTCCAATGGAAACACCCTGAGAAAAGGTTAATAGAAGTATGATCAGTGGGTGCTCATGGTGTTGATTTTTTTCAAACTTTCAGAATACTTTCAACTCATTCTGGGAGACTTAAGGACATTTCAAGTTCACTAGGAACACAACTGTTTTAGTAGAAGAGATGGCAGAAATCCTTTATGTACAGACTCAATGCCATTCTTTCAGAAAGAAATAATAAGTTTCGATAGAAGTAATTTAGACAGGTAGCAAATCAAGGACTATGAATTATTGAGTTATTTTTGTATTTTATTATACCACCACCAGATATGCAGTACAATGATGCTCATGTTTGGGTTTAATTCATACAGTGTTACAGCCCCCATCCCTCCACCAGTGCCCATTTCCCAACACCAATGTCCTCAATTCCCTCTCCCCTTCCCCAGCCTGCCTCTATGAATTACTGTTTTTAATAATTTAGTTATATCACAAGAAAATTGGTAAGCCTCTGAGGGCTCCTATCTGTAGGTTTAGAGGTAAGAAATATTGCTTAGATATACTGTCTTTATTACTTACAGAGAAGATTTCAAAAGTAAGATTAGAGCAGTTAAAAAACAGAATTTGTCTGTGCTGCTCTGTCGGTATACAGACATTTGGTTTGCACAGGGCTCAATTCCTGCAACCCCATATGGCCCCATGAGACAGCCAGGAATGATCCCTGAGCACAGAACCAGGAGTAAACCCAGAGCAATGCAAGGTGTGGCTTCTCCAAAATATTTATTTTGTACCAAATGTACAGAGGAAATGTGTTCAGTAACAGACTTTTGCATTCTTAACTTACAGAGACTTAAACCAGTTGGAAGCATAGCAAATCAACTGTAGTAAGAAAAAAGCTACCAAAGCAGTTTTATATTGCACATCCCAGGAATATAATAAAATCCACATTTGTGGTGTATTTTTTTGTATATGTTAGTAAGAATAATTCAAGTGTGCCAATCAAGATGCTGATTGAGTCATAGGGTTGATGATGTTCCATTAACAGAGAGAGCAATCTGATTGCAAGAATCAGAGTTGGTAGTAATTTTCTCTTGAGAAATCAGAGTAATTTCCTGGGTGGGGGATGTAAAACAAAAATAAATTTCTTTCCCTTTTCTTTGCCATAAAGTAAGAAGAAAAGTGCTTACAATTTAGGATGAATAGATCATAGGATCTTTCCATATGGAAAATAGGTATATATGAATTTTTAAATAAAGCATTGTCTATTGAAATTCTGGCAGATTTAACAACACCCACAAATGTGCTTATTATTTTTATAAATAACATGAATCATTTTATATAAAGAACATAAAGAATTTACTTTGATAACATATCCATGTTTCGTGTACTCTCTAGTATAAGAATTACTAATATTTAAATTAAAGCTTTGTTAAATTTTGATGGCAGTTTTTTACTCATTTCTCTATGGGTAGAAATAATGATGCCAGTATTATAAACGTCTTAACTAAAAAAACATATAGCAATTGATGTTTGAAGAAACTAGAAAATTTACAATATTAATATTTTTTCTTAGTTATGTTTCATTATTTTAATCTGTTCAAGAGAATACAGCATCTACATTCATATCACAAGATTAAATTATATAACTATTATATGGAATGACAATATATAAACCACGGTCTCTGAATTACTCACCCTCAGTGCATTTTCCTAGCACTGCCGAGAAAACTAGGACTGTATTTATAGAATATTGATTAAATGAAACTTCAAATTCAAGCATTGTGTCTGCACTATAAAATCTATTGCTAGAATCACCCAAATTATGTAAAAGCAGATACTTGGTCTGATTTCCATTGATTTATTGTTTAATTATTTTGGTTGAAATAGGAAACAGTATCGTGTACTACAAAGTGAAATGCAGCCTAATTTTCTTTGAAAGCCTTTCACTGTGCTCTTGGCAATGATGTACAAATATGTTTAATGTACATCACAGTGCCTGCTCTATCAATCCTCAGAAAGTATTTTTCATTGTTGTGTTATAATAAATAATGCATTTTTGAATAAATATTATTTCATGTATTTAGGTATTTTTAAAAATATATTCTATTATTGAAAACAATGAATAACCTACAAAATTGATGTATCTATCTTGAAGTGATGTAGGCCAATTCAGGATTCTCTGGTATCATATTTAAATGTGCACACCATTAATATACTATGTGTATACAATATTTTAATTGCCTTTTTCGCTGATATCAATTTCTTAACTTTTAAAATTATTTTGCTTTGATTGATCCTATTATGTTCAAGCCATCTTGTATGATTTTGTCAAGTATCACACATCAAATAAATTATAATAATAAGAGTAAATTTGTTAGCTCCTTGTAACAGTATTTGATAATACTCTGTCATATTACTGTACAGTTTATAAAGTATGTGTTGCAGCCACGTGGTTCATTAATAAATGCTGGATTTAGAGATGACTACAAGAGTATGCTACCCGCATGGCAGAGCCTGGCAAGCTACTCACGTCGTATTTGATATGCCAAATTCCAGTAACAATTATAGACCTCATTCCCATGACCTGATTTTTGAAAGCCATATAAAAATTGAAACAATATACTTATATGTGATATAAAGTAAATGTACACATTACATAGAAAAATTATTAGTATCATGTAAAAGAACCCTAAAAAATATTACTAGAGGGATGGAGAAATGAGTTTAATATTTAGCTATATATTATATTCTATTTAAGAGTCTATATACATATTACTTTCATGTATTTGTAGGAATAACTATATTTTACATTTTTATATTTGAAACAGTTGAATAGCTTTATTTATATCTATAAACTGTATACTTTATACATTATATATCAGTAGCCTTAAACATTATATATCAGTAGCTTTAAACAATTAAATAGCCTTATTTATATCTGTTTACAATGTATTCATATACTCTATATAGTATCTTTAAACATCACATGAACACATATTTTACTTCAATTATAAATATTCTTATTGTATAACAACTCTATAACATTGGGTTTAAAGAATAATTACGAAGATTACACAGATACTTTTTGTCAAATCCAGTTTCCCTTATTGCTGATATCTTGCCTTGGCAAAGTATATTTGTCACAGCAATAAAATATGATAATTCTTAATAATTAAAGCTGATATATTATTTAGATCATGATTTTCTTCCATATATCTTTTATCTCTTACAAGATTTTTTAAATGACATCACATTACATTTATAATTCATGTATTCTTAGGGTTTTTATCTAACAATTTATCTAACTTTTCTTTTTTTTTTTTGGTAACACCCAGTGATACTCAGGGATTACTCCTGGTTATGCACTCAGGAATTACTCCTGGAGGTGCTCAGGGCACCATATTGATGCCAGGAATGAAACACAAGTCAACACCGTATAAGCAAATGCCATACCTGCTTGTGCTATCACTCGAGCCCCATTATCTAATGCTTCTTATTTTTCATGTCAATTAAAGTTTGTAGAAGTAGTAATTTTGTATACTTCTATGCATGGGTTAGTTTTCCCACATGAATTCTAATGGTGTGTGATATATTTGCAGAAAAAATTACCATGGAACAAATTGTGATGTTTATCACTTATATCAAAGAAATTTTTTTACAAAATCCTTTTTCTGCATTTTTATTTTTGAGACAGATTATAACAAAGTTGCTCATGATTGGGTTTTAACACCTATCCCTTTATCAGTGCACATTTCCCACTACTAGTGAGTTGTCTCTCAATACCCCTCAAGTCCCCACTCTCAGCTGCCTATATACTCTATAACAGGCACTTATTCTTCTTCCCTTCTCCTTCCCCTTCTCCTTCTCCTTCTCTTTCTCCTTCTCTTTCTTCTCCTTCTCCTTCTCCTCCTTCTCCTTCTCCTTCTCCTCCTCCTCTTGCTCCTCCTCCTCCTACCCCTTCTTCTTCCTATCCTCTTCCTTTTCCTCTTCCTCCTCCTCCTCTTCTTCTTCCTCCTCCTCCTCCTTGTCTTCTTCATCTTCTTCTCTCTTCTTCTTCATCTTCCTCTTATTTTCTACTCTCTCTTTCTCACACACACTGTCTTTCTCATTTTCTCCTATTGCACATTTTGATATTCAGAATCACTGAATATTTTTGGACAAGAGTAAGATAAAAATGGATTAAAGACCTCATTATTAGACCTCAATCCATGAGGTACATGGAAGAAAATATAGGCAAAACCCTTCATGACACTGAAGCTAAAAAGCATCTTCAAAGATGAAACACTGCTGATTAACCAAGCAGAAGCAAAATGAATAAGACTACTTGAATCAAAGAAGCATCTTCTTTTTTTTTTTTTTTTTTGCTTTTTGGGTCACACCCGGCGATGCTCAGGGGTTACTCCTGGCTCTGCACTCAGGAATTACTCCTGGCGTTGCTCGGGGGACCATATGGGATGCCGAGGGATCGAACCCGGGCCGGCATGGGCCGGCTTTGTGCAAGGCAACGCCCTACCAGCTGGGCTATCGCTCCGCCCCAAGAAGCATCTTCTGATGGTTCTTTTGATGGTTGGATGACAGGCTTAGCTAGCTTGGGAGCTTTGCTCACACTTAATCTTCTCACATATTCTTAAACCAAGGTTCCTTCTAATGAGATCTCTCTTATATGTAAACACTGATAGAGGGTGTGGCATTAGAGTTACCTTGACTCTGAATAACTTCTGACTTATTATACATCTACTAAGATTTCTATATATCTAGATTGGGCACAACTCTTCTTTTACCCACTGCACCAAGTGGGAATTTACCAGGAGACTGCCACCCTGGCTACATTGAGACTATCATTTAAGATTACAGGAAGGATCATACTAATTTGCCCTGAAGCAGGCAAGTGTGACCCTTTAAGTATACAGAGAACAAGATACTCAGAATCACCCTGGTGCAGATAAGAAATAAGAAGGACCTTGTGGGTATTATCTAGATTATAAGAAGTCCATGAAATTAAGATGTATTGCTTTATATCAGTCCCCTCTCTCCCCAATGTTTTACATAAGAAATAATCTAAGAGAAAGAGATTATCCTTGGCATAGTCCTTTGTTTATACCTATAATGGGGTATGGCACCACCCTTCTACCCTCTTCTATCTAGAAGCTGTTTAGGGCTCTTTGTTGACAGGCCCCTCCCTTTTGGGTAGGACTCTCCTTGGGTGAGATCCTCTCTCTTTGGTGGGAGACTTGGGTTCTCTTGTATGGTCTAAGTTCTGACCAGAGCTAGAGTTCTTTCATTATATTGGATTGCTGTGGTAGATCTATTGTACTATTAAAAGCATTTTTGGAACTGCAGCAGACTTGTGAGTTTTCATTCGTTCCATGGCATCCTCGGAGGTAGAAGACAACTCTGTCCTGATACTGTTGGGGACCCCAGTAGTTCCCTGACAGTGCACATCATTCTTTTGGATGCTGTCTTTGTAGAAGAGAATCAAAGATAGCCCATGAAATGGGAAAAGATAGTCATCCATTAACCATCTTATAATGGGTTCATATTGAAGACATACAAGACACTAGTATAATTTTACAAGAAAACAAATCAATACCCACCAAAAATCGGGAGAAGAAATGCACAGAAACTTCTTCAAAGAAGAAATTCAAATGAACAAAAGGCATATGAAAAAATACTCTTTATCATGAATATTAGGGATATGCAAATCAAAACAACAATAAAATATGATCTTAAACCACAGAGACTGGCATGCATCCAAAATTATAAGAACAACTAGTGTTGGCACTGATGTTGAGAGAAAGTCACTAACATTCATTGCTGTTGGGAATGCCAATTCGTCCAGGCTTTTTTGGAAAACAATTTGAACATTCCCCAAAAAATGTAGAAATTGACCCAGCAATACCAAATTTGAGAAAATACCTGGAGGCCCAAAGCCAGAGAGCAGAAACACCATCAGCACTCCTATGTTATTTACAGTACTATTCAAAATAGCCACAATTGGAAACAACATGAGTGCAGGAGATCAGACTACTGGATAAAGAAACTATGGTACATTTACACAGTGGAATAATATGCAGTGTTGGGAAAAATGAGGTCATTGAATTTACCTATAAATGGAAGGGGCGTACAGAATATAATGCTTAGTGAAGTAGCTTAGAAGTAGAAGGATAGACATAGAATGACTGCATTTGTTGGTGGTATATAAAAAATATAAAATAGTATAAGCCTTTTATCCAAGGTCACTGAAAATAGCTGCAGGAGGACTTGACAATGGTTGGACTTAACACACATGTGTGTGGGGAGGATAAGTAATATAGAGAAGGTACCAATATGACAAAACTCTTCACTGTATCACCCAGTATAAGTAGTAATTATAAAGTTTCATCCTTGAGTATTTATTCCCCTTCCTCCTTCTCAATCTTATTGATTGAAAGGACGTCACTAGTCACAGCACATTTATGAGGAATGGAAAACTATTTTTCATCTTTTAATGATGTATTTAAATAAAACGTTTGGACTATAGCATTGTTTTTTCTCCATATGTAAGTTATCTATCCAACAACATATTTATAGCAATACTTCCTCATACACGGTATATGAGTTATAATCTAAAATTATGTTAATTTATTACTAAATGTCTAGATCTCACATTAGGATTAATTTCACTGATTTCCATGTCCATTTTCCTATCACAATCAACAAAAATGGTTTTGTTTTGACATATGTACTTTCTCATATTAGCAAGATACTCAATGTTTATTTTGTGTATTCTTTGTCCTAGTGCTAGCTTCATTCTTTCCAATAAATATAAAATGACATTAAAATAAAATCGAGTCCATCTCTAAATAATCATAAGTTGAAAGTAAATATTGAAGCCTAAAGTCCATCATGGTGTGATCTCACTTAATTTTAAACTAGTTTAGACCTTTATGTAGGCAATGCAATTTAAAATTATTGGGGGCCGAGCAATAATTCAGCAGGTAGTGTATTTGCCTTGCAAGCTGCGGACCCAGGTTCAATCCCCAGCATCCAATATGGTCCCCTGAGCACTGCCAGGAGTAATTCCTGAGTGCAGAGCCATTAGTAATCCTGAGCACTGCCAGGTGTGACCCAAAAAAAGCAAAAAAAAAATATTTCATACATATACAATTTATATACATATACACTTATTCCATCACTTGATCACTTGATCACTTGAATCCCATTATTCATCGATTTGCTCGAGCAGGCGCCAGTAACATTTCCATTGGACCCTATCACGTGCCAATGTAGCCCAATGGCATCTGGTTGATTCAGGAATATGAAGAGCCTCAAACCGTTCCTTCAGGGTCTTAACAAGGAAGTCTGACCATCTTGTAGGTGGGCGGCCACGTGATCTTTTGACATCCCGTGGGATCCAGTCGGTAATGGCTCTAGTCCAGCGGTTGTCTCCAAATCACATTACATGTCCAGCCCATCTGATTTTCGATGCCTTGGCAAACGAGACAGCATCCCTAATTCTGGAATAGCGACGGAGGTCAGAACTCCGGATTCCTTCTCTCACTTGAGTGAGGCATGATATTCCAAGCATAGCTCTTTCAGTAAATAAGATAAGAACACTTATTCCATACAGTTACAATTTAATTATATACAATTTTAATTATAATTATATACAACATATATACATATCAATACATAGATAATTATTCCATATATATATACAATTTAAACCAATTTAGATTATTTTTCATTTTTAGCTGACCTATGCTTTTATTGAGATACAACTGATGTATAAGTTTGTAATAGTTCATTTAGACAGGTAATGAAATATACTATATATATATATGTATATATATATATATATATATATATATATATATATATATATATATATATATATATATATATATATATATATATATATACACACATCCTGACCCTAGAGGTGTTGCAGGAGTAACTGCAATGCCCAGCTGTGACAGCAGGTGGCAAACAGGAGACAGGCTTGTCTATACTCAGGGCTCTGCCCCATGGGCCCTGGATGGTGGATGGTTGATGGTCTGACATAGAAAACAATTGGATCCCCTGGGATGAACCCAGAGCCACAGGAGAGCCTGGCAAGCTACCCATGGTGTATTCACTATGCCGAAAACAGTAACAATAATGGACCTCATTCCCAGCTAATAGAGAGCGTTACTGGTGCCCGCTCGAGCATATCGATGAACAACAGGAAGACAAGTAACAAGTGACATATATACATATACATATATACATATATACATATATACATATACTCAAATATAATTGCTACTATTATAAGTTTAGTTTAGTCAGTGTTATTTTACATTTATTTTTAATTTTTTTTTCTGAATCAAAGAACCTGTATTATTTCTTTCTGTGTTCTGTCATTGCTTCACCAGTCCCATCTCCAGAGAATGCTATACCAAATCCTCTGGTTTTCTGCTTTCTTAATCATTTGAATGCTCTCATTATATAAATTTAATCTGTGTTTTCATACTTGTGAAATTTCTTAAAAATTTTACTAAATTTAAAATGATTTATTGAATTTTTTAATCCATTTAATAGCAACTGGTAATCTTCAAATTAACAGTTACAATCTTCAAAAGTATTGGAATGACTTTGCTGTTATTTATGCTGGTGGGCTAACTAGGTATGTTGAGTCACATCTCCCAGAAAATTGCATTTGCCACCATTATTGCATTTGCCACCAAAACTGGACCTAGGCAAAGAATTAGGTCTAGGGACATCTGAATTATTTTTTATAGTGAACATTTAGCCTGCCCTGATTATTATGAAATCAAAGCAATAAGATTATTTGCAGGTTGCTAATGTTAACTTAGGTTTTTATGGGACATGTGCAGAGTTGTTGTGGTTAAGGCCTATCTATGTTTCTTATCTTATGACCAGGAGTATGATTTAGTACTCAAGTTCATTATACTTGGCGGGAGCTTTCTGAGTTTTGACAAAATTTTGATATTTGTCATCTGCTGCTATTATACTCCATAAAATATTTTGAAATTTCACTAAATATTGTGTTTTGAATACTCAAACTGCATGATTCCAACCACAAAATTTTACTCTCTACATTTTTCCATTTGGGGGCATATCATATAGTCATTGTAGTCATTACCATGAAACAAATGTTACAGCAATTGAAAGCTGAACTTAAAAAATGGGAAAAAAAAGTAGAGAACTTTACTGTCGAAGAGCTAACTTCATTTTAAGATAAGGTGCTGACTGAACCTCAAGATTTAGAGTTAAAATGCACTACATCTCAATCTCAGGGTTTGATCCCCCCACACTGGAGCCACATAAGGTTCCCTGAGCCTCACCACAAGACATCCTTTAATGCAAGGCTGAGAGTAAGCCCTGAGGATAGGCAGGTGTTGTCCCAAACTAACTAAGAAATAAAAAAATAAAAGAAGTAAACTAGCCTGAGGAAATATGGGATTTATTGATCAGTCTGTGGACACCACCACAATTTTAAAGATATGTTTCATTGTTCTCTTACTATAAAAGTTACTTCTGTAACACTGAGTCAAGCCATTTTAAGGGAGACAATTCTGACATTTTATAACCAGATAGCATGTTGACAATAAAACCCTTTCTTATTTATTCTTGTTCTCATCCCTGAGGTCAGATCTAATGGTGCTTCAGTGAGCCATGTAAGATACATGGATGGAGCTTGGGTTTGCATACGCAAGGAAATAACTAAACCTCTGTGTTATCTCTTTATTGACACCCCACAATGGCAGTGAAAATAAACCCTTACTGTTAAATTATACATCAAATATCTGTTTCAGAGAGATATCTGTCATATGGCATTGCATCTTTAATATGTATCCTTTTAAAATTATATTTAAGTAAGTCTGTTTTATTCTCTTTCCTTTCTCATTTTTCTTGGAGGGGGAATGAGAGTGGATCACGCCAGCAGTGCTTACTGCTTATTTATGGCTTTGTGTTCTGGGACTCTTCCCTGAGAGTCGTCTGGGGGTTGAGGACCATATGCAGTGCTGAAGTGGATCAGCTACATTATCTGCCCAACCCAAAAGATAAGGAATGTTCTTCAGGAAGCCATTTGCTATTGTGTGCAGGTTTGCTTATTCATTCAGCAATTCAAAGTTATTTCAATTGTTTAGAAAAAATAAAAGTTTAGTCTCTTCTATAAACTTTTGTTTGTAAGTTTCACATAGATCTAAAAGTATTGTTTTTGCTGTGATTTTGTTCATTTTGGGGGGCCATTCAAAGTCATGCTCAGTGCTCACTTCTATCTATGTACCAAGAAGGCATACATGACAGGGCTTGGGTACACCAGAAACTGAACCTGAGTGGGATGGGCTGTGAGCAAGGCACTGTGCGAGTCACTTTGCTTCCTGTACCATGCCGCTAGTTCATAAGATTTTAAACCCAGGTAGGAGTACAATTATTGGGTCATCTGGGAATATTAAGTTAAAAACAAGGACATAATGTATTGTATAATATAAGTGTGATTATACCATTTTAATATCCATCTTTCTAAACAATACTTCTGATCATATTTCATCATCATAGTTAACATTATTAATTAGAATTCTGAGGATTTGATTTGGGCCATACATACTAACTGAGTCAGTCAAGTAGTACTTCAGTACTTTAATTTATAGTTCACTAATAAAGATGTATAGCCAGCATTTTATCATTGTATATTCCCATTTCACATTTCATGGTCAGGTATCAAATAGAATTTTTCCATTTTAAGGGAGACTTTCTAAATGTTGACTTTTAATAATTCCTTGCATATTTTGGATAGTAAAATCTATCATAGGTAGATGTTTTCAACTTTTCCCAGTGTGGACTTGGTTTTTGTTTTACATATATTTCAAAGGTTTAAACCTTAATGAAATCAAACTATAATTATTTTCTTTTAAGAGGTGCTTGGTTACAGGCACTATTAGGCTGGGTTTTTGCATTGCTGATGAGGGATTGTTTTTCTCTTTTGTAGAAGCCTTTTGCATATGGTTAGGATAAGAGATTTTATTCTCTTATAAACACAAAAGGAGAATGGGCAGTGAGTTTGTGAGTTACTTTGACTCTGAATTGATTACTCTTGTGCTTCCATAATATTTTCCAACTATAAGCCCAGTACCATTTGCATTGGATCTAATTCCTCATT
Organism: Cryptotis parvus; assembly: GCA_021461705.1. NCBI lineage: Eukaryota > Metazoa > Chordata > Mammalia > Eulipotyphla > Soricidae > Cryptotis > Cryptotis parvus. The sequence goes on along the minus strand of JAJIBD010000755.1, from coordinate 41,971 downwards.
CCCACTATAGAAGTGTCCTCTGTGAAGGAATGGATGGTACCAGGAAGAGAGACACCTTGGCTAAAAAATGGGACTACTCAGAATTCCCATCTCTGACCCAAGATTAGAGACAGGTCAGAATCAGCTTTGTTCTGATAAGCAGTAAATGGCCTCTTGGTGGAAAGAGCACCTAAGAAATGGCCTACAGCAAAGCAAGACTTGAGAAAGAAACCTGAGGGGATCTAAGAGATGGTCAATAGACATGGGGAACATATTTTGGATCATATGACATGATCTCCTTGTGAAGCTTCATCCTATATATTCAATCTTGGGTTTAGTTATTATTCCTGACTTTCTTTAACGTGTTTATAGAGAAAAACTAAATATCACATTGAAATAATTGTTTATTCACTTGGGAGAATAAGAGCAGTGCCTTTGATTAGTATCAAGAGATACTAATCATTTCATTATTATATGAAAGTCTTGGGCCACAGGGGTGTGCTGCACCTGGGTATTGTCACCATTAAGAAGAGCCAGTCTGTCTTGACCTTTGGTTATACCCTGCCTCTAGCCTAGGGAGAGATTTTTAATTTCTTGGCTTGTGGGTCAGTGCATTTGGTGACGAGGGGTCACTTGGCCAGTGTGGTGGTGACAAAAGGTGTGTAGCAGTTAGTGTGCAGGGAAGTTGGAAGAAGTAAAAATCTTTTGGATTCCCTAACCTGGCTCTTTGTTCATCTGCCTGTGGGGATGGTCGTTGGCCCCGAGCAACACCAGGGAAATGGAAAGACCCCTGTACTGTTGGGGGACTCCAAACAGCCCCCCAAAAAGGAATGCTTTACTTTTTAAGTTTTTACTATTTATTTTTAGTGTTTAATAGTTTTTCTTTTTACTTATAAATCTGTTTTGTAACATTGTATTAGCTAGAATGTCAATATATAGATATTTATATACATTCTCGTTTTGTGGACATAATTTCCTGAATAAGCATAATTTTCTTGAAAATAAAATATACAATCTCAAGGAATGCCCCTTGGTTTTTTGCTGAATAATTTGTTTATTTTCATTTATTTCTAGCATGTTTATTCTATTGATTTGATAAATAGGTCTCTTCTTGCCCAAGTATCAGATTATCTTGATTAAAATTCCAAGAATGTGTCTTGAAAAGAAATCATTGATTAAGGCACTTCTTAAATTTTGTTTTGGTTGTTTAAAAGATAGAGATAATTAAAAATCTTAGTAAAAAGCGGCCATTTTCTCTCTATCAAATGTTACAATAATTCATATATTTTTGTGATACTATTACTGAAAAATTTCCATGCTTTAAGATTTCTTATTCTGTGACTCAAAAGTAATTATGAAAAGTCTTCATGAAAAGTCAGTATATATCTCCATGTTTGTATTGCAAACCACAATGAGCAATGTGAAGAGAGAGAGAGAGAGAAGAAAAGTGTCTGTCATAGAGACAAATTCTGTGTGTGTGTGTGTGTGTGTGTGTGTGTGTGTGTGTATGAGTGTGCATGGAGGGGGAAACTTGGGATATTTGTGACATTCATGTTGGGAAATGTGCATTGGTGGAGGTATTAAATTATTACATATTTAATTGGAGCACTGAATGATTGAAACCTGATCATGAACAGCTTTGTAATTGCATATCTCAGAGTGATTCAACAAAAAAATTAAAAGTTAAAAAGCTTTAAAAAAAAAAGAAAAGTCAATATATATATCCAAAACAATTTGAACATTCTGGCGGAAAAGCCAGGACTGTAGGACATGAGAATGTTGAGTCTGCAGAGAGCCTCTATAATTTTCTCTCTCTGAGGTGATTTCACCTTTAGAGAAACATCTTTAGGATTCAAAAGTGTTAGTTCAACTTCAGGCCCTTCTGTTTCTTAGTTAGCATAACCTATAAGTAGCAGAAGACAGAAATTATACTCAACAGGTAAAAAGAAGTTTGAAATTGTTTTTTTAGTAGATGTAAAGATAGGAAAGTTGTGATAAAAAGGAAGAGCATAGTGAAATGTAATGATGAAAATGATCCCATCAAAACTGTTCAGCCCATGGACATATTTCCCAATATCTCCAGTTTTCTGAGAGTTTTATTAAAAGTTGTTTGGTTTTATTTTTTTTTTAATTTTTTTAAATGCTTAAAGTGAAAGATGACTTTTATTTTTATGTATTTTTAAGTACTTTCTCATACCACTGTGAGATATACAATTACAAAAATGTTCATGTTTGGGTTTTGGTCATACAGTGTTCCAGCACCCTTCCCTCCACCAGTTTTAGATTTATTTTAGTTTTTTATTTTTGACCACAGACAGTGGTACTCAGCTCTGCTTATGCACTCAAAGATAATTCCAGGGAATATATAGGATGCTGGGAACCTAGGTTGAATTCTTGCAAAGCAATTGTAAGTACCATTTCTTCAAGGAGTACAGTACTATTTATGTGATCCCCAAATTATATTTAAATCAATTTATAAGCTAATAGTTGTTTTCTTCTTTGATCGTTAATACTATAGGTGCCAATGACTGATCTTCAGAAGCTAAAACAGTTTTTTATACCTGGAATACATTTTATCTATTTAGAACGTTTAATTTTTTTGAAGTTGTAAACTATTATTTACTAAGATTTAGTTATTATTTTATTTTTTGCATCCATAAGAAATATTTATTTAGAATATTATAGTTCAATGACTAATTGGTTTAATTTTGCTAATTGGTGTTTAATGAAATCATTGTTTATACTTATGAGAAGCTTGAAATTGTTTTATAGAAACAAATGAAAGAAGAACTAGAAATAAATAACTTTTCTAAGCTATGACTGTAGTTCACTAGTCATCTGTTTTTGGTTTTTTATCTAATATTTCTGTCATTTTTAGTGGAAACAATGAAATGTATCTTTATATTTTTAAATACACTTTATTTAATACATTAAACAAAGTACTATATAGAGAAAATCCTTAATTAAAACTTGCTATTATTCTGTTATTGCCTTTCATATGAAGAAATAGAATTATGCTACCAGCACGGCAGAGCCTGGCAAGCTACCTGTGTCGTATTTATATGCCAGATACCAGTAACAATTATAGACCTCATTCCCATAACCTGATGGAATGATTTGAGGCTCTTTATGTTCCTGGAGCAAGCAGGTGCCCTTAGGCTCTACTTGCATGAGACAGGTCATATGGAAATGTTACTGGTGCCCGCTTGAGCAAATTGACGATGAACGGGAAGACAGTGATACAGTGATACAGTGATGAAGAAATAGAAGGAAGCTGCTATAACATGTTTTGTATATTTTCTTTTTAATATAATGATTTACTTTTTGATAGCCATTGGTTTTTTTTTTTTTTTTTTTTTGCTTTTTTGGATCACACCCGGTGATGCTCAGGGGGTTACTCCTGGCTCTTCGCTCAGGAGCTACTCCTGGTGGTGCTCAGGGAACCATATGGGATGCCGGGATGGAACCCAGGTTGACCGCTTGCAAGACTAATGCCCTACCCACTGGACTATCGCTCCTGCCCTGATAACCATTGGTTCTTAGTTGAAATTTTAGTCTGCTGTAGGTGAAAAACTATTAAAAATGTATAAATCAGCCCCTTGAGGTGTTGCAGGTGTGGCTGCAGTGTCTGGATGTGTCGACAGGTCACAGACAGAAGACAAGCTTGTCTAAACCCAGGGCTCTGCCCTGTGGGCCCTGGTTGGTTGATGGTCTGACATAGAAAAAGACTGCGCCTTCTGGGATGAACCCAGAGCCATGGCAGAGGATAGCAAGCTATCCGTGGTGTATCCGATATGCAAAAAACAGTAACAATATTGGATGTCATTACCAATTAATAGAGGTGTTACTTGTGCCCACTCTAGCAAATAGATGATCAATGGAAAGACAAGTGAAGTGATAAAACAGAACACCGTATACTTTCTGCTATCTTTAAACCTCTTATTAAGTTCTGTACAGGTAATGATATAAATTTCTTGATGATTTTATAAGTTAATATTATTAAGACAATCCCAAAATTGAGCTAGTATTTTTAATAAAGACATAAACATTCTTTTAGAAGAATGTTTAAAAGAGTACTTTAAAACAGCTTTTAGAAGAGTACTAAGACCATATTGTCAGAAGCAAAAGGATGAATAGCAAATGGGATAAGTAAAGGAATTTCTTAATTTTATTTTTATAATATTAATAATATATTATTAATATAATATTAATTTACGACACAGATACATGGGGCAGAGCAGCCACCAGCTCTCCCTGGGCTCAGCTGGTCATGAGGCATCCGGGAGGGAGGGCAGTTTCTGGTCCTGGCCCGCCATCCCAATAGAGCCTCTCAGAAGCCGGAGGAACCCCCCACAGCATGAGAGCAGCCATTTTCAACATCTGGACTCCATAGCTTATCAGTACTCTACTCTAGAGAAAAGGCAATCTCAAGCCCTGCTTGTCAGAGTCCCACCCTACAGTGAAGCTGGTTTCAAACCCAAGTATGCCTGTACCAGATACTCAGACACATGGGACAGGGCTTCTAGTGGCTCTCCCTGTGCTCAGCTTATCATGAGACATCGGGAGGAAAGGCTGGTTCTAGTCCTGGCTCGCCATATGAATAGAGCCTTGCAAGAAATCAGAGGAACCCCTGCACCAAGAGGGCAGCCATTTTCGACATCTGGGCTCCACAACTTGTCAGAGCTCCACCCAAGAGAAAAGTCAATCTCTACCCAAGCTTCTCAGCTTAGTGGCTCATCAGTAAATGCACGAACTGAGAGTCTACTATGGAGAGTATACCGCCCTCTTGGCAGAGTCTGGCAAGCTACGTGTGTCTTATTTGATGTGTCAAAAACCAGTAACAATTATAGACCTCATTCCCATGACCTGAGTGAATGGTTTGAGACTCTATATGTTCCTGTAATGAGCAGATGGCCTTGGGCTACAGTAGCACGCAACAGTATGTATGGAGATACTAGTGGTGCCCACATGAGCAAATCTATGAACAAGAAGACAAGTGATACAAGTGAATAATATATATTAATATTTATTCATTATTATATTAAGAATATAATAAATATAATTATATTAGAAAATCATATATAGGTAGATGAGTGATATACACTAGCTATAAATATATGATAGATGCTATATTTTATTTCATTTATAAAATAAAGATAGCAGATATATCTATACATATATTTAGATAGCAACATTTTTTGGCGAATGTTTAAAAGTATACTTTAAAAGATTATATAGACCAGGAATGATAAGAAAAAGGAAAGAGAAAGGAAAGAAAGAAAGAAAGAGAGAGAGAAAGAAAGAAAGAAAGAAAGAAAGAAAGAAAGAAAGAAAGAAAGAAAGAAAGAAAGAAAGAAAGAAAGAAAGAAAGAAAGAAAGAAAGAAAGAAAGAAGAAAGAAAGAAAGAAAGAAAGAAAGAAAGAAAGAAAGAAAGAAAGAAAGAAAGAAAGAAAGAAAGAAAGAAAGAAAGAAAGAAAGAAAGAAAGAAAGAAAGAAAGAAAGAAAAAGAAGGAAGGAAGGAAGGAAGGAAGGAAGGAAGGAAAGAAGGAAGGAGGAAGAAAGAAAGGTAGGAAGAAAGAGGGGAAGTTAGAAAGAAATAATAAAAAGAAAGAGCAGTGATACACAGGTAAGCAGATAGGGACACAAAGCAACAGAGACAGAAGAAGCTCCCTAAGGGTATCACCTTTTAAAAGGATAAAAAGGATAACATCATGTAATATATGGAGTGTTAGAAAAAAGATTCAGTCATGTACCTGATTTATATTTAAGCCCATTTTATTTGAAAAAATATAGATATATAATTTCCTTAAGATTTTACAGTAGTGATATGTTAAAGAAATTACAGCTTTCTAAATTTAGTAGGTCTTTTTAGGATGATAGAAGTATTACTGTTGAGAAAAAATATATACATGGTTTTGGCTACATAACCATTTGTTGTATATAAACAGCTTCTAGCATTATCTTCAAAATCCCTTAATGCTAAATGGAAAATAGATTAAAACATATTTTCTGGGATGAATGGTTATTGCTAAAATTGTGATGACAGAAGACTTAAGTACTTAATTTGATTTAAAATTTATAGACAACTACATAGGACACTCTTCTTATAAGGTAACTAAAAATGATTTATCATTTCACAAAGAAATAAATAGTTATATTTTATTTTTTTTTTTTTTGCTTTTTGGTCACATCCGGTGATACTCAGGGGATACTCCTGGCTCTGCACTCAGGAATTACTCCTAGCAGTGCTTGGGGGACCATATGGCATGCCGGGATCAAATCCGGGCCCGCACAGGCTGGCCGCATGCAACGCAAAAGCCCACCCGCAGGACCATCACTCTGGCCCCTATATTTTAGAATACTTAAAAATTGAGAAGAAATTGAAAGTTTATTCAATTACATTTCCTTCTTAAAGAAGAGATGTGGTGAAAATTTAAAATTCAAACTTGGTAAGCTATCACATATTCTACTTATTATGTTTATGATAATACATATTTTACAGGAAAATATTATTATGTTTTCCACCTTAATTATTACATACTTCTGTATTACAGTGAAAATGAAGTATATGTTCTTATAAATGTATTTTTAGAAACTGATATTCTGAAGCTGATATTCTTATTTGTGCAGTCATTTACTTAGTTTCTCATATGTAATCATTTTCTTCTTTCTTGGTGGTTGAGCATTCAGTCTCTACATACATATAGTCATGTAGTTCTCAGCTGAGTCTTCCAAAAAATGACACCAATTAGATACAAAAACCATGGTCATTTTTCTCAGTGACCATCTGTCCACTTAGAACTTAGATTCTGATGTTAAACTTTCTTCACACAGACTGGCACACAGCTGCCAGATGGCAACAATTCATGATCACTATGACCCAGCCTGAATTCAAACAATAGTACAAATAATAAAAATTGGCTTTTGCCATTTATAAATTTTACTTCAGCATGACGTGTGAGGATTATAGGCTTCGAGCACAGATCAAAGGTTGAGTTTTATTCTGAAATTCATATTTGTTCAGATGAACCATGATTATATATTTTGTTTCCTGTACCCTAACTTTTATAACAACTGAATCTTAGTAATCATATATTTATTGACTATAAAGTGTAAAAATATTTTCTACGCAACTTAAACAAATCACTTCTTAATGCATTTGCTTTCTATATAAAAAAATACAACACTATAGAGCACAACGACTATATTATGGAAATAATGAAACATGTTATCTGTATATAAAATAACAAACAATATTCAGTGTGAAAGTATGATATTGATTATTAGTTAATATTGTACAATAGAAAGAAAAGAAAGAAAGAAAAGAAAGAATCATCTATTTGCTAGAGCAGGCACCAGTAATATCTCCATATGTCCTGTCTCATGCCAGTAGAGCCAGGGGCATCGGCTTGCTACAGGAACATAAAGAGCCTCAAACCATTATATTAGGTCATGGAACTACCTAATATAATTTTTACTGGAATTTGGCATATCATATACAACACGAGAAGCTTGCCAGGCTTGCTGAGCGGGAGGCAAACTCTTTTAAACACCTCCAAATAAAGCATTTATTGTGAGCAGCGCGGCCGCTTATGCCACGAGAGCCGGGCTGTAATGGGCTGATCTGCTGGGTGGAGTTCTGACGAGAGGGAAGTCCAAATGTGGAAAATGGCAGCGCCCGTGGAGTGAGGGGGGTGGTCTGGCTTGTTGTGAGGCTCTGCTGAGGTGGTGGGCCAGGGCTAGAACCCGCCATGCCTCCCGACTGCCTCATGAACGGCTGAGCACATGGAGAGCAAGGAACAGCTCTGCCCCATGTCTGAGAATCTCTGGACCAGCGTACCTGGGCGGATTGAGGAAAAAGCTGCTGCAGGGTGGGTGTCGATGATCCGGGCTGTGATGGGCTGCGTCTGCTGGGTGGAGTTCTGACGAGAGGGAAGTCCAAATGTGGAAAATGGCGGCACCCGTGGAGTGAGGGGGGGTGTTCTGGCTTGTTGTGAGGCTCTTATTTCATTGAATTTAGGAAAATTCATTCCTTTCACTTACTAAGAGCACCTGATATAAATAAAACTGTGTTTTTTCAAGGGTAAGGTTATTTTATAATCTCTCTAGTGATACAAAAAATATTTCATCTCACTATTTTTCTGGAAATTTTAATCTGATTATAGTTCCTTTAGAGCAACTGTGCAACTATACCAATACTGGTATCTGATTATTTAGAAAAATATATAAGTTCCTGCTTCTATATTGATTAAATTAATAATACTTAAACTCATTATTGCTCAATTGGAGGTAACTATAGCTTGAGTAAATGGAAGAGTAGTAGCAGTGTTATTTATTGTCTACTAAAGTTACACACTTTCAGTTAGTGAAAGGTAACTTCCGAATATTTATTAGCATTATTTTGAACTACAAAATGCAAAAAATACAGTAGTTATCATTAAATTATTAAATTTGGTTCATTTTCCCACATATATTTCATGAATCACACTTTTTTCACTATATTTACTAAGTAATATAAAGTTATGCTTTTCTAATAAAATGTCTTAGCAATTTAGCCTGAGGTGCTATACTTTCTATGTCAAATCAATTATTTTTTGGGGTAAGTATATATCCTCAGTGGTTCCTGGGAGTCTGTTGGAAACTTATAGTAGTACCTGGTCTAGAGATGAAAAATTGGTGGTTCAGTGTTTGGTGCTATAAAGTGATATGGCTAGAGCCCGATGGTTCTATCCTAGAGGTCCCTAGGATCATCTCAGCAGTGCTTAGGGCAACCAGGGCTATACCTTCTGGTGTATAAGTGAGAATCATGTGATGCTAGATTTTCACACATGTCAGTCATGTACATTCTGTCTCTTGAAAATATTCCCAGGCTCATATTAATGAGTCTTGATAATAATACAAAATCACTTTTAATCAAAATCACATAGAGTGCCTAGGCCTAGAGAGCCTAGATAAAGTTGAGATAAATTTTAGGTACATTTTCCAAAGGTGCAAAGTGTGGTGTCTATTAGGTTGCAAATATTTACATAAATAAAGCTCATTAAATTTTTCTAATTCCAAGTATAGATGGTATCTTGATGAACAGAAATGATATCAGGAAAAATGTCTGAATTTTAATCGACTTACTAGCCACAAAGTAAATGGTTGAAATGTTAGAGAAAATGTTGTATAGTCTATTATCTATAAATACTTAGAAATTTATGTAATAATAATATTTAAAACATTGTTTAACTAGGGAGATTTATCTTACTATTGTAGAACATATAAACTAAAAATGTTGTATATCTAACTTCTGTTTTAGATCTACTCTTGTGCAATTTGAAGGTCTTTTGTGAAAGTTCCTGCTTAAAATATTTTATTCTTTCAGAGTTTGAAATAACCCAAAGAAAGATAGAAGAAAATTGCAAATTTTAGCTATTTAAAACTGACAGAAATGAGCAATTCAGAAAGAACATTTGTGAAGATGGTTTCCCTAAATGTGTACTAAGCAGATGTATAGGATATCAAAGTAAGAGATGTTCATATCAGAGCTGACCAAAGATGATAAATCATATTAAGTGTTACTTGTAGGTATAGGAGACATTTTAGTTATTTTTTTTCTCTAAGAGAGCCTTGTGTGAGCAAAGTAACATTCCTATAATAAGCCTGCCAGACAATTGCCTATAATTATGCTGAAATATCACACATAGAATTTTGCTAGGGATCCAAATTTTTCTTTGGCAATAAAATCATATTTAAATTGTTAGAAAGTTTTTTTTATTTAATGTTTATTATTAAACTGGATTTGATTAGATGTAGACTTGTGGGTCACTCTTTTTCTGTACTTTTTGAGAATAATGATGCCATATTTATCTTTGTTTCCCTGTAATATGCATTTTCCCCATGTTTACTTCTTTTCCCCTTTGCTCATATCTGATCATCTCAGGAAATACTCCAGGCTCTGTGCTTTAATATCAGTTCTGAAAGATGGTTCTCAGGGAGTCAAATGTGGTGCCAGGGATTGAACCCTTGTCAGCCATGTGCAAGGAAACACTTTAACAACTATACTACTGATCTAATCCTCTATGGTACTTTTCAGTATATTTTCCCCCATAATTACTGGTTTAAAACTAATTACATTAAGCTAGCATAATTTATATTGTATTTTTTGTACTTCAATTTATTACTTACTTGGGTTTCTTAATTAAAATGAATTAATAAAATATCATTTCTTTGTGTATGAAAAGAGCCAGGAATAAACAAACCTTGAACACAGATGCATGTGGTCCCAAAACAAACAAACAAACTACACACTTAAAAAGTAATGCTGTCCTCAGGAACTTCAAAGAAACTGGAGTGTATCATGTTGAAAAAATTGAGCCCGAGATTAAAGAATACAGTATGATCTCACTCCTAATGATATATGGATAAACAAACCCAGTACATGGACAAACACAGGCAGTAATAAAACTCAGCTACTAAAACTGAGAGTGTCAGGGTAGTGTAGGGGGAAGGAAGAAAATGAATAAGTTTCTGGGAGGTAACTAGGGAGCATTAGTGGAGGTCTTGGGTACATGAATTGTAATAAGGGAGATAACAGCATCCTCTACAAACATTACTGTCAGTTAACAAATAACGGGGGCAGAATCAGGATTGAAGGAGCTTGGATGAAAGTGGACATAAAGAGAATGGTGACAGGGAACTCATCATTATCAGAAACTTGAGCACTATTTAAATCCTATTACCCAAACTACACTAATACTTTTAAATGAAAGATAATATGTTAAAAGAAGTGGGAGGAAAGTGAATTTTGAAACTTGAGATGTTCTTAAGCAAAACCCATTTCAGATGAAAGGAAGTGGAAATTATGAGATGACAATGCGTGTTGACAAAACTTGTCTAGATATGCCAGGAAAGCCCAACCCATGTGAAATATTTGAGTTCTATAATTATTTTAGTAAAGGGAGGTCTGGTTACTGTGAAGGGAGGGTCTTTTTATTGTAACGACTTTTTGATCATTTACACTAATAGGAGAAACCTGACTTCCAGTCTTTCTGTCACCAAATTTGTACACTTGATCACTGTCCAATACTTACGCATTACATCGCCTTGTCATGTAACTCTGTCTGCTTCCCTCCCCAGACACAAGAGCATGCATACTCTTGCCAGTGGGGCTGAGCCAGTGCATGTGGCTGGAAATTTGGGCCTCTTCTGCATTTGAAGATGACTCCACTGAACCAGCACCGGAGCTAAATAAACTCGTTTTTTCTTTATTCCTCAGAATGTATCTTTTCCTCTTCCCTATATTTATGAATTTGCAACAGATGAATGTCTCTTATAGCAGCTAGGAAGTATATACCTACTTCTAAGTGGTCTCAGCAATGGACGGGAATATCTAAAAGATGTGGCTAAAAGACCTAAAAGGGAAAAAAAGGAAGCACCTACTATTTTTTTCCATCTGACTAAAGAGACTTCTGTCGAATCACTTGATGTGAAACCAATTTTATTCCAGTTTTAAAGGTTTATTTTCTAAAAAAATAATGTCATATATAATAGGCATATTGCACATATTTCATTCATGCTATGTATACATTTATATTAAAGCAAATAATTGTTTTTACTCAAAATCGTATTTTTCTGTTGATTGCAATAAGTTTAATTGGAGATAAGCTATCTATATACTGGATACTGGCTATTTTATAGTCTTTTCATAATATACTTAATAATCTGGGGGCATACTTAACTTAAGTAGAATCAATGTGCTTAACTTAGATCCCTTTTAAAATTTCTTTGTTTCAAATTAAATTATTTCTGCAATTCAGATACAAGTAAGATCCTTAATTACTACAGAGTTTCAATGTCACCCTGAAAAAGTCAGAGTGAATCCTATAATGACTTTACTTTAAAAACAGACCTTTAGGTTTTAGTCTTTTTTTTCTAATGGTTTCTAGCAGAGAAAAGTATATTTGAAGTAAGTTAATAAGAAACAAGATGTCTTTTAGGAAGCTCTGGGTAACTCTAATACCCTGGCTGATCAAAGACTGCATTTACATTTCTTGGCTCTGGTTAAAGTAGTATAGGTATACACAAAACACAATCATTGAGATAAGAATGTATCATTCACACTATATACTAAAAGGTATGTCAGGCCCCAGGGACTAAAGGTTAAAATAGCCTATTCAACACAAAAGATTCAACTGTAAATTGGGTAGAATTCTCAGCCTATCTATGTTCAAAGGAAATCGTTTTCTTCTTTAAAAAAGATGAAAGTCTTTGGGATAACATATATGCCCGATTAAAAAGAACCTTATTTCTATTTTTTTACAAACAGTCCTCTGAACCTAGATAGTTTTCAATATAAGACAGGCCTTCTTATTCTTCTTTCTTCTTGGGGAGGCCAGGTGGGTGTGGGTTGGGTGGGTCCACTCCTGATGTTGCTCAGGGCATACTCCTGGCTCTGAGCTCAGGGATTACTCCCTGAGGAGCTGGGGACCTTATGTGGTGCCTAGAGGCAAGTGACCTGTTCCCTTTACAGCCACTCCAAGAAAAGTTTTTTCCAGCTCAAAACTATTGACATTCTGTGTCTCTTGAACCTTTGCTGCAGGAAATGGTAGATGATAAGGGTGGTGCTTAAGTCAGTAAAGAAAATTTAGCACCTCCTGCCTTTATGCATGGTATACTTACAAACCCCCTTCAGTTGCAAAACAAATGAAAACTTCAGAAATGAAGGACTGTTTTCTGGCAAAACAAACAAACAAAACAAACAAAGAAACAAACAAAAACTCCTATTTTTTTTCTTCTTTTTTGGGTCACATCCAGCAATGCTTAGGGGGTTACACCTGGTTCTTCTGCAGGAAGGAATTATTCCTGGAGGGGCTCAGGGAGACCATATGGGATGCCCAGTATCGAACTGAGTCACAAGCAAGGCAAACACCCTACCTGTAGTGTTATAGTTCCAGTCCCATTTGCCTCTTTCTCTTAAAAATGCATTTGTTTTCGGGGCCGGAGGGATAGCCCAGCGGGTAGGGCTATAATAATAAATAATAATAATAAAGCAGCTTTATTCAGGATAGAGCAACATGAAAAACACTGGTCCCTAAAATTTTCCCAAAACTGTCAGACAAGACATTTTCAGGAATGGTGGATTACAGAGTAGTAGAAACCAGGCAGTGGGAGTCAATAAATTTCCAATGTAACAGCAAATAAATCCCTGACTGAGGTCCTCTCACCCTTTAGGAAAATGTTAAAGAGGGCATTCTCCACATTGTTCAGCCACCCCTGCTGAGATGTTTCCTCCTTTACAAAATTGAATTTAGTTCTTCATTTCTTTGGGCGTTTTTTTTTTCACCATTATCATAGCTATACCCTTCTTAGTAACCTAATCCCTTGAGTGATGTGTTTTTCTAGTCATTGTGATATATTTATTCCCTCCTCTCAATTTCCTGTGAGCACAAAGTTTTATTTCTTTTCAGTTTGGTTATTTCCTTGACACTAGGTAGTCATATACATTTATGTCGGTACAGTTCTGAAAGCTTGAGATATGCCTATCATGTAACTGAATTCTCTTTGCATCGTTCTTTATCTCCTATATTCTACTTTATATTCTCAAATAGTTCAGGGTTTCTCAGATTCCCTGTTCCTTCTTCCATTGAAGGAATTCACTGAGCTCCACTTGTCTTTGATGAACAGACTGAAAATGTAGTTTCTATAGTAGCTGAAGTAATAGTAAAGTTCTCATCAATTTCATTCCTGTGTTTCAGTCATCCTTTACTTTTGTTGTCTGATATTGCATATTTCATATCTATCTTCTTTATATGGTTTTGTCAGACACAAGGGTGTCTTGTCCATTTCATGGAAGTGAAAGTTTAAATCAATTATGTTTGGAAATAGAAAACTAAAATATTTGTTCATTAGAAATTGATGAATAACATTGAAAGTAAGTTTTCCATCATTATGCACCAAAATGAGATGGTAGAAAATACAAAATTTCTAATACACCTATTATTTCAAATGTGTATTAGAATTAAACAAATACTGACTTTTAATAAAAATCTGTTTGCATACACATTGTGTGAATTTATCAGCCGTTGTTTTCACTTCTTAAAAAATAAAATCTACAAATATTTGTTCTTTGTTTCTCTTTCAAAGCACAGTTCAACTTAGAGCATGTTTTAGAACATAGTCTATTAACTCAATATAGCTACTTATGAACATAAGAAATTTAAAAAGATTATTTATAATCTCAGGGGTACACTACATTGTTCTTCTGAAAAGTGATCTGCCACTGAAAAGTTCAGAAGATATCATATATTGAACTTAAATGAGTTATTTTTCTTTTTACAAAAAGACATTTTCAAATTTGCTGACATCTTTAGTGATAATAATTCACTGTCAGTAGATGCTGTCTGAAACTTTTTTTTCAAAAAATATGAACAATATGTACCTTTAAGCTAAAGGAGAATTGATAAAAAAAAAGTTAAGCTGCTTTCAGAAAAAGTGCAATATTTATAAATAAAGGAAAATAAAACATTTATTTTTAAATACTTCTGTTTCCAGTTTTGGAAGCTCATGTTTTGTTCTCATAGTTTCCTAAATTGTAATTTTGCTATAGTATGGAATTCCTCAAACTTAAGTGCAGTTTATTTTTCCGACTCCATGATTTGAAAAAAATAAAACAGTAGATAATTCGTGTGCAGAAATTAAAATATTTAGTGACAGTGAATGCTTGCTTGAGAGGAGAACATTGGCAGAGGCCAAGAGAAAATCCATTTTATACTCCACTGTGCTCTTTGATGCTGGGTCCTTTTAACAAACTGTCCACCTTCCAGTTTGATTTGTGTAGAATCAGTTTCCTTTATCTTTGTTGTGTGTATATCTCTTTAGGTTACTTGCCAGATGGTAACCTATCCTTTTGTTCTTTAAATGATTCCTTGCCCACAACTGTGATTCTGGTAGAGAATATAGTGAGGAACAAGGAGAATTAGGGTAAAATTAGTAAAAAGACAGAAACTGGCCCAAGATTGGGATAAGAGTAATGTGAAGGTCACATTATACAAAGGGTTAAAGTAATAGGTGCCTTAGTTAACATTTTTTGGTCTGTTTTCAGCATGCTTCCAGTTTAGAACACTCACATGCATGGTTAGAAAGGTATAAAGGAGGGGAAATTTTCCTTTTTTCCTTTCCTCCCTCACTCTGTCCCTCTCCCCTTACATCCCTTATGCTCTTCTCTCTTGTCCTTATTTTTTCCTAATAAAATATACATGACTTCCCCTAGTTTCATTTTATCTTTTGATTCCTATCTTCAACAGCCAAAGATGAGAGTCACCTTAAATTTTTTTACTGGAAATTTTACTGAAAAGGGGTTCTAGATTCAGAATAAAGGAGAAGCCTGCCATGTTTTTCTGGTGGTTCCCTGTCCACTCTGTTCAGCTTGGACTGCACTCTTCCAGCCATGGATACTTCTGTGTCTGGCAATTTGGCTATAGTCTCTCAGTGAGGCATTAATGAGAGGAGAAAGGTGACATCTCTCTCCTAATAATTGTGACTTTTCAGTCAATCAAAAAGTTTAGAAGTGAATGTAATTTAAAAATAAATACCAAATTTCCATCTAATGCATTTACATTCCATGTAAATGCATAAAATGATATTTATTTCATACAATAAAATATGTATTTTGGGCACCATGATTTCTAATACTGTCAATGGTAATGTTTCCTGAATAAAATTTCCCAACAGCACACCCTCCACTAGAGTTTTTGCTTCCCTCCATCAGTTTTATACCTCTCCCCCCATCCTATTACTCTCTATAGCCACCCTCTCAGTAATAAGCTTCCTACTCAGAACCACTTCCTAATTTCTGTTGTCTATTGGCATTTGTTATATCTGAACTATGGTTCTTTCTATATCATATATGAGAGAGATAATTTTGTGTCTTTCCCATCTCTTCTGACTAATTTCACTCAGAACAGTATTCTCCAGATCCATCAAAGTGCATGTTTCATCTTTTCTTACCCGTAGTTATTTTCCATTTTTGCTAGAGACCATAGTTTCTTCAACAGCCAAAGTTTTTTGGATAACTGAGTTATTTTCAGATTTGGCTATTGTAAATAGTGCTGCAAAGAACAAAAAAAGTATGAATATCTCCTCAATCTAAATAGAGTTTGGGATCCATCAGTTATGTCAAAATTAAGGAGTGTTCATATTGATTTTCCAAAAGGCAGGAGAACATTCCTGCCAGAATGAATGAGAATTATTTTTTCTTTACATCCCCACCAACACTGGTGGATTTGGTTCTTTAAGGTGTATGCAATCCACTAATGTGAGATTATAATCATTGTTGATTTTAGTATTTTAGTTTTGGGTTCTAAAACTTGGTGATACATCAAGGGTTACTCCTGGCTTTGTGCTCAGGGATTAATACTGGCAAACTTAGGGGCCCTCTGGGGTGCCAGGAATTGAGTCCAAGTTGGTCCGACCCAAGGCAAGATCTTTCACTGCTGTATAATATCTCTAGTCCCTTATATTTCCATGGCATCAAGTAACTGAAGATAATTCTAGACTCAGTACGACATGGTATTTTATCTATATTTTCCAAACTATATTTTATGATTCAGGCATGATGAGGTCTTTAATCCATTTTGATTTAACTTTCTGCTTAGATTCAAAGAAGTCTGACTTCTTTTTATTTTTTTTATTTTATCTTTTTTTTTTTTGCATGTGAGCACCAGTTTCCCCACCACCATTTGTTTATTAGGTTTTTCACTACACTGAAAACTTGCTTCTCATTTAAGGTTAATTATCCATATAAGATCTATCCTCAGTTTCTCAATCTTATACATTGTTCTGAGACTCAGTCTTTAGTAGCATACTCTGTTTTACTACATATTTATAGTATAATTTGAGGTTAAGGAAAAATAAGTCTCCAATTATTCCCCCTACAATTGCTTTATCTATTTTATTTTATTATACTTAACAACTCCCACTTTTGATCTTTATCTTTAAAATTTAAAAATATATTTTGTTTGGGGGCTACTCTTGGCAATGCTTAGGGTTACTCCTTGCTCACGGATCACTTACGGTGGGCTCAAAGACCCATTTGTTATACCCAGGAATAAACCAGGTACAGGTTCATACAAAGCAACTGTCCTCTCTGACATGGATATTGTTGTAGTGTCCACATTGGCACTATATAATGTTTTAGGCAGATGATAATTTTGACTATAGCAATCCTTAAAATTCTTGATAAAGGGATGTTTATATTCCTCATGTTCTCTTTCTTTTTCAGTAGAGATTTAAAATAGTCTTTGTATAAAACTTTCACCTTTTTTAAAGTTGATTATGTTACTTCATTTACTTAGGTACAATTGTAAGTGGAATATTTTTCAATTTACTTTTTTTTCAAATTTTATCATTACATAGAGAAAAGCCATGAATTTTTGCTTGCTACTTTCCTGTACATATTGTTTCTAAAAAGAAATTTCTATAGCTTTTAGGGTAATCTAAGTAAAATAGCATGACCACTGCAAATAATGAAAATTCAACTTCATTTCCAATATTGGTGTCCTTTATTTTTCTCTTTGGGAAATCTTGTCTTTTGCCTGATCTTAGAGGGAAGGCTCCAGTTTTTCACTACTAATAATTAAGTTTCTGTGGATTTTTAGTAAATGGTTTTAGCTATGTTAAGAAAAGTTTTTCAAACCCCATTTTATTGAGTTTTTATAATGAATATATATATATGATCTTGTCAAATGCTTTCTCTGCATGTATTAATGTGATAATAAGATTTTTATTATTTATTTTACTGAGATTGTATATTTAGTTGCTTGACATTCATACAATAAGTGATCAATGTAATCTCAAAGGAATAAGTCATAGTGTATGAATTCTGATATATTTATAGTTGGATTTGGCTTGCTAATATTTTGTTCAAGATTATTGCATCTATGTTAATCAGGGCTATATGTCTATAATTTTTGTTTTTCTGTGATATTCCAGTCTGGTTTTTTTGTATCAGGGATATGTTAGCATCATAGAAATTGTTTGGGAAGATTACTGTTTCTTCAACTTTCTTAGGAGTCTTATAAAGCTTGGAAGAAGTCCTTAATGGTTTGCAAGAAGTCACAAGTTAACATGTCTAGACCTGAGTATTTCACTTTAAAAAATATAATACTTCAGAACTATTTTCCATGTTCTGTTGTTTACATAGATTTGATAGAGATATTTTATCTGGAGCAAACTAGATATGCTTGTATATATTGCATAATATTCATTACTAATTAACCAGAAAAAATAAAATCATTAATTTTTAGATATCACTTGAGACTCATCCTTTTTATTAGCACCAAGTATATATTTATGATTTTTTTTTTGCTTTAAGGTTAACTATTAAGATCTCCTTTTATACTCACCTTTTTTTTCATTTTCCACAGAAAATTATTGACTGCAATAAAGGGACTTTTCTGATTTTAAAAAATATAAGAAAACATTTTCTAATATTAAAACTTAGCCTGGCAAGCTACCCATCTGTATTGATATGCCAAATACCAGGAACAATTATAGATCTTATTCCCATGACCTGATAGAATGGTTTGAGGCTCTTTATGTTCCTGGAGCAAGCAGATGCCCCTGGGCTCTACTAGAAGGAGACAGGACATATGGAGATATTATGGTGCCTGCTCGAGCAAGTTGATGATAAACGGGAAGACAAGTGATACAAATGAAGTGAAGAAGTAACTTATTTAAAACTTATTTAAAGAGAATAAGAACCTATATTTAATTCACTCAATTATTTATTATTCTTCTGTTTTTATTTTGCTTTATGAATTATTGTTATCATATATTTAACAAATCTAGTCACTGGCTCTTCTCAGAGACCTCATATGAGGAAGAAAAGACTAATTTGATTTTAGTAACAAAACATATTGGAATAAACTTACCTGTGCTTTATAGGATTCATAAATGAGAAGCATAAAAAACAAAAATGATTTTTTAAGAAAGGTTTTAAAATATTTTTATATGATTTGAAAATCCTGCTGTAGCAATAAGCTACTAGCAGAACATACTTAGCTAATGAGAAATAAGTTAAGTTTTTTCCCTTCAAATTTAAATAGTATCTCACTGGGATTTTGTTCATTGTTTCACAAAATCAGAAATCCATTAGTCAAAACATATGCCTAAAATATAATTGCTCTGGTAGTTTATATAAAAATACTTCAATATATTTTAGCTTTCACAGAACATTTTTATATAGCTTTCCATAAACTTTTAAAGCAGATGTATTTCTTTTTAATTTCAGAATTAAGTAAATTGGGTTTTAGTGTCAGTGTCGGACTGCTATTAACACTCAGGTAGTGGATGTGATGCAGTGGCTCTAAGGCATTAAGATAAACTCTATGTAAGTCATTGTCTATATAAAAGCATTTTTATGACCCCCTGTGTGACTTCTGTGTGACCCCTGCTTCTCTGAGGACCCAAGTTGCCCCAGGGAAGAGCGGAAACTCCATTAAAGGGAACCAAGGCAAACTGCCTTATTTCACCGCAGACCCCTTGGGCCCTGCGCTTCTGAGAACATCCCAAAACTCAAAACTGCGCAGACGCACTAGCGTTTCATGACTCTCTTACTACCTATCTTGTATGAGGTACCAGTGAACCTTGGTTCCTACATCCTTGCTACCCACCGAAACTCTGCAAACAGACCAGACACCTACTAACTGTACTATCTAGTCCTCCAACACCCCATATTTGCAACATACAATAGTCATAATGGTAAAGCAACGCAAAATTCCATCAAGCTCTGTGAGTGAAGTCACTAGTCCAGATGAGCCAAGCAATACCAATGAGTTGTATAACCTCTCTGTTAAGGAATTTCGGAAAGAAATGTTAAGGATTCATAAGGAATTCAAAGAAGCAATGGAATGCAAAATCAATAAAATACAAGAGGACATGATAGAAGTGAGGAAAATGCAAATGGAAATGACAGATATTAAAAATGAGGTAAATGAAATGAAAAACACAGTGGAAAGCCATTATAGCAGAATAATAGCTACTGAAGAAAGAATTAGTGATCTCGAATATGATTCCAAAGATTCTCTACACAACACTAGAAGATAGAAAAAAAAAGACACAATTTCCGAACAGACAACAAGAGATAATCAGGATGAAACAAGAAGAAACAACATATGGATCATTGGGGTCCCAGAAGGGCAGGCAAGAAGAAAACCCTGATGAAGAAGAAACTGTCAAAGTCATAATTGCTGAGAAGTTCCCGGAACTAAAGAACACTTGCCTCAAGATCCAGGAAGCCCGAAGGATACCGGCTAAAAGAAACCCCAACAAGAATACTTCAAGACACATCTTAATTAAAATGACAAAAACTATAGATAGAGATAGAATACTGAAAGCAGCAAGATCAAAGAAGGAAATCACATACAAAGGAACATCTCTAAGATTTACAGCAGACTTCTCTGATGAAACACTCCGAGCCCGAAAACAATGGTGGGATATTGTGAAAAGGCTCAATGAACTGCAGGCCTCACCAAGAATTCTTTACCCAGCCAGACTCACATTCAGATCTGAAGGAAAGATACACAACTTCATGGATAAGCAACAACTCAGGAACTTCATGGGCTCAAAACCAACTTTAAAAGAAGGACTGAAGGGTCTACTGTAATACGACCAAACCCATAAGCACAACAAGCACAGAGAGATGACAAAAAATCCGATAACAATAATCTCTCTCAATGTCAATGGTCTAAATGCACCAATTAAGGGACACAGAGTGACAAAATGGATTAAAAAATTGAACCCAACATTCTGCTGTCTACAAGAAACGCATCTGAATAATCAGAACAAACACAGACCCAAAAGTCAAGGGTTGGAAGACCATTCTCCATGCAAACAACTCCTCCAAAAGGCTGGTGTGGCCATATTAGTATCAGATAATATAGACTTCAGGATGAAAAAGTTTAGAAGGGACAACGAAGGCCATTTCTTATTACTTAAGGGGTGTGTACACCAGGAAGAAATTACACTACTAAATATATATGCACCCAATGAGGGGCCAGAAAAATACATAAAACTACTGCTAAGAGACCTCAAAGAAGACATTAACAGTAGCACAATAATAGTTGGAGACTTCAACACTGCTCTATCAACGATGCATAGATCAACAAGACCGAAACTCACCAAGGAAATATTGGCCCTGAAGAAAGAAATGGAAGAAAGAGAGCTAGTGTATATATAAAGGGATTTTCGTGCCAAAAAAAAAGCTGAATACACATTTTTCGCTAGTGCACATGGAATATTCTCCAAATAGACCACTTGCTGAGCCACAAAACATACCTTAATAAAATAAAAAATATAGAAATTGTGTCACCTATCTTTTCAGACCATGATGCACTGAAAATGGAAGTTAACCGTACACAGAAACAGGGAGTAAACCAAACACCTGGAAACTGAACAGCTCACTCCTGAACAACAAATGGGTCATAGAAGAAATTAAACAGGAAATCCAAAGATTTCGGGAAACAAATGAAAATGAAGACACCAACTATAAGAACCTGTGGGACACTGCAAAAGCCGTGTTAAGAGGGAAGTTTATAGCTCTGCAAGCATTCATCAGGAAACAAGAAAGGGCCCACATAAATAGCTTTCCATAAACTTTTAAAGCAGATGTATTTCTTTTTAATTTCAGAATTAAGTAAACTGGGTATTAGTGTCAGTGTTGGACTGCTATTAACACTCAGGTAGTGGATGTGATGCAGTGGCTCTAAGGCATTAAGATAAACTCTATGTAAGTCATTGTCTATATAAAAGCATTTTTTAAGGGAAATAAACTGGGTTTTAAGTGATTAAGACAGTCCGCTTAGATAAACAAAAACCTTTATTCACGTGAAAAATAACAATGTTTCTTATTCAGGTCTTTCATTCTAAATGGTCTCTTTTTTATCACTTTACTGCATTTTTATTTGTTTTAGTTTTTATTTTATCATATGGTTGAATATATGTATATATATGTATATATAATACACACACACACACACAATGATGTATATTTATATATGTCAGACCATCAATCATCCAGGGGTGCATGGGGCAGAGCCCTGGGTGTAGACAAGTCTCTCTCCTGTTTAATATGCCAAAAACAGCAACAATAATGGACCTCATTCCTAACAAATGGAGACGTTACTGGTGCCTGCTTGAGCAAATCGATGAATACCAGGAAGACAAGTGACAAGAAATTTATATATTACATATTTTTTTGTTTTCTTTTAATTTTTAATTTTTACAATTACAAAGATATACAGTTAAAAAAGTTCATATTTGAGTTTTGGTCATACAGTGTTGCAGCACCCATCCCGCCACCAGTGCCCATCTCCCTACCACCAACGTCCCTGGCTCCCTCCCCCTCCCCCAGCCCTCCTCCATGGCAGGTTCTTTATTTCTTTCCATTTCTCTCTCTTTCTCTTTTCCTTCCCCTCCAGACTATGGATTACAGAACTTACATTAAAGGGTTGTCATGTGTATTTTTTTGCCTCTATTAATGCTCAGTTCTAGGTTGGCATAAGTACCCTCAACAATAGTTAGCACACTGTTCCATTTTCTGTCTTACCTAGCCTCTGACTCCCACACGTTTGTGATAATTTCCACCTTTGACAGGACCTCCTGATGTATGTTTCACTTGACCTTGGATATTGGTATCATAATATGTACCTATATATTTATGTTATGCAGATAAATGCAGTCATTCTGTATCTGTCTCTCTCCTTCTGGCTAATTTCGCTCAACATAATCTTCTCCATGTCCATCCATTTGTAGGAAAATTTTATAACTTCATTTTTCCTAACAGCTGCATAGTACTCCATTGTGTAGATGTACCAAAGCTTCTTTATCCAGTCATCGATTTTCGGGCACTCTGGTTGCTTCCAGATTCTGGCTATTGTGAATAATGCTGCTATGAACATTAAAGTAGGGATGGTGTTTCCGCTGCGTATTTTTGGCTTCCCAGAGTAGATTCCCAGGAGTGGTATGGCTGGGTCAAATGGGAGTTCAATTTCTAGTCTTTGGAGGAATGTCCATATTGTTTTCCAGAAAGGCTGTACCAGCCGGCATTCCCACCAACAATGGATGAGTGTCCCCTTTTCATATTTATATATCAACCTGTATATATATTTATCAACCTACCTATAAAACATATATATATAAAACATATATATGCCTCACTTGATATAAATGTATATATACAAATGTATATATACATATATATACACACACATATATCACACATAAAAATAAAAAAAGCACAGGGGTTAAGGCCTCATGCTTTTACGTAACAAACCCATATTCGATCCCTAGCACCATGTATGATACCCTTAGCATGCTAGAAGAGATTTCTAGGCAGAGAGCCACGCCATACGTAGCTCTAAGCCCCACCAGGTGTGACTGAAAAGTGCGAAAATACAATTATATAGCATGCATGAGATATCTCTGTTACTACACAGATGACATAAAAATAGCTCTGAGTGTCACTGAAAGTGCTTATAATATAAACTAAAATATTTTCTCAAACTTCTATTCTTAACTATCTTTCTACATCTCTTCAACCCTTCTTTTCTTTCGCTCTCCATCTGCCTCTCTTACTCTCTCACTCTCACTATTTTGCTCATTTTCCTGGGCCTCAATGAGTCTGTTTCTCTGTTTGCCTCTTTCTTTCCTCCTTTGTTTTCTGCATCAGAGATCAAAATAATTCTTTTTAAAAAATTGTTTTATTTAGTTTTGTTTCTTGGTCACACTTGGTAGTTCTCAGAACTCATTTCTGGTTTTGCTATAAAATATTTTTCCCGGTAGGTTCAGGGGACCATATATGATGCTTGAAATAGAACCTGGGTTAGCCCTTTGTAATTACTCTACCTCTTCATTTACTGTCTCTGCAGCTGGAAATAATTCTCCATTTTTTAAACTTCAACAATTATGATGATAGGCCTCAAATCCTGTTCGTTTTTCATTTAATAATCTGCGATCAGTAGAATTAGTTGAATTTTGTTGAACCAGTGCTAAAGCTTGTTTGTCTGTTTGTTTTGGGGCTACACCAGTGGAGCTCAGGACTTACTCCTGACTCTGTTCAGGGTTCACTTCTAGCAGTTGTTAAGTACCATGTGGAGTGCTCTTGACTAAAACTGGGTTAGCTGTGTGTAAGACAAGGGTCATACCTGCCATACTATTTCTCTATCTGCTGTTTGCTAAGTTCTGATATCTTGGAAATGCAATGCCTACAAGTAAATTATATTAAAATTTGTATAAGAGGAGAGTGTTTTAACAAAACAAAGATAAACTAAAAAGGATTTTCCTGACATTCCAAAATCAAATCTAAGTAAATAAGTTAGACATTCTGTCTCTCATTTTTATTGCATAATAGAAAAGTTGTAAATCATTGTTTTCCATTTTTAACTTGTTTTCTGTGGAAAGTTACCTTTCGGTTTCATGGTAGAATATTAAGACAACCTAAAGGGTAAGCTACAAGTGTAATTTATGAATAGTTTCATATTAATAGCTTAAAAAACTAGTTGACATGTCTAAATTTATACTTTCATATTTTACTATATTCCTATAATAATTATTTTATAATATTATAACTAATTAAAACATGTATTAAATTATAGTAACTGGAGCAGTTACTTCCTCAATCCGGCCCAGGTATGCTGGTCCAGAGACTCTCAGCCATGGGGCAGAGCGGTTCCTTGCTCTCCCTGTGCCCAGCAGTTCATGAGGCAGTCGGGAGGCATGGTGGGTTCCAGCCTTGGCCCACCACCCCGGCAGAACCTCACAACAAGCCAGACGACCCCCACCCACTCCATGGGTGCCGCCATTTTCCACATTGGACTTCCCTCTCTTCAGAACTCCACCCAGCCGACCAGCCCATCACAGCCCGGATCATCGACACCCACCCTGGAGCAGTTACTTCCTCAATCCGCCCAGGTATGCTGGTCCAGAGACTCTCAGCCATGGGGCAGAGCGGTTCCTTGCTCTCCCTGTGCCCAGCAGTTCATGAGGCAGTCGGGAGGCATGGTGGGTTCCAGCCTTGGCCCACCACCCCGGCAGAACCTCACAACAAGCCAGACGACCCCCCACCCACTCCATGGGTGCCGCCATTTTCCACATTGGACTTCCCTCTCTTCAGAACTCCACCCAGCCGACCAGCCCATCACAGCCAGGCTGCGTGCCGCAAGCGGCCGCGGTTCATCAATAAATGCTTTATTTGGAGGTGTTTATAGAGTATGCCTCCCGCACGGCAAGCCTAGCAAGCTGCTCGTGTTGTATTTGATATGCCAAATGCCAGTAACAATTATATTAGATCATTCTCATGACCTAATATAATGGTTTGAGGCTCTTTATGTTCCTGTACCAAGCCGATGCCCTTGGCTCTACAGCATGTGACAGGACATATTGAGATATTACTGGTGCCCGCTCTAGCAAATAGATGATTAACGGGAAGATCGTGGATCGTGATTAAATTATAGAAGTTGAAAAAGGTCTTTGCGTTTTCATTTTTTGTGATACTCTTGTCTGTTTTTTGCATCAGGGATATATTTGCTTCATAGAAATTGTTTGGGAAGATTCCTGTTTCTTCAACTTTATGAAAAGTCTAATAAAGTTTATAAGTCCTTAACAGTGTGCAAGAAGTCACTAGCAAAATGTATTTGAAACTGAGGTTTTTGCTTTTTTAAAAAATATTACTTCAGAACTATTTTCCGTATTCAGTTCTTCATATAGAGTTGATAAAAAATATCGGTAATTTTACTGGATTGAAATTACTTTTTCTCAGCAGTTCTAAAAAATAACAGAAGAGGAGTGATGGAAGAGTAGGTTGGAAGCTTTCCCTTTCACACAGTCAATCAGTGTCTGGTCCCTGGGATTACCTACAGCCCCCTGAGCCGACCGGGAGTGATGCCTGAGTGTAGAGCCAGGGGAGAAAGTCTTAAGCACTAACACATATGAACAATAACAAAAAAAATTTAAACAATCATCAATAACGAGTTTAAGTCTACTCACTTTAAGACATGTGTCACTCTCATGGACTATTTTTTAAAAAGCAGTCTTGGCATTTATACTTCTGATATCAGAGGTCTAATGTCAGTTTTTTTTTTGCTTAATGGTAATTTCCATCTAGTAAAATTGATATTTTCAAAATTTTTCAATAAAATGAACTTTGTGGAAACAGCCTGAATAGTTTTTAAGATACAAATTTATCTTAATTTGTATACCATCTACCATTCTCTTCACCCAAAAGATAAATTATTTTTCCCTAAACTTATATGACTGAAACTAATGACACTGTATCATGTAGAAAATTATAGTGCTTTCATTATTCTTTGATACTTCTAAGCACTTAGAGACAAATAGACTGTCCTATATTGGGATTAATAGATGAAGAAATAGCTTGAAATATCTCATGCCTAAATATCACCCACACATTGACAATGGTAAAAAAAAATTTCAGAATGACACACATTGATATATATTGATATCTTTAATAAAAACATGAGTAAATTTACCCATTACACAGCAGATAATGGTTTAATATCAAATATATGCAACACACTGTTGGAACTTTACAAAAAATATACAGCTCCATTAAAAACGGGAGAGGAAAAGAACAGAAACTTCCTCAAAGAAATCCAAATGACAAAAAGGCATATAAAAAGCAATCTTCATCATTAATCATCAGGAAGATGCAAATCAAAACAATGATATAACATCTCACACACAGAGACAGAGACACATACAAAAGAGCAAGAACACACAGTGTTGGTGTGGATGCAGAGGAGAAAGGAACTCTACACCACTCTTGGTGGGAATGCCAATTGGTCCAGTCATTTTTTTTTTAATTTTTTATTATACCACCGTGAAACATACAATTACAAAGGTGTTCATAATTGGTTCTTGGTAATACAGTATTCCAGCACCCATCCCTCCACCAGTGCCCCATTTCCACCACCAATGTACCCCCCTCCCCGCCCCCCACCCGCCTTAATAGCAGGTACCCCAGTTTCCTCTCTTTCTCTCTCTATCTCTCTCTCTGTCTCTGCATCTCTCTCCCTCTTATTTTACACACTGTGGCTAGCCCTGCAGATATCTAGAGTTTATCACTTAAGTCTCTTTGTGTATATTCAGTGATGAGTTTTAATCTGCCATTACCATTTCCCATATTTAGTAAAACACTGGTATCTATATCCTATTAATGAATGCAGTCATTCTATATCTGTCCTTTTCCTTCTGACTAATTTCACTCAGCATGATAGACTCCATGTCCATCCATTTGCAGGTAAATTTCATAATTTCATCCTTTCTGACAGCCGCATAGTATTCCATAGTGTAGATGAACCACAGTTTCTTTAGCCAGTCTTCTGTTCTCGGGCATTTAGGTTGTTTCCAGATTCTAGCTATAGTGAATAGCGCAGAGATGAATAAAGAAGTACAGATAGTGTTTCTGCTATGTGTTTTTCGGTCTCTAGGGTATATTCCCAGGAGTGCTATTGCTGGATCAAATGGGAGCTCAATATCTAGCTTTCGGAGGAATGCCCATATTGTTTTCCAAAAGGGCTGGACCAGTCGGCACTCCCACCAGCAGTGGATGAGATTCTCTCTTTTCCCCACATCCATGCCAGCACCGGTTGTTTTTGCTGTTTTGGATGTGTGCCAGCCTCTGTGGGGTGAGATGGTACCTCATTGTTGTTTTGATTTGCATCTCCCTGATGATTAAAGATGAAGAGCACTTTTTCATATGCCTTTTGGCCATTCGAATTTCTTCTTTTTGGAAGCTTCTGTTCATTTCTTCTCCCCATTTTTTGATGGGGTTAGCTGTTTTCTTCTTGTGGAGTGCTACCAGTGCCTGATATATCCTGGATATTAACCCCTTGTCAGATGGATATTGGGTGAATATCCTTTCCCACTCTCTGGATTGTCTTTGTATCTTGGTCACTATTTCTTTTGAGGTGCAGAAGCTTTTCAATTTTATATAATCCCATTTGTTTATCATTGCTTCCATTTGCTTGGTCAGTGGTGTGTCGTCTTTAAAGATACTTTTCGTTTCGATGTCGTAGAGCGTTTCTCCTATGTTTTCTTCGATGTACCTTATAGATTCATGTCTGATATCGAGATCTAGAATCCATTTTGATCTGACTTTTGTGCATGGCGTTAGAAGGAGGTTTAAGTTCATTTTTTTACACGTAGCTGCCCAGTTTTCCCAGCACCATTTGTTGAAGAGGGCTTTCTTTGCTCCACTTAATATTTTTTTGCTCCTTTATCGAAGATTAAGTGGTTGTATATTTGTGAGTGCGTTTCAGGATACTCAGTTCTATTCCATAGGTATACAGGTCTGTCTCTATACCAATACCACACTGTCTTAATTACAACTGCTCTGTATAAAAGAAGACCTGAGGAAATGGAAACACATTCCCTGCTCATGGATTGGAATGATTAACATTATCAAAATGGTAATACTCCCTAGAGCTTTATACAGATTCAATGCTGTCCCTATAAAGATACCCATGAAAATACAAGAAAGTAGCATATTCCTCAGAAACTCCCAGAAGGAAATACAGTCTGGAAAGTCCTTGATTTTCGCTCAAAAACAAAAGCAACAACAAAAGTGCCAGCATATCAGCAGCTTGTAATGGAAACCCAAGGGAATGTCTTTGTGTTCTTGATGTAGATGAAGATGAAACACAATGTGTGAGAGGGACTGGAATCCATTTCTTCTATATACTCAATGATTTTCCCTACTTTTCTACTTAAAAATGTTATTAATGCTAGTATCTAATTTAAGAGGTTTATAGAGTGTGTAAGTAATATATAATGATTTCCCCAAATATAAGTTTACCTTAAAAAAATTGAGGAATTTTACTAGGTTTGTAAATGAAAAGAAAAAGAATAATGCTTATGAAATGTCTATGAAAAGGTCATGTATCTCTTCATACTGAAGTGAAATAAGTATATAATTCCTCATTGTCTATTAATATTTGATCCAGTATTAGATATTCTATTTTAATGTGTTTTAATCAAAACTGATGTCTAATTTATGTCAGAAAATTTAATTGTTTAAAGTGAATATAATATAGCAAGTATCACCATTACCTTTAGTCCATTATATATCAAGCTTGGCTTTATTAATCATATAGGATGACATAATTGCATGCTGTTGTGAGCTATTCTGTACCTTGCAGAATGTAGGTTGTATTGGACTTATTTCCTCTCCTGTGTGACCAAAAGTATCTGTAATATTGTCAAATAATACTGAGTTATGGAGCTATTGTTAAAACCTGCTCTTATCCCTGTGTTATTTATCTCTCATCTCTAATATCAAAAAAATTTTCCTGAAGGAGTAGAAGTATTATGTAGAGATATGGAAAACGTTTCAGAATTTTAAGACATGCTTTATATGACTTTGATATCAATTGTACTTGAGCTATAAGTTATTTACACTAGGCATAATTTTTTGATGAGATTTCCTTTCTTTTAATTTTGTTTTCCTTGCTATTTGAACTGAATCCAGTAAAATTTTGCTAAAGTCAATATCAAGGAAAATTCTGGTGAAATGCTTTGCTATGTGTATAAAGTTTTCTTTTAGAGTGCCTAATGCACACTTATTTAACATTCATTCATTTTTGCAAGTGTAATCTTTTAGAAGTATTTTTTTGTTTTATTGTATGTATTGGCAATGTTTCATAAAACACTGGTCTATACATGTGTCAATTTATTATTTTCTAGGCTCTTAAATCTAGTTCCACTTAGATTCCAGTTTTAGACAAATTCTGATGAGTATATAGGAATATGTGATATATTGACAATGGATTTACTCAGATTTATAGTAATAATAATAGATAATCTTGCCAATTGTAACATAGATGGTTTTTAGGGTATTGTGTTAAATTGATTTTATTATCTTAGATAAAGAATGGTATCAGATAATTTTTTGCAAATATATTCAATATAAGGAGTCAAGTAAAATGAATATATACACATATATTCAGATGACTTAGAAAAGAATATATCCTATAAGTATTTATAAATTTATGTCTATCTACCCATCAAAGAATAGACATGTATTAAATGTACGTAAAAACATTGTTGGCCCTGACCTATGTCTAGGCTTTAAGGGTTAATATAAAATAGAGTTCCTAAGCTTTGTAAACTTTCTACTGAGACCAAATGAGAGAGAATTAAGTAGAACATCTGAAATAATTTGATTTACTGATGCATTTGATTCCCTTTTTATTAACATTTAATACAAAAGTGTGTAGAATGATTTTAATGAATGAATGCATTAAAGGATCACATTACTGACCTTTATCATTGATTAATAGTCTCATATTTCCTATTTATACTATAGCTTATGAAAATTATGACTTTTATAAAATGCTATGATATGTACATTAATGTTTTCTCTCAAAACTGACAATTATTCTTATAGAAATTGTCATTTCTATAGTATTTGGTGTGACACAAAATATAATTACATTATCAACAGCTTTTTATTTTCAAAGCATTTGAAGTTCTCATATTTGTGAATCCAATAAATGAAGGTTAGTGAGGGGTCAATTTCTACTTACAATGACAAAAGAGGTAGTAGAGGTTTTTTTTTAACATTATAAATGATTCAGTATCTGCTGTGCTATTAGGTATGAAGCATGATACAAAGACAAAATAATAAACTAAGAAGTTGGAAAGCAAGTCCTTTGTGTTAGGTAGCTGTGGAAATTCTACCACTGTGAATGCATGCAAATGAGTATACTAGTGCTTTTTATATTCATCTGAAAATTATTTGAGTTAAACTGACATGTGGAGAGATAGACTGGATAAAGCTTGCGTGAGTTTACCAGACACATTTTTACTTTATTACACCCTTCATTTTCATTTTATGATTCTTAAGAAATTTAAAGATATAATTTAGGGCAGGAAAGATAGTTCTTTAAAGGACTATAATATAAACCTTGCTCACTCCAGGTGTTGAATTGTAGCTCCAATGTGGAAAGTTCCCTGAAATTCCTTCAGGTGTGGGCCTAGTTGCTCCTGAGTTCACCGAGACACTGTTGGTATCCAGCACCAAAGGCTAAAGTCAACAGCACATTTTCAAGTGCTAACACTGAGATTTCAGGACCGACTTGTTGACTGTCATTGGTAAGGCATATGATCCACTAACATTGCTTAGGACATACACACCTATAAAGAAAATCAAATCAAACAACTTCTCCTGAGAATTCACGTTGTAAGAATAAAGAAGTAATTTCCCCTATATTTCAACAATTACATTAGCAACAGATGTATTTACAAAGGAAAATAAAACTAACTAAATTGTGCACAATGGATAATCCACATGGCTATAAATTCTGGAGTTAATTTTTAGGGTACATTGGAAAGATGAATTGTTCATATTCTGAGAAGAGTAGGATTAGGAGAAGGCTGGAGCACTTCCAGAACAAAAGAGTATGACTCAGACTGTTAAAACCAGAGGCTCCGTAACTAGATGTCTACCCTGTCCTGCAGATGAGGTTATAATTAGGATATATTTTAAACATCCTCTCTTTAAGAAGTTATAGCAGTCACAATAGTTTCTCTAAGGAGCCTGTAGGATTCACTATCAGCTTTACTTTGAGATCATTCATGTGCCAAAATGATACATCTTGTATGGACTGTTCAAGGCCAACACTGTTTTGATCCCTGACATAATGTGTGGTACCCTACATACAGTAGGACTGATCTCTCAGCCCAGATCCTAGAAAAAGCCTGGAGAATTCCAGGTGTGACTCTTGCTCCCAAACCAACAGTGAAAAAAACAAAACTGAGCCTCCGTGGCCTGACTCCTACACAGCAAGGCAAAAATTCCTTTAGGTTGTCTGCATTGTGTATAAAGGGATACATACCTTTAAGGAAAAAGGAGGTAAAGATTTAACAGAACAAAACTGTTAGTTTTTCATCTTTATCTAGAGTGAACAGTTGAATATCTCACATAGAGATCTCAGTCCATCGTTAGACCTGCACCTAGATGTTTAACTCTTCCTAGCCCCAATATACAATGACATTTTCCTAAGCGAAAAAATGGGGGACTTTTTTTCTTTAAATCAGAAAAAAGAAAAACATTAAGAAAAGGAAAGAACGTGTCCTAAGTCAGGAAGATTTTCATTGATCCTAGTTTGAAATAATATTCATTCAACTGAAATTCAGTTTCCTTTCAGCCCCCACGGACTTGATTGACAATTATAACACCTTTACCATGGTGTCATTCAATGGCAAATTCCTTGTTTGTATTTGTTGAAAAAAAATCAGCCACTCTCAGGGATACTGACCAACAATTTTTTTTCTACTTTTATATGGTGACAATCCGCGCAGTTGCAAATCAAATATTTTCTTTAACTAAAGTAACAGAAAATCTCTTGAAAAAAAGACTCTTCATAAATCTATACTAAAAAGCAATATAAAATATCACATTCTCTGATTCAAAGTTCAATTTAAAATATTCCCTCTGTTATTTTTGCATTTATATTTGGAATTTGTTTGAGCTTTGCTCATGGAATTATATATCATGACTATTGTATTATGTATGATAGCAAGTGATTCAATTATTTGTCTCCTCTGTCAAAGTTACTAGTTAACCAGTTTTTTCAGTTAGTATTTAATGATGTTGTCTTTATTTAAAAATTAATGTATTCTTCTATATGTTTTAATATATGAACTAATTGCCCAGTGTTTTGTCCAAAAGGAAAGCCACATTTTTAAGCTTTCTGAATATGATTCTTTAAAAAAATATATCACAAATATCTTAACATTGTATTCTAAAAATGACTTCACTTGATCACTTGATCACTTGAATCCTGTTATTCATCGATTTGCTTGAGTGGGCGCCAGTAACATTTTCATTGGACCTTATCACGTGCCAATGTAGCCCAATGGCATCTGGTTGATTCAGGAATATGAAGAGCCTCAAACCTTTCCTTCAGGGTCTTGACAAGAAAGTCTGACCATCTGACCATCTTGTAGGTGGGCTGCCACATGATCTTTTGACATCCCTTGGGATCCAGTCGGTAACATCTTTAGTCCAGCGGTTGTCTCCAAATCGCATTACATGTCCAGCCCATCTGATTTTCAATGCCTTGGCAAATGAGACAGCATCCCTGATTCTGGAAGAGTGACGGAGGTCAGAACTCAGGATTCCTTCTCTCACTTGAGTGAGGCGTGATATTCCAAGCATAGCTCTTTCGATTCCTCTTTGGGAGACCCGGATAGCATTCTCATCCCTGCTTTCATAGGGCCCAGGTCTCTGAGGCGTATGTTAATGCAGGGAGAATGGTGGAGTTGAAGAGATGAGCCTGGAGCCAGAGGTTCTTTGTCCTTTTAGCTATTTCTTTGATGCCTTTGAAGGCATTCCATGCTGCTCTCTTCCTCCTGCGCAGTTCAGGTTTTAGGTCATTCAAAATGATTTAGTCTAAGAAAAATATGTTCAAAATATCTCAAAACAAAGAGAACTCTCATATTTTAATTATATAGCAAATTATTTTATATTGTCATATGTGATTAAAATGAAGGGAAAATCATAGGTATTAAAAATTCTTAGGAGCTGGAGCTATACTCCAGTGACTGGGCATTTGCCTTGATGCACTTGACATGGGTTCAATCCCTAGCACCTCATGTAGGACCCCCAGCACTGCCAGGAATTATTCCTGCGTGCAGAGCCAGGAGTATCCCCTGAGCATTGCCTGGTGTAACCCTTAATGCAAAATAAGAATGATAATAATAACTTCATTATCCAGTCATCGAACTAGGGCACTCTGGCTCTTTCCAGATTCTCGCTGTTGTTAATAATGCTGCTATGAACATAAAAGTAGGGATGGTAATTCTGCTGCGTATTTTTGGCTTCCCAGAGTATATTCCCAGGAATGGTATGGCTAGGTCAAATGGGAGTTCAATTTCTAGTCTTTGGAGGAATGTCCATATTGTTTTCCAGAAAGGCTATACTAGCCAGCATTTCCACCAACAATGGATGAGTGTGCCCTTTTCCCCACATCCACGCCAGCACTTGTTGTTCTTGCTCTTTTGAATATGTGCCAGTCTCTGTGGTGTAAAGTAGTATCTCATTGTTGCTGTGATTTGCATCTCTCTGATTATTAGTGATGATGAACATTTTTTCATATGTTTTTGGCCATTCAAATTTCTTCCCTTGTTGAAGTTTCTGTGCATTTCTTGGTGGGGTTGTTTGTTTTCTTCTTGTAATGGGGAAGCATTTTTTGATGGGATTGTTTGTGTTCTTGTAAAGTTCTACTAGTGCCTGATATATCCTGGATATTAACCGGTTATAAGGTGGGTATTGGGTGAATATTCTTTCCCATTCTGTGCACTGCCTTTGTATCTGAGTCACTGTTTCTTTTGAGGTGCAGAAGCTTTTTAGTTTCAACGTAGTCCCATATGTTTATCTTTCCTTCTAGTTGCTTTGTTAGTGGTGTTTCACCTTTGAAGATGCCTTTAGATTCAATGTCGTGGAGGGTTTTTCCTATATTATTTTCTTCAATGTACTTTGTGGATTCACATCTGGTACTGAGGTCTTTAATCCATTTGATCTGATTTTTTGTGCATGGTGTTAGACACAGGTCCAAATTCATTTTTTTACATGTCTCTGCCCAGTTTTCCCAATACCACTTGTTGAAGAGGCTTTCCTTACTCCATTTTGGACTCTTTGCACCTGTATCAAAGATTAAATGATCATGTGTTTGAGGTTGGGTGTCGGGATACTCAATTCTGTTCCATAAGTCCACAGGTCTGTTTATATTCCAATACCAAGCTGTTTTAATTACTACTGCCTTGTACTACAGTTTGATGTTGGGAAAGGTGATGCCTCCCATCTCCTTTTTTCCCAAGGATTGCTTTAGCTATGCTTGGGGGTTTATTGTTCCATACAAATTTCAGGAGTATTTGGTCCATTTTTGGAAGAATGTCATGGGTATCCGTATAGGGTCTGCATTAAATCTGTACAGAGCTCTAGGGAGTATTACCATTTTGACAATATTGATTCTCCCCATCCATTAGCAGGAAATATGTTTCCACTTCCTTGTATCCTCTTTTATCTCTTGGAGCAGTGTCTTGTAGTTTTCTTTGTACAGGTCCATTAAACACTTGGTTAAGTTGGTTCCTAGGTATTTGATTTTCTGTGGCACAATTGTGAATGGAATCTTTTCCTTAATATCTCTTTCTTCTCTTTTGTTATTTGTATATAGGAAAGCCACCGACTTTTTGGGTGTTGTTATTGTATCCTGCCACTCTACTATATGCGTCTATTGTTTCTAGGAGTTTTTTGGTAGAGAGTTTAGGTTTCTCTAGGTATAATATCATGTCATCTGCAAATAATGATAGCTTGACATCTTCCTTGCCTATCTGGATGTCCTTGATGTCCTTTTCTTCTCTGATTGCTATGGCAAGTACTTCCAGTACTATATTGAATAAAAGAGGTGAGAGTGGGCAACCTAGTCTTGTCCCTGATCTCAGGGGGAAGGCTTTCAATTTTCCCCATTGAGAATGATGCTCGCTGTGGGCTTTTGGTAGATGGCTGTAGCTATCTTGAGGAAAGTCCTTTCAATTCCCATTTTCTGGAGGGTTTTAATCATGAACTGGTGCTGGATCTTGTCAAATGCTTTCTCTGTGTCTATTGATAGGATCATATGGTTTTTTATTTTTTCTCATTGATATGATGGATTATGTTGATTGACTTGCGAATGTTGAACCATCCTTGCATTCCCGGGATGAATCCTACTTGGTCATGATGTATAATCTTCTTGATGAGTCTTTAGATTTTGTTTGCTAGTATTTTGTTGAATATCTTAGCATGCGTGTTCATCAGGGATATTGGTCTGTAGTTTTCTTTCTTTGTGTTGTCTCTCCCTGGTTTAGGTATCAGGGTGATACGTGCTTCGTTGAAGCTGCTTGGGAATGTTTCTGTTTCTTCTGTTTCCTATAAGAGCTTGAAAAGGTCTGGCAGTAGATCCTCCTAAAAGGTTTGGTAGAGCTCACTATTGAATCCTTCTGGAACTGGGCTTTTGTGTTTGGGCAGACTTTTAATTACTGCTTCAATTTTCTCGATGGTGGTAGGCTTATTCAGGTATTGCAGGTCTTCTGGTTTCATAAGTGGGAGGTTATAGGACTTCAGGAATTCATCCATTTCTTCTAGATTCTCGTGTTTCATGGCATACAGGCTCTCAAAATAATCTCTGATGATCTTTTGCATTTCTGTGGTTTCTGTTGTGATGTCACCATTTTTATTTCTGATTCTGTTTATTTAGGTTCTCTCTTTCCCTGTCCTTGCAAGTCTTGACAATGTTTTGTCAATCTTGTTTATTTTTTCAAAGAACCAGCCCTTGGTTTCATTAATCTTTTGGATTTTTTTTTGTTTCCAACTCATTGATTTCCTCTCTAAGTTTTACTATTTCCTTTTTTCTGCCTGGGTTGGGCTCCTTTTGTTGGTCTTTTTCTAATGTCTTCATCTCAGTAGTCAGGTTATTTATGTGGGCCCTTTCTTATTTCCTGATGAATGCTTGCAGAGCTATAAACTTCCCTCTTAACACGGCTTTTGCAGTGTCCCACAAGTTCTTATAGTTGGTGTATTCATTTTCGTTTGTTTCCAGAAATCTTTGGATTTCCTGTTTGATTTCTTCTATGACCCATTGGTTGTTCAGTAGTGAGCTGTCCAGTTTCCAGGTGTTTGGTTTAACTCCCTGTTTCCGTGTACGGTCAACTTCCATTTTCAGTGCATCATGGTCTGGAAAGATAGTTGACACAATTTCTATATTTTTTTTATTTTATTGAGGTATGCTTTGTGGCTCAGCATGTGATCTATCTTGGAGAATGTTCCATGTGCACTAGAGAAAAATGTGTATTCAGCTTTTTTTTGGCATGAAAATCCCTGTATATATATCCACTAGCTCTCTTCCATATCTTCCTTCAGGGCCAATATTTCCTTGGTGAGTTTCAGTCCTGTTGATCTATCCATCGTTGATAGAGCAGTGTTGAAGTCTCCAACTATTATTGTGCTACTGTTAATGTCTTTTTGAGGTCTCTTAGCAGTTGTTTTATGTATTTTTCTGGCCCCTCGTTGGTGCATATATGTTTAGTAGTGTAATTGCTTCCTGGTATACATAGCCCTTAATTAATAAGAAATGGTCCTCATTGTCCCTTCTAACCTTTTTCAGCCTGAAGTCTGGATATGGAAGCTTTGGTACATCTACACAATGGAGTACTACGCAGCTGTTAGGAAAAATGAAGTTATAAAATTTGTCTATAAATGAATGGACATGAAGAAGATTATGTTGAGTGAAATTAGCCAGAAGGAGAGAGACTGATACAGAATGACTGCATTTATTTGCATGACATAAATATATATGTACATATTCTGATACCAGTATCCAAGGTAAAGTGAAGCATGATCTTGTATCAGGAGGTCTTGTCAAAGGTGGAAATTATCAAACACGTGTGGGAGTCAGAGGCTAGGTATACAGAAAATGGAACAGTGTGCTAACAATTGTCGAGGGTACTAATACCAACATAGAACTGAGCATTAAATAGAGGCAAAAAGATGCACATGACAATAATCCATAGTCTGGAAGGGAAGGAAAAGAGAGAAGAGAGAAAGGGAAGGAAATAAGGAAACTGCCAGGAGGTGGGCTGGAGGAGGGGGGGGGAACCGGGTAGTTGGTGGTAGGAGATGGGCACTGGTGAGGGATGGGTGCTGGAACACTGTATGACCAAAACCCAATTATGAACTTTTTAATATTATATCTTTGTAATTGTATATCTCACAGTGGTATAATAAAATACTTAAAATTAATAAAAAGAATGATAATAATAATAATCCTAAGGAGTAATATGATATAAAGTTTATCATCACTGTATCACTGTATCACTGTTTTCCTGTTCATCATCGATTTGCTCGTGTGAGCACCAGTAACATCTCCATATGTCCTGTCTCATGAAAGTAGAGCCCAAGGACACCCCCTTGCTCCAGGAAGATAAAGAGCCTCAAACCATTCCATCAGGTAATGGGAATAAGGTCTATAATTGTTACTGGCATTTGGCATATCAAATACGATATGGGTAGTTTACAAGGCTCTGCCTTGAGGGTAGCATACTCTTGTAGTCATCTCTAAATCCAGAATTTATTGATGAACCCCTCGGCCTCAAGCGGCTACGTGAGCAGGGCTATGATAGACTGGTCTGCCGGGTGAAGTTCTGATGAGGAGGATGTCTGGATGTGGAAAATGGAGGCCTTCATGGGGTGGGGGGGGGTCGTCTGGCTTGTTGCAAGGCTCTGCTGGGGTGGTGTGCCAGGGCTAGGAACCTGCCATCCTTCCCAGGCACATCGTGAGCGACTGGGCACAGGAAGAGCCAGTACCAACTCTTTCCCATTCCTGTGAGTCTCTGGAATAGCATACCTGGGTCAGATTTTAAAAGACTGCTGCAGGATGAATCTCAATGAGCCGGGCTGTGATAGGCTGGTGTGCTCGGTGAAGTCCTGATGAGGGGGAAGTCCAAAAAGTTTATCATATTACTGATAACTTTTGGAATAAAGTAATATAATTTCATGTATCCATAATAGAGTGGAAAATATTTTGAGATTATTAATATAAGTTAACTGCTTTTATTTTTGTTCAACATCTGAATTCATATCAGAGAAGTATGAAAAGAAAAAGCATCTAATTTTTTAAAACTTAGAGCTACATTTACCTGCAGACAACATGATCTTATATATAAGTCCACTAATTAATTTTGTTAAAGTTAATATATACATTCAGTGCAGATAAAAGGAGTAAAGTCAATATAAAAACTAGTTTTATTTTTCTATAATAATAGTGAACTATTAGAAATAGAAATTAAAAAATCAATGTCATGTGAAATTGGTTCAAATATAATAAAATTCAAAGATATAAATTTAATCGAAGATATAAATATATAAATGTGCTCTATGAAAAGTACACAGCACTGATATAATTAAGTATCCTTGTCCATATAAAAATAAAATTACAGTGAATAATATCAATGTTCTTTATGAGGAAATATAATTAAGAAAAATGGATAAAATATCTTAGTGATAAATAAAATGTGACATTCTAGTGTCAATTGCAAATTACCTATTTTGGTGGATCTATGTTGTACCCTTTAGACAAAGCATAATGAGAGAATGTGAGGAATATAATACACACACATTTCTTTGACATGAAGTGAAGTGATAACAAAATCCTTTTCACACATTTTCATGTCACTAATTACCTATCAAAGATGAAGATTGAGAAATTCTACATGGAATTGGAGGAGTTCTATAAAAAAGATCACACCTTCTACAAGATCATAGTCGGTGATTTTAATGCCAAGATAGGACCAAGAAGATCGGCTGAAGAACTCCACATCGGGACCCATGGCCTAGAAAGGAACGAACAGGGTGAGAGACTATCTGAGTTCATCATGTCCACCAAGACCATTCATGGGAACTCACAGTTCCAGAAAGCTGAAGCGAAATGTTGGACATGGGAATCTCCTGGCGGACAGTTCCACAATGAAATTGACCACATCATCTTCAATCAACGGTTTTGTCTGACCGATGTAACTGTCGTCCCCAAATTCCAAACAGGATCGGACCACCGTCTCCTTCGTGCAAAATTCTACTTCCCTAGCAACGGGGAGAAAAGGCTGCAAAGTTTAAGAAGAGAACTCCCAGAACGACCACCAACTGGGAACTCTTTGGCACCATTGCAGCAACATGGGAAGATACCAACATTGATGACATCGATGAAGAATACAACCGAATAGTTCAGCACCTCCATGATTGTGGGAAGAATGCCGAGAGAGAGAAAGACACAAAAAGAACGCCTGTCTTCAGAAACTCTTGAGCTCATTCGCCAACGTGGCAAGGCGCGAGCCTCAGGAAACCAAATGCTAACGTCCAAGTTTGCAAAACGGTGCAGAGAAGCAATAAAAGAAGACCTCAAAGACAGAAGAGCAGAAATACTGGAAGATGCAGCAGAAGCCGGGAAAAGCATTCGCACTGCCCGCCTGTCCTTTGCCAACTATAAGACCAAGATGGCTGCCCTCCTATGCCCTGATGGATCTATCACATCTTCCAGAAAGGCAATGGAGAAGATTAAGATTATACAGAACTTCTACTCAAATCTCATGATAGCCACATCCATCTGCCCACATACCAAATTACACAGGATGGATATGTCATTCCCAATGTTCGCCCTTCTGAAATCCGACATGCCATCACGCCGGTAAAGAAGGCAACAGGGGCCGGAGCGATAGCCCAGCGGGTAAACGTTTGCCTTTGATCGCGGCCCGGCCTGTGCCGCCTCGGGAATCCCGGCATCCCATATGGTCCCCCCGAGCACCTCCAGGAGTAATTCCTGAGTGCAGAGCCAGGAGAAACCCCTGAGCATTGCCGGGTGTGACCCCCCAAAAAAAAAAAGAAGGCAACAGCACCAGGCCCAGAAGAAGTCAGACCCGAACACCTGAAGAATCTGCCGTCAGTACTCATCAATACACTAGCTCGACTCTTCACACGCTACCTGTCTGAATGCAAGGTGCCGTCCCAATGGAAAACCAGCAGGAGAGTTCTACTGTTCAAGAAGAGAGACATTCACGACATTGGCAACTATCGCCCCATCTGCCTGTTGTCCGTCATCTACAAGCTGTTTACACGAGTCATCCTGAACAGGATTAGCAGAACACTAGATGAAGGACAACCATGCGAGCAAGCAGGCTTCTGGAAAGGATTCAGCACAATCGACCATATCCACACAGTAACCAAGCTCATCGAGGTTTGTAGGGAGTACAAGATTGCCGCTCTGTCTCACGTTCATTGATTTACAGAAAGCCTTTGATTCTGTGGAGACTGAAGCAGTCATTGAAGCCCCTAGCCAAACAGGGAGTTCAAACCCAATACATCAAGATCCTTCGTGAGCTATATTACAGATTCACCACCAGGATCTCACCATTCTACAAAGAAGTGATCATTAATGTGAAAAGAAGGGTTCGACAGGGTGATACCATTTCACCAAAACTCTTCAGTGCCACCCTCGAGGAACATCATGCGACAATTAGAATGGGAAGGAATGGATGTAAAGATAGATGGTCGGCA
Source organism: Cryptotis parvus (assembly GCA_021461705.1). Classification (NCBI taxonomy): domain Eukaryota; kingdom Metazoa; phylum Chordata; class Mammalia; order Eulipotyphla; family Soricidae; genus Cryptotis; species Cryptotis parvus. The sequence goes on along the minus strand of JAJIBD010000755.1, from coordinate 852 downwards.
ACTACACTACCTCCGGCTTCGCTGATGACATCGTTCTAATAACACCAAACATTAGCCAAGCGGAACAAATGCTGGCTGACTTCGAGCGAGAATGTGGAAAGATAGGTCTACAGCTGAATCTAAAGAAAACAATGTTCATGAAGAATGAACTAGTTCCTGAGGCCCTATTCACTCTCAATGCAACAAGCATCTCTGCATGCAGCAGTTATGTGTACCTAGGTAGAGAAATCAACATGATGAATGACCTAAAACATGATCTGTGCAGGAGGAAGAGAGCAGCATGGAATGCCTTCAAAGGCATCGAAGAAATAGCTAAAAGGACAAAGAACCTCCGGCTCCGGGCACATCTCTTCTACTCCACTGTTCTCCATGCATTAACATACGCCTCAGAGACCTGGGCCCTACGAAAGCAGGATGAGAATGCTGTTCGGGTCTCCCAGAGAGGAATCGAAAGAGCTATGCTTGGAATATCACACCTCACTCAAGTGAGAGAGGGAATCTGGAGTTCTGACCTCCGTCGCTATTCCAAAATCAGGGATTTTGTCTTGTTTGCCAAGGCATCGAAAATCAGATGGCCTGACATGTAATGTGATTTGGAGACAACCGCTGGACTAGAGCTGTTACCGACTGGATCCCACGTGATGTCAAAAGATCACGTGGCCGCCCACCTACAAGATGGTCAGACTTCCTTGTAAAGACCTGAAGGAATGGTTTGAGGCTCTTCATATTCCTGAATCAACCAGATGCCATTGGGCTACATTGGCACGTGATAGGGTCCAATGGAAATGTTACTGGTGCCCGCTCGAGGTAATCGATGAATAACGGGATTCAAGTGTTCAAGTGAATTACCAT
>JAJIBD010000754.1:0-125794 GCA_021461705.1 Cryptotis parvus | reverse complement strand
CAGGAAGTTACACTGTGAAATCATTTTCGAATTTCATGATATGGTAGAGGCATAAACCTTAGGGCTTCTCGCTCCACTGCATAGAGGTCTGAGCGCTTCTGGTTATAAATGGGGATTTGCTGGCGATTTCAGCCAACTTCTTCAGGTCTGCAAAAGCAGAAAAGCACACTGTTAATAAGACACAACTGAAGAATGCTTCACTAATGGACACTTTTTGATTTCCCCAAACAGTATCAAAACAACCTAGCCTGGGGGCTGGAGCAATAGCACAGCGGGCAGGGTGTTTGCCTTGAATGTCCCCGACATCATCCCATACAGTCCCCGAGCACCGCCAGGAGTAATTCCTGAGTGCAGAGCCAGAAATAACCCGTGAGCATTGCTGGGTGTGACCCACAAAGCAAAAAAAAACAAACAAGCCTGAGCACATCACTAGCAATATGGCCTGTCTAGAGCACAGCTTCTTTCTCCTGGGTTATTTTTGTTTGTTTTGTTTATTTGGTTGTTTTTACCTTTTTTTAATTTTTTGCTTTTTTTGGTCGCACCCGCAATGCTCAGGGGTTTCTCCTGGCTCTGCACTCAGGAAATTACTCTTGGTGGTGCTCGGGGACCATATGAGATTCCGGGATCGAATCCCGGCCGGGCACGGGTAGCCGCGTGCAAGGCAAATGCCCTACCCACTGGGCTATCGCCTCCGCCCCTGTTGTTGTTACTTTGGAGCCACACCTGGTGGTGCTCAGGGAACCATATGGGGTGCCGCGGATTGAACTGGGGTCAGTGGCGTGTGCTGTACAGCTTCTTAAAATGTCTTCACTCGGGGCCAGAGCGATAGCCCAGTGGGTAGGGCGCTTGCCTTGCACACGCCCGGCCTGTGCCATCCTGGGTTCGATCCCCGGCATCCCATATGGTCCCCGAACACCACCGGAGTAATTCCTGAGTGCAGAGCCAGGAGTAATCCCTAAGTGTTGCCGGGTGTGACCCAAAAAGCAAAAAAAATAAAATAAAATAAAATAAAATAAAAAAACTTCTTCACTCATGACCTTTGCAGCAGAAGCTTTCATGTGACCCTGGGTATTCAGGGATACGCGACAGCAAAGTCAAACATTTTCTGGTAACAGATTATAAACTTATCAACGTATTTACAAACAAGTGCTTAAGATTTCCACAACCTTCACGTGCTGTACACAACCACACAGGCCACAACCTCGTACAGAAAGGGAGGGCCTGAGCACAGATGAGCTGGGATTTTGAACCAAACCCAGGAAACAAACTGAGCTACAGCCTCCAAGGCTTGTTGGCCAAAGAACTAAACATAAGGGGGCCGAGGGGTTAAAGAAACCAAAGCTATAGATCCTGCTCTCAGGGCACCAAGATGTTGAGGGACACGTAGACAATTCAGAGGAAGCCTTACCTATGTCTGAATACACGATTGTTTCTTCGGTTCCGCCTTGGCAAGGACCTCTCCCCTAAGGAAAGAGTTGAGGAGAATTAAGTGAATTCAAAGATGTTTGCTGAGACTGAAGACCTGTTCTTTTAAGTTATTGTTTTAGGGTCACACCAGACAGTGTTTAGGGCTCTGCCACCATTGAGCTACAGACACTATCACTAATGTCACTTAAATGCACATTTTTCTGACTTCTTGGCTTTAATTTAGGGCCACATCACTAATGTTCGGGGTTAGTTACAGCACAGTGCTCAGGGGTAGCTCCCAGGGTAGTGGGGACCACATGGTCAGTTGTCAGTTGTCTTCTTGTTCGTCGATTTGCTCGAGCGGGCACCAGTAACATCTCCATTCGCTGGGAATGAGGTTCATTATTGCTACTGTTTTTGGCATATTGAATATACCACGGGTAGCTTGCCAGGCTCTGCCCTGGCCCTGGGTTCACCCCAGGGAGCTCAGTCTTTTTCTATGGGCAGAGCCCTGTGTGTAGACAAGCCTGTCTCCTGTCTGCCACTTGCCAACGCAGCCAGGCACTGCAGGCACACCTGCAAAACCTTGAGGGGCAGGGACAAAAAACACTTTTAATTAGTTAATCGGGTTTGGCAAGCATCCAAGTCTGGAATGCAGAGAACATAAACCAACACTGGTGGAGCAGTGAGATAAGTATGAGAATTGATGGATCCAAAATTGATGAGTCCAGTAGGTCAGTGACATGGTACCAATGGTAAAATGAGAGCTCGTGCAAGATGGGACCAGACAGTATGGGGGGTAAACGCTGCATGTGGCAACTCCGAGTATATCCTCAGCACCACACGCTTCTCAAGTTCTCCACGAGTGATTCCCTGAGCAGAGAGTAAAATCTGAGCTCAGGAGTAAAATCTAAGCACCTCTGGGAGTGGCCCAAATCCCTCCACCACAAAAAAAAAAAAAAAAAAAAAAACCCACCTCCCAGAGGTCCCACACATACAAAGCATTCACTTCAGTCCTTCGGGAATCTCCCAGACCTGTTTTCCTGTTATGTAACAAACCTTCCATCATTTACCCAAGCATTTTTTATTTTTATTTATTTATTTTTGCTTTTTTGGGTCACACCTGGCAATGCTCAGGGGTTTCCTCCCTGGCTCTGCACTCAGGAATTACTCCTGGCAGTGCTCAGGGGACCATATGGGATGCCGGGATCGAACCCGGGCCAGCATGGGCCAGCTGCATGCAAGGCTAATGCCCTACCCGCTGGGCTATCACCCGCCCCCTAAGCATTTTTTAAATTCATTAAGAAATGCCCTTCTTAATAAACTCCAGCTGAAGTTTGGAAACTCCTTTATATGACATTCTACAAGGTAAGAATAAAGCATAAGCCATCCAACTCTTCTGTGTTGTAGTAGTCTGCTCGACCAGGAGCAGACCTCAGGAGAAAGGGACAGAGCAGAACCTCCTGCAGGGCCGGGAGCCGCATCACCATCTGAAGGGGTGACGAGGTGACTCAGTCAGGCCGGTGCAGGCTGCGAGTCAACGCCACCCTAACCCCAGCGCTTCCAGGCCCACTAAACCCTAACACACAGGCCACTCACTGGACATCTCTACTGGTCAGATCCCCGAGGGTCTTTCCCAATTCTGAGGTCACTAGAGAGGTGAACCTTTAGGAACCTTGCGATGACACTCCACCCTTCTCAGCCGTGTAACAAGCCTGTCTGCCCTAAAGCTGCAGAACTACAGAGCTCTGTGTGCGCAGGTGCATGACGTGATATGGAATCAATGCAAGTTCTGAAGTTAAACATCCTGGATCAAACGCCAGTTCTAGCCAATCGACCTGAGAACCGCAACTTTACCATCTGCAAACTGGACTTAGACTAGGTTAAGGCCCTGAGAGTTCCAACTGAGATCACTGTGTGAGAGCTCGGTGTCGCGTGGGCAGAAGCCGACCACAGATACGATGTCGCTGTGTGACAGCACAGCACCGGCCCAGTCCTGTGCTGGTCTCACGCCACAATAACGCTTTGCCCTCACAGAAAGTTAGTTTATATTTTCTTTCTCTCTTTTTTTTTTTTGTTTTGTTTTTTGGGTTACACCCGGCAATGCTCAGGGGTTAATCCTGGCTCTTCGCTCAGGAATTATTCCTGGTGGTGCTCGCGAGACCATATGGGATTGAACTCGGGTCGGGCACATGCAAGGCAAACGCCTCCCTGCTGGACTATCGCTCTGGCCCCATATTTTCTCTTAATTGAATTAATCTGCTTCCCTCCTTTTATCTTTACATAAGGAGCAAAATTTCCACCCTGTAAGTTATCCCTGTCCTAGGATCTGTCGCCACAGCTGACTATCACTTTTTTTTTCATTTTATTATTGTTTTATTTGGCTTTCGGGAACACATCTGGCTGGGCTCAGGGGCCCAGATGTGGTGCTGGGATTAGAGCCTGGCTCAGCTGTGTACAAGTTAAGAGCCTTCCAGCTTACCCTTCTGGCCTCAATATTACGTATTTGTAATTCTTTTCTCAGGTGCTTGGAGCTGGACTCGGGTTCTACACACCTGAGGCATGAGCTCCACCGCTGATGCACATCCCCAGTCGCTCATGTTTGAACCAGAGCCGAGTCTCGTAGTCGCTGCCACTAAACCCGTCCCTCCATCAGCTGCCCTACTTACCCTATGTGACCACGCATGATAAAGTTCACTCAGAAGAGTGCAGGACCAAGCACACAGGAGAGTAGCATAATTTATTTTTCTGTTTTTGGGAGGCTGGAGGGCCTCCTCAGCAGTGCTTGAGGGTCAGGAGGCATCTCCCAGATGGTAGCCACCACATCCAGTGGTGCTTGTGGGGGTCCATGTAGTGCTAGGGATCAGACTGGGGTCCCTGTGCATGCAGAGTAACGCTCAGCTCTTGGAGCTATTTCCCTAGCCCCGACACAAATTCTTTCTCACCAGGTTTTAAATCAAAGCTCTCCTTGGGCCTGGAGGTAGGGCACTTAGCTTGATTGCAGTAGACCCCAGTTCAATCCCCAGCACCCCTCTGGTCCCCCAAGCATTGGCAGGAGTCAGAGCCAGGAGTAATCCCTGAGCACTGCCATGTGTGGCCAAAAACAATAGAAGCTTTCCTCACAGAGAACTACAGAGACACTTAGTTTGGCCGATCAGATGTCAGACGTGAGACAAGTGCCATCTTTCCTGAGCTCTTCCCGGTCTGTCCTGCTCCACCAACTTACCAAGGAGACACCACGGTGCTGTGTCCCCAGGCAACATAGGAGGCTCTGTCATCCCGGGCAGGAGAGGCCGTGGCCACGTACACCTGATTATCAACAGCCCTGCAGAAATGGACAAAGAAAAGGTAAGTCATAGACTGTCGATATTACTGACTTACAGGATTTTTTCTTTCCTGAGTATACAGAGTTTTCTCTTATTTTATTATTATGGAGTTTTTGGTTTAGGGGCCGCATGTGGTGGAGACCCTTCTGTGCGTGGGGCTCAGGTCCCGTGGTGCCTGGTCCTGGGCCTCCATCCTGTGTGCGCAGCTCCTGGGCTACCTCTCTCGGCCCAAGAGCGCTTCTTCAAAAAAGGACAGAATAGGGGCCAGAGCAATAGCACAGCAGGTAGGGCGTTAACCGTGAGGCAGCTGACCTGGGCTCGATCCCTGGAATCCCATATGGTCCCCTGAGTACCGCCAGAGTAATTCCCGAGTGCAGAGCCAGGAGTAACCCCTGAGCATGGCTGGTATGACCCCAAATAGCAATAAACAAACAAAAAAAACAAACAAATAAACAAAAGAACAGGATATGATGGCTCAAATGCAAAATCACTTTCCTGGGGCTGGAGAGACGGTACCGTGGGTAGGGCGCTTGACTTGCATGCAGTCAAGTCAGGTTCAATCCCTAGGGTCCCATATGGTCCGCCAAGCCTGCCAGGAGTAATTTTTCTTTTTTTTTTTTTTTGCCTTTTGGGGGTCACACCTGGCAATGCTCAGGGGGTTACCCCTGGCTCTGCACCTCAGGAATTACTCCTGGCGGTGCTCGGGGACCATATGGGATGCCAGGGATCGAACCCTGGCCGGCATGAGCCGGCCGCGTGCAAGGCAAACGCCCCTACCCGCTGGGCTATCGCCCCCGGCCCCAGCCAGGAGTAATTTCTCTGAGCGCAGAGCCAGGAGTAATCCCCTGAGCATCACCAGGTGTGGCCCCATAACATAAATAAATTAAACAAACAAAAAAAAGTAGAAGCACTTTTACAAGTCAAGGAACCTTCCCTTGGGGGCTGGAGACAGTCCAGGGGTTAAGGTGCTAACCTTGCACACAACGAAGCCTGCTTTGATCTCTGGTACTGCATGTGGTGCCCTGAATGCTGCACGGGTGATCCCAGAGCCCAGAGCAGGCGGTAAGCCCACTGCATCCAGAGACCATCCAATAGCCTTAAAGTCTATCACTGCATAAGTCAGTTCTCAATCTGGGGTCAATTCTCCCAAAAGGGAGGACTTTGCCAGTATCCACTGGCCTTTCTAACTATCGTGACAATGGGGACACGGCTGACATTGCAGAAACCAGGACTGCCGCCATGCCCAGGGCAGTTGGACAGTGAAGAGGCTCTCCCGTGGAATGTCAGGAGCACAGGGGCCAGAGCCTCCCAGCAGAGGCAGTAGTGGATGCACTGGTCTTGCTGGGCGGCAAGGTGCCCACATGCCCACATGCCCTTTCCTGGCCACACTGGCAGTGCCATCATCCCAGATCCGCTAAGAATATCCAGGAGCAGTACTGACCCACCAAGCCACCTCACTCGGGGCCCTCTGGACTCCATCAGAAGCCCCATGTCAGGCATTCCTGTTATTTCCCAACCTTTCCGCTCTCAACAACACTCGTGTCTAGGGCTGAGAGAGAGTGCGTGGGCTGGGCACTCAGCCAGCCCTGGTTCAATCCCAGACACCATATATGGTCCCCTGAGCCTTGCCAAGAATGAATACTAAGTGCAGATCCAGGAGTAAGCCCCGAAGACCGCCAGGTCTCTCTCAAAAAAAAAAAAAAAAAAAAAAGCCAACCTCCCCCAACAAGACTGCATTCACAAAAATTTGTGTCATCATATAATCTGTGTCTCATCTTCCACCCTAAAAACCAGCCAAACATCTCTACTTTCCCTTCAATAAAAATTAGCAACATGGGGCCGGAGCGATAGCCCAGCGGGTAGGGCGTTTGCCTTGCACGCGGCCGGCCCAGCCGGCCTGGGTTCGATCCCCGGCATCCCATAAGGTCCCCCGAGCACCGCCAGGAGTAATTCCTGAGTGCAGAGCCAGGAGTAACCCCTGAGCATCGCCGGGTGTGACCCAAAAAGCAAAAAAAAAAAAAATTAGCAACAGGTGAGAGCAATAGTATAGCAGTTAGGGCATTTGCCTTGCACATCGCACACCCGAGTTCAATCCCTGGCATCCTATGGGTTCCGTGGCGCACCACAGGAACACAGAATCACGGTCGGAGTGATTCCTGAGTACAGAGCCAGGAGCAACTCCTGAGCATTGCCGGGTGTGACTCAAAAAAAGAGAAAAAATCGGTAACCATCTCCAGAAACGAACAGAGTTGAGCACCATCCCGTGTGGAGAGAAGAGAATATTAATCGAGAAAAGACAAAAGAAGCCTTGTAGGGGGGCTACAACATACTAAAGATTCCTGAACTTCGTGCCTGCAACGAACGGGTTGGAACAGAGCCTGTAAAGTGCGTGTTGGCAGAGCACAGGTCTGGACAGGCACCCCAATCTCTGTAACATCGCCGGGTGATTCCTCTTTCCGACTCTGGATTCCATGCCATCCCGTGTGGCAGGGGCACCAATCCATGCCCTACCTGGTACCTCTCCAAGTGGGAATCTTGCGAGGAAATGATGAAGTGCTTGAGGAGCTTCCTTACCGGCCTCTCTGGAGCAGCTCCCAGTGGGCTGGTCCAGTGGTCAGGTTAAAAGCTCCAGGGTAGACCAGCAGCTGGCAGTCTGGGAGAGAAGGGTCAGAAGAGCACACCGAGGTGAGCGACCAACCGCAGCCATCCTCTCAGACAGACCAGAGGGGCCCAAACGAAAAGCTTTTCCAGACATGGAAAGAAGCTAGTCAAATCAGTCAGAACTCCTTTAGTCACGTGTGAAACACACAGCACACAGACAACACACACAGAGTGGTTACTGATGCCCCAAACCACAGTATCACACTCCATTTTTAAGACAGTGGACAGCTGTTCAGATTTCTCTTAACGCCATCAGGTTAACTCCACGTGGCCAACGTCTATGATTTAAAAAAAATTTTTTTGGCTGAATGTGGGGCGAGTGAGTGCTCTAACGCCTCCTGACAAGAGTCAAGGAAGACAGTGGGCCCAGGGCCCGTGATCGCAGGCTCATTTAGCAGGATATGAGTCAACCCACTTGTACCCCCTGCACTGTGTAAATCAAATCACATCACATCAGAATCAGGGGTAGCTTTGGGAGCCTACTCTGAATGCTAATACTTGGCTGAGTACAACTTTTAAAAATGCTCTCTCCTTAATTCCCACCATTTCTAGTCTCATACCACTTACCTGAGAAAACTGAGATCACCTATTCTGAGAGATGAATTCTATTACAGTGTCAAAGGGAGAGCTGGGAGCAGACTCCGCTCTTTCCAACGGCACTGTGATTATCAAGACAGGCTACTTCTCTGGGCCCAAATGTCACTGACTATGTTTCTACTGCACCCTACAGGCTAGTGACCGGTCAACTGCAGGAGAATAGAGACCATGTCTTCATTGCTATGGACTCCAAGTGACTCTTATCAAAGGACCAGGAGGGGGTTTGATGCAGATTATTTAGATAAAAAAGTTCCCACATGGGGGGAGGGGGAGTTCCCACAAACTTCCTGGAGCCCTCAAACACCTCCTGACCCATATGCCACAGCAATCTGAGGAGACAGCTGGAGTGGCCAGATTAAGACTTCAGGTACTAACACCCTGTGAAAGAGCGGCCGCACACCAAGCTCCCAAGTACTTCCACAATCCAGCCGTGCAGCCGCAATGCTGCCTTACCTCTCTGTGCATAGACTTGTGCAAGTTCTGCAAAGCGGATATCATAGCAGATGCCCAGGCCCACTCTGCAGTAAGCTGTTTCCAAACAAAAAGGCACAAATAAAACATTAATCTCCTGCAGCATGGGGTGGGGGCAAGGTGGAGCTTCCTTGACTTAATAATCACACACACACACACACACACACACACACACACACAAAAAATACTGCAGGGCTCATGGATAGATATGGTTTATTGGACCAGTACAGCTTGACCCTCATCTCACAAGCATATGGCTTGCATCGGTAGAGATAGAAACTGATTCTAACTGAATTATTTTCTACGCAGGAGCTGTCCCATCACAAGCTAACAGATAAGCTCTGGAAGTTGTCATACGATGGGAGGCTCTGACCAAACAGGCAAGCAACAACAGGTCCAATCCTGAGTTCTCTGCATCCTTCCTGTTCCAGATCTCCCAACAAAGCTCTCACCAACTCATGTCTGGTTCCCAGCAAACGGAGAAGGATGTAATGGAAAATGAAAGAAAAACCTGATCCTTTGCCCTGGACCTGCTAAAGGAAGCAAACTGATCAGTACATACGAGTATCAAATGTGGAGAAACTGTTGCCAGGACTCAATGTTTTAGACTCTTGAAATGTGATTTTCCCAGGAACGTCGATGTCAAACAGATGGATCTGCATTACAAACAACTGACTTGGTTATCTTTTTTCCAGTAGGGTTTAAAGACACTCAATTATAAGTACTTTTGTGGGCAGATATGCCATCTATTATTAACCGTATGAGCAGTTCCCCTAGTCTACCCACAACCCACCATACAAGCTGACCAACACTGAATCAAAATGAACCTAACAAAGGAAACTGGAAACATAATGTAGTACAGTTTATCATCCTTTTCTACTTGTGTAAATCCATGACTAGGTTTCTTATGGGAAGAGATGAATAAATTAGCTGCAATATATATATATATGTATATATATATATATACATATATATATATATATCCATATACACACACAATGTCTTCCATGTTAAATGCTAAGTGAAGACTCAGAACCATAATCAAACTGACAAAAGGCAAGAGAGAAGGATGGCGATGACTAAAAATAGAAAAACTTTTGCAAAGTAAATTTAGAAATATATAAAACAACAAATCATTTCTGAACTGAATTTATTCAAGGACTGTAAGTATGATTCAACATGAGAAAGATCAATGTAGTTTATAGCACTGAAAAAATGATCATCTTATTTTACTTTTTTTTCTTAACTGGCCACACCTGGTGATACACAGGGCTGACTCCTGGTTCTGCGCTCAGGGATCACTCTTGGCAGTGCTTGGGGAACCATAGAGGATGCTGGGATGGAACCTGGTTTGGCTGCATGCAAGGCAAGTGTCTTAGCTGCTGGAGTACAGCTTTACCTTCCTGCCAAAAACGATCAAGTTAAGGGTACACAATGAGCATCTGATAAAACATCTATCCTTACTTTAAAAACAAAATAAGAGGACAGAGCTATAGTCCAGTGAGTAGGGTGATTGCCTTGCATGCAGTCAGGCCCAGGTTTGATCTCCAGTATGCCATATGGTCCCCCGAGCACTGCCAGGAGTAAAAGTAATTCCTGAGTGCAGAACCAGGAGTAACCCCTGAGCATTGCCAGGTGTCCCCCCCAACCAAAAAAAAAATAATAAAGGCCAAAAAATAAAGTAATTCTAGGAAGGGAACTTCTTTATTCTAAGACTGTCCACAGCAAAAACTAAATAGGGGACTGGAGTGATAGCACAGTTGCTATCAAAAAGTTGATGGGCTAAAATTACTAGAGTCAGTGAATTTGAAAATAGATTAACAAAATGCGCCCAACATGAAGCAAAGAGAGAAAAAAGTCTAAAAAGCAAAATCAGAGTTGTAAAGACCCGTCCGCCTAGCACACATACACAGCAGTCTCCTAAGGAGAGGGGTGAGACGATACAGGGGATGAGCTGCTTGCTTAGCATGCGGCCCACCCAGGTCCAGTCTGCAACAGCCACTGTGGCCCCCAAGCACCTCCAGATGTGGCCCCAAAACAAACGGGAGAACACAACAGGGAAATCTTACACCAAACAATGCTCCCATTTCCCAAATGCAGTGAAAGACTTGACAGACTCAGGATGTACCAAGTAGAAAAAAGAACCCAAAGAACATGGTATCAAGGCACATGAGAGCCAAAATACTGGAACTTTATGGAAGTCATGAAACCTGCAGGGAAATACAAGCTGCATGACTTTGGGCTGAGCAATAGTACAGAGGGCAGGGAGCCGCCTTGAATGCAGCCAACCTGAGTTTGACCCTTGGCGTCACATCCAGAGCCCCACCAGGAGTGGAGCACAGAGCCAAGAGGAAGCCCTGAGCACCCTCAGGTCCGGTTCCAAAAATTAAAAGTAACAAACAAAAATGATGGTCTCAGTGAGAAAAAAAGAGTATAGAAGATACTAAAAAAACTCAGACTTTTTTGCTGTTTTTTTTTTTTCCTTTTTTGGGTCACACCCGCGATGCTCAGAGGTTAATCCTGGCTCTAAACTCAGGAATTACTCCTGGCGGTGCTCGGGGACCATATGGGATGACGGGATCGAACTCTCGGCCGGCATGGGCCGGCTGAGTGCAAGGCAAACGCCCCTACCGCTGGGCTATCGCTCCGCCCAAAACTCAGACTTTTTGAAGAATTAAAAAAAAAATTAAAAAAACCTGTCAACCCATGATTCCCTTACAACAAAATCACTTTCGAGAGAAAACAAAATAGTAAAGCTAAATTAAGAGGCCTTTTTATTTGAAAGAAATTAAAGATACCAGATAGAAATAGGATCATCAGGAAGGGAAAAAAGCTAAGTATCTGCACAAACAAAAAGGCTTTGTTTGGAGCTGGGACGCTAACTCATTGGGCCGGAGCCGTCCCTGTGCACGCGGGAGGCCTCTGTTCAACCCCAGCACCACCGGTCCTCTGAGTACCAATGAATGTGGCCCTGAAAATAGAAAAACTAAACCAAAAACCAACTTGTATTCCATGAATTTAAGACATATGCTGAAAGCAATTTGCACGACAACTTTGAAATTGGAAAAAAAAAAACATCAGGGGCTCTGGCATGTGGCTCAGTGGCGAGGGCCGCCTTCGTGTGAGGATGAAAATTCAATCTGCCCCTCCCTAAATACCCCGTGTCAAGTGCCATTCCCAGGGAGCACCACAACCAAGTGTGTATCCCTGGGCACACCACAAGTACAACAACGGGAAGGGGAATGAGGCGGGAGACTGGTAGGATTTTAGATCCTGACCAGCAGTCACATGGGTTTATCTTTGCAAACGCCACTAAATTGCTACTGACTGCATGTGTGTCCCTGAAAAGTACGGGTAAAGAATTCCAAGATGTTCCTAGCACTTCCTGGAGCTATCTCCTTAAAGACACATGGTATAGAGGCTGGGGGGGTGTATCTCAGTGGCGCAGTAGCTGCCTTGCAAGAATGAGGACCTGGTTTCAATGCCCCGAACAAGAGCATAAAAGCAATAGCTAGAGAGGGTTTTACAGGGACCACTTATGCAAAGCAGACTGAGAAGCTGGAGCATGTCAGTTCGTATATGCCAGGATCTGAGAAAATGCAGGTTCTTGGTACCGCATCCAGTTTCCAATACTTGGAACCTTTATCATTGCAGCTGACTGTCTTGGCTAGAGAAGTCATTTAACGCCGTTGAAGAGGATTTGTATGACACTGACAGTGACACAAAGTATTTTACCAGTTTCTAGTGCTTTGGCCAAAAAAGTTTACAACCTACAAGAGCCCTCACAATCAAAGAAAATAAGGCGCTGACGAGCCCATACAGAAAGCGAGAACAGCAGAACTCTGTCAACAATCAAGCTGATGATTTTGGGGATTTCTTGTATTTGAGCCTCACTTGGGAATGCTAAGGGGTTACTTCTGGCTCTGAGCTCAGGGATCACTCCTGGCAATATGGGATGCTGGGGATTGAACCTGGGTAGGCTGCATGCAAGGCAAGCCCCCTACCCACAGAGCTCTCTCCAGCCTTTCAACAATCAAGCTAACGAAAAGAAATTGTCACATCAATTTTCTTTGGAGGTACTGATTCCTGACTTACAGCTCCCTAATTCCTGAATTTCTTGAAATTTATATGATCAATAGGACTTGGAGCTTTAGGGTGCTAAAGCTCCAAATTTCACATGAATTATCTGTAATATATTTATATATATATATATATATATAACATACATATGTATATATACATTTAGGTATATATATATATATATATATATATATATATATATATATACATATATGTATATGAGTTTCTTCATATTCCTGGAGCAAGCAGATGCCATTGGGCTACAATGGCATTGTGACAGGGACAAATGGAAATGTTACTGGTGTCCGCTCAAGCAAATCGATGAATAATGGGATGTCAAGTGATATATACAAGGGATGGGGTTTGGGTGGGAAATGAGGGTCTCTGGTGGTGGTGGGGGCACACTGGTGATGGGATTGGTGTTGAACGATGAATCTTTCTAACAACTGTATTGTGAAAAATTTTTGTACTTTGTAAATCACGGTGTTTAAATAAAGTCTAAAAAAAAATGTGTTGTCTGTATGACAGAAACCCGAACATGAACATCTTTGTAATTGTAAATCTCACGGTCATATAATAAAATATTAAAAAATAAAAAAAAGAAACATCATTTTCTAACTCAACTGAAGGAACTTTTTTAGGTTGGGGCTCTGTGTGGTCCAGAATACTTTTCCTTCTCCACCAGATTTCCAGAGCCTCCCGAGCCCATGATGATGAAACGTGATAGCTGTCTACATCAAGATCAGAAATGTTAATATCACTGTCAACATGTTTCCTAGATAATAATAAAAACAGAAACGTTTGAAGTTGGCTTTATAAAAAAGTGTTGTCCGTACACCACTGCACCGTGGTGGTGGAGGTTTTGGGTTGACTAGTAGAAACCCACTCTGTTCTAGAAATTCAGAAAGTGAATGCAAGAACACAAGTGGGCCAAAATTGCACACAAAACCCAGAAAAAAGTCATAACTTTATCAATATCATTCCCATATATGAGCTGTAATGGTCACTATAATTAGTGCCTGCTAAGGGAGCCGGCATGGAGATGGGGGTGGGTGGAAAATGAGGGTATTTGATGGTGATGGGAGCACACTGGTGGTGGGATTCTGAACAAGGAATGTTTCTAACAACCGTATTGTGAAAATATTTTACTTTGTAAATCACGGTGTTTAAATAAAAAATGTAAATAAAATATAAAGACTGCAAAAGTCAGATCAAAATGCATTAAAGATCTCAACATCAAAACTGAATCTATAAGGTATATTGAAGAAAACATGGGCAAAATCCTCTATGACACTGAAGCTTAAAGACGAAACACCATAACAAAGCAATTGGAAGGGAAAATAAACACATGGGATTATATGAAACTGAAAAGCTTCTGCACCTCAAAAGAAACGGTGACCAAGATACAACAACAGCCCTCAGAAAGGGAAAGGATATTTACCCAACATCCATCTGGTAAGGGGTTAATATCAAAGATATATAAGACACTGGTAGAACTTTTCAAGAAAAAAAAATCCAACCCCATTAAGAAATGGGGAGAAGAAATGAACAGAAATTTCCTCAAAGAAAAAAATTCAAATGGCCAAAGGTACATGAAAAGTGCTCTTCATCATTACTCATTAGGGAGATGAAAATCAAAACAACAATGAGATGCTGAGTGAAATCAGTCAGAAGGAAAAGGACAGATAGAGAATTACTGCATCATTTGTGGGATATAAATATATTCCAGTGTTCTACTAATTGTTGAAAATGGTAACACCAGATTAGAATTGAGCATTGAATATAGGCAAAGGAATATAAATGATAAACCTTAAATGTATGTAGGGAAAGCCACAATGTGTAAATAAGGGAGGGGGAGGAGAGAGAGAGAGAGAGAGAGAGAGAGAGAGAGAGAGAGAGAGAGAGAGAGAGAGAGAGAGAGAGAAGAAAAAGTGCCTGCCATAGAGGCTGACTGGGGAGAAGGGAGGGAATAGGGGACATAGGTGGTGGGAAATGGGCACTAGTAGACGGATGGGTGCTGCAACACTGTATGATTGAAACCCAGTCATGAATATCTTTGTAATTGTATATCTCACGGTGGTTTAATAAAATAAAATTTAAAAAAGAGATATCATCTCACTCCACAAAACAGGCACATATCCAAAAGAGCAAGACCAGTGCTGGTGTAGATGCAGGGAGAAAGGGACTCTCACCATCAATGGTGGGTATGTCAACAGGTCCAGTCTTTTGGGAAAACAATATGGACATTCCTCCAAAAACGAGATATTGAGCTCCCATTTTACCCAGCAATATCACTGCTGGGAATATAACCTATAGACCCCAAAACACACAATAGAAACACCATCAGCACTTCTATATTCATCACAGCACCATTCACAATAGCCAGAATCTGGAAACAACTTGAGTGCCCAAGAACAGAAGACTGGATAAAGAAACTATGGTACATCTACACAATGGAATACTATACAGCCTTCATTTAAAAAAAATGAAATCTGCCTACAAATGGATGGATATATACTGCTGAGTGAAATGAGTCAGAAGGAAAAGGACAGACATAGAATGACTGCATTCATTTGTGGGATATAAATATACGCCAGTATTCTACTAATTGTTGGAAATGGTAACGCCAGATTAGAACTGAGCGTTGAATGTGGACAAAGGGATACACATGATAACCCCTAAGTGTGTGTGGCAAGCCATAATGTAAGAGAAGGGAGAGAGAGAAAAAGAGGGAGGTAGGGAGAGAGAGAGGGAGAAGGAGAGGAAGAGAAATAGAGGGAGAAAGAGAGAAGAGGCAAAGTGTCTGCTATAGAGACAGGCTGAGGACAGGGGTAGGGAATCTTGGGACATTGGTGGTGGGAAATGTGCACTGGTGGAGGGACGGGTGCTGCAACATTGGATAAATAAAACTCAATCATGAACAGCTTTGTGAATGTCTATCTCATGGTGTTATAATAAAATTTAAATAAATAAATGAATGTATAAATAAAGTATAAAGACCTGTGCCAGAGCAATACTACAGCAGGGAGGGCATTTACCAAGCACACAGCTGACCTGGTTTCAATCCCTCGCATCCCATATGGTCTCCGAAAGACTGACAGAAATAAGTCCTGAGTGCAGAGCCAGGAGTCGCCAGTGTGACCCAAAAAGCAAAATAAAAAATAAAATAATGGGGGCTGGAGCGATAGCACAGGGAGTAGGGCGTTTGTCTTGCACGTGGTTGACTGAGTTTGATCCCCGGCATCCCATATGGTACCCTGAGCACCGCCAGGAGTAATTTCTGAGTGCAGATCCAGGAATAACCCCTGAACATTGCTGGGTATGACCCAAAAGGAAAAAAAATATATATAAAAGAGGTTGAAAACGAAAAATTAGAAAATGTACCATACAAATAAGTAATCATAAGAAGTCGAGTCACTGTAGAAAATATCAGGAGTTAAAATATACTTCAAGATAATGCAAGAAAAAAAGGGAAATTTATAACAGGTCAACTTACCAGAACAATCCTATAGTATATACATTTAGTACTACAAAGTCAGCTCTTGCACAAAGTGCTTTCTATGCAATATAACCCTGGGGCTGGAGCAATAGTAGAGCGGGTAGGGCACTTGTCCTGTATGCTGCTGACCAGGGGTCACTCCCTGACTCCCATATGTCACTATAACAGTTGTATTGGCGCAACATTTTTAAACGGAATTAGTAAGTACTCATCAACTTTAAATTATTCATTCATGGGGCCGGAGCGATAGCCCAGCGGGTAGGGCGCTTGCCTTGCATGCGGCCGGCCTGTGCCGCCCGGGTTCGATCCCGGCATCCCATATGGTCCCCTGAGCACCGCCAGGAGTAATTCCTGAGTGCAGAGCCAGGGAGTAACCCCTGAGCTGAGTTGCTGAATGTGACTCAAACAGAAAAAAAATATATATATCCATTCAGTTTTAGGAGGCTAGAGCGGCGATACAGAGGGTAGGGCATTGGCTTGGCACACAACTGACGGAGGTTTGATCCTTGGATCCCATATAGCACCACAAGGAGTAATTCCCTGCGTGCAAAGCCAGAAGTAAGTCCTGAACACCACTAGATGTGGTCCCTAAACAAACAAATAAAACCCTAAACAATTCTAGTGGAGATCTATACAAGTTTTTTCTTTACTAAAATGAACCAAAAAAAGATAATAAAATGAACAAGGTACATGTAAAAATGCCAACTGTGACACCTAGTCAAATGTCTGACGTGAAAAGTAAACGACTGACTTTGGGACCTCACAGCAAACTCTTAAGAGGCAATGAGATTACTACGTGCGCTACTTACCTTTCTGTGCTTTACCAGTAGAGTGCCATCTGGTCCAAACACAGCACAGGTGTTATATAATTTCCCGGCATCCTCTTCAGGAATGGAACCTTTCATTGAGGGAAAATATACAGGTACAGAAAATGTTCTGAATAAACCATTATTTTATATCTGACAAAAACTTGATGAATTTTCCCTTGGGTTCAACAATAAAGCTTATTATTTTCGTTTTCAGAGTTTACTATTTTCTAAGAGGTATTGAATCATAGGTGACTATTCTTGCATTTTTCTTGCTGTTGCTGAATACAGTCTTTCAGGGATAAAATTTAGGATATAGATAAAATATAACTAGGACAGATGTCATAGACATTTTCAAATTTTATTTTTATTCTATTATTATTATTATTTGCTTTTTTTGGGGTCACACCTGGCAACGCTCAGGGGTTACTCCTGGCTCTTTGCTCAGGAATTACTTCTGGTGGTGCTTGGGGACCATATGGGATGCTGGAGATCAAAACCGGGTCAGCCATGTGCAAGGCAAATGCCCTACCCATTGCGCTATCGCCCGGCCCTGTATTTTTATTTTTAATCCATTTCTATTACTGAGCTGTACTCAGTCTATAACACGTGGTGCCTTGGGAAATTCACGGTTGTTCAAACTGAAATATACAGATGTCTCACAGCAGCAGAGTATTAAAAATGGCTTAAATATGGAAATATAAGCTACATTACATAACGGAATGTATCTCTTCTTTTCTGCCTTCTTTTCATAATATGGAAGTAACTTTGCTTGCTTGTATTTGTGGAACAGACTTTACGGTACTAATTTTTTATTTAATCAAATGGAACCTTCTAAAATATATTTCAAAACCACATAAATAAAGTTATCTTAATGTATGTGCTCACTTTTGAAAAGAAAACATCGTAATCCTGTATTAGTATACTGAAAGATTCAGATGTGGTTTTTCTTTCCACTGTACTTTTCTCCTGGAAAAAAATCACTCTTATCACTTGATTTGGGCTGTACAATATTTGTCTGTTTGTTTTGTTTTGGGGCCACACCTGATAATACTCAGGAGCTACTCCTGCCAGTGCTCAGGGGACTATCTGGGATGCCAGGGATCGAACCTGAGTTAGCTACGTGCAAGGCAAATACCCTACCTGCTGTGCTATTTCTCCAGCCCCAGTTGTACAATATTTACTACTATTTGCAGGCAGGAACCCTGGGTTCCATCTCTGGCACCATGCCGAGCCCCACCATCACTCGGAGCACCGAGCAGGGAGCAGCGCCTAGCATCTACTTCATGCCTTCTAATGGCTAAGTTGTTTGGAAAACTGAAATGTGACAACAAAAATTACCGGATGTTTTTTAATGTTTCAGCCACTATACCTTGAGGGTAGGAAGTTACCTCCTATGAGATATATGCTGCATTCCTTTGCTACTTCTGAAAGCTTCTGTGTTGATTCACCAGGAATCTTTTCTGCATATTCAGGAAAATATTTTGTGCCATATGGAGAATTAAAGCATTCCTAGAATAATGTTGGCAGAGAAAAGGGTCAAAGAAAAAAAAATAAACACCAAAATACCCAATCCATTTTAATTTTGCGATAAAAAACAGTTGTTTCTTCTAATTTGCTCTCCAAAGGGGCAAAGCAGCTAATTAAGAAACATACTGACACCACGAGCTGAGGAGACTGCGCCACCAGGCCGGACTCAGCAGCCAGCCCAATCATATCCTGTTTCCCTGGCTGAAGGCTGAACCTTTGTCTGGAGTCTGCAGAGTGAGCTCAAACCTTGCCAATGCAGGCTCCATCACAGATGGGCTTACTTAGTAGGATTCTGGCTGTTATGATGATCTATAGGCCTTAAATTACATATGAATTAACATAAGCCAAAAACAAATTTTAAAAGCCCATGTATGAAAAAATGCAGGAGCTCTGAAAGCCAGAGCAGCTGTAAGACACTTCCTGAGCAGTAAAGCAGCTCTTCCTAAGCTCCAGCACTACTATTCTGATTCTGTAAAATCTTCACACATCACGGCAGGTGTTTTCCCCAAGCTCTGTGACGTATCATGAAACAAATGGACGACCAGACTTCTCCTCTATTCACACATTCCACATTCACTGATGCTCCCTGTGCAGCGGGCACACTCACTGATCCTGCCTGTGCGGGACACCCAACTCCACGGACCATCACCCTGCACAGGCCAATGGGTCTCAAGGGTGACTGTACGTGGACAGATTTAAAACTACTGAAGCCTGGTGTCAACCCCACGAGGTTATTCTGATGCAATTGTTAGAGTTGTGATCTGGCCCTTAACCAAGTGATTAGAAAGACATTAGGAATAATAAAAAGTTCTTCAGATGGTCCAAGAAGGAAGGTTTGAAAACGTCTGGCACAGAAAATGTGGCAGACATGCGGGGAGTGCAGGATTCTATTTTTAAATTTTTTTTATTTAATATTTCATCATCCAACACAAATCCCACCACCAGTGTGTTCCCACCACCAAAGACACTCATTTCCCACTGCCCCCCATCCCCATGCCTGCTCCCTCAGCTGGCACCAATTATATTGACCACTGCGGCCCACATATGGCAATGCTATTGATAAAGTCCTGACTTCTTTTTTTTTCTGGTTTGTTATAGGCTAATTTGTTCTATTTCTGTTCTTGTACTGACCATCTGAATTTCTACTACGTGGTTGATTTCTACTAGTTTGATGTACCACGTGGCCACAAAGCAGCCGTGTGCCATGCACAGAGCCGGTAGCAGCCCGGAGGGGCAGGATTCTAGAGCTGTCTATCCAGGCCTCTGGGCTCTGATCCTGACATGTCCATGACTCTTCCCTATGCCCTCCTCTACTTGATGAGAAAGAAATGTAATGTGGCCTTTGGCTGGATTTGTTCTAAAACACACCTCTGGGGGCCAGAGTGATAGTCCAGCGGTATGGCGTTTGCCTTGCATGCAACCGACCTGGGTTTGAACCCTAGCACCCCATATGGTCCCCTGAGCACCACCAGGAGTGATTCCTGAGTGCAGAGCCAGGAGTAACCCACGAGCATCACCGAGTGTGACCCAAAAAGCAAAAAATAAATAAATGAAACATCTATGAAGAGACAGTCCTACCACCTTTATAATGCCAAAGCTTCCTTAGATGTTCCTAACAATTTTCTCTTTTGGGGGGCTAAAATGAGTCTGACCTGGTTCTATAAGCACAATCAAAGAAAGAAAGTTTTGAAAGAAAGGAGCATTTAAGCCCCTCAGTCTATGAGGACTCCGAACAGGATAAAGGACTCTAAAGTTGGTGATCTGTAACCAGGTCTCTGGGCACATTTCTTGCAAAGATCCATCCTAGTGTCATCCTTCAGGCCAACATGGGGAATTTCCAGAACATCTGCTGGCTGGCTCCCAGGACCCCAGAGGACGACAGAGCCAGGGTACACTCTCTGATCGGCCCAGCAAGGCGGGGACCGCAGCACTCACCGGCAAAGAAACGATCTTGGCTCCCTGAGCTGCTGCCTCCCCGGATGAGGTCACAAGCACGAATAAGGTTATTCGATTTTATAGAAGAAACCTGGAGCTGGATGAGGGCCAAGCGGAAAGCTGAGAAGATAAAAGAAGGCCTGCTGATGACTCAGGTGGGGCTGATTCCCCTCTGCCTTCCCCCTGTCCTTCCTCTCTGCCTGCCACAGCTGCCTGGTTGATTCTGAGTCATGGGCAGTACTGTCCCTTATATCTGGGAAGGTCTGAAGACTTTTTCCTTCATCAGTTTTATTAGGTACCATGATTTAAAATACTGTTAATTATACTCGTCATGCGTACATCGTTCCAACTCCATACGCATTAACTCCATAGTACCCACTCCATCTCACCAATACTTCCATGTATCTAACTAAAGTGAGAAGGGGGCCAGAGCAACAGCAGGTGGGGTATTTGCCTTGCACATGGCTGACCCAGTTGGATCCTCGGCATCTCATATGGTCCTCCAAGCACTGCCAGGGAGATTCCTGAATGCATAGCCAGAAGTAACCTGAGCATTGTCAGATGTGATCCCAAAAGCACACCCTCCAAAGAAATACAGTGAGAAGAACTCAAGATAATCCTGAAGATAGCTTATGAAATAATTGTTGAATCTGGATGAAGACCAAAAGAAAAAGTGAAACTGAAAATAAAAGCTAGCAACATTTTGGGGTGTACAGAGACCAAGAGCCACTAGCACGTCCACACACATGTCCGCTGTAACTCATTGGAGGAGATGCGCGAACAGTTATACTGCTGGCTTCCTCTGACCCAATCCCACCCCGAAGTGCAGCTGTCTTGAATTGCACTTGGAACTGACTGACTGGTTCTGCAGCACTGCTGCAGTGTTGGGGAATGTTTGGGGTCCCCAATCGGATTGGGGTCTGTCAGGTTCCCTGGTCACGCTCAGGGCTAATGACCATCCCCTCTGGCCATGAGCACAGAATCACAACCACCAGTTCTTAGAAAGTCCAAAGCGTTGCTTCTCCCAACTTAACTCCACACTAACTGCTACACACTTGCCGCACCACAGCACTGACAGACCGACTCACACCGACTCCCTCTCACACACACGTGCCAACACCCCAAACTAAACTGCAAGAGCTTATAACCTCTCCAGAGGTTGGGAGTAGGGCAGAACCAAAGGTCAAAACCGGCTGGCTGGCTCTTCTTAAGGTGCAAATCTCCAGGGGCACCACACCCCTGCAGCCCAAGCCTATTGAGATGGTAAGGCAGAGTTTCTAGTTTCTTATATAAACACAACATGACAGTCAGGCATAATAACGACACCTCAGATTAAATATATAGGCTGATCTTTCTTGGGGGAGGTCACGTCCTATGGTCCAAACTATGC
The DNA here is from genome assembly GCA_021461705.1 of Cryptotis parvus. NCBI lineage: Eukaryota > Metazoa > Chordata > Mammalia > Eulipotyphla > Soricidae > Cryptotis > Cryptotis parvus. The sequence goes on along the minus strand of JAJIBD010000754.1, from coordinate 104,092 downwards.
TCCCCAGCTAGATAGATCATCTTCCCCCTCAGGGTCCTGCTTCCATCAACCTTGCTCTGCTCCTAGGCAAGTCTGAAGTGCTCTGCTCAGCTGCAAGGCCATTCACCTTATCTGATCAGAACAAAAGCTGCTGTTTCTGACCTTGGTTGGGTCAAAGGAGGGCTTCTAAAAGTTATGCCATATTGTAGCCAGGGTGGGCCCCCGTGAGGACACCACTATAGGAGTGGTACTGGGGCTTATATTTGGAAAAGACGATGGAAACCCAGGAACAAATAATTCATTGTTAAGATAACTCGCCACTGCACTGCTGGACCATCTTTCTGTGTTTATAGAAGAAACATCCATTTGGCCTAAACACATGCAAAAGGCTTATAGGAAGAAGAAAAACAATCCCTCATTAGCAATGCAAAAATCCAGGGCTAGGTAGGGTATGATCCTAAAATGAAGCAGGTAAATTCATTCTCTGAGGCCAAGGGTCACTTCCTCTCTTCAGTTGTAAAATGCAAATACAGGGAGAGTTAAGGTCCCTTAGTCACTATAATCTAGAAATAGAAGACGGGGGGTGGGGGGGGGAATCCAAACTATAGTAACTAAGGGAGACATATATAACATATAGATGTAACACAGATGTGTAATATGTAGTAAATACCATAAAGAACAAGCCAGTGGGACTGGATACAACAGGTGTGTATAAGTGACTGACCCTGGTTCAATCCCAGGCACCCCATAAGGTCTCCTGAGCACCGCTGGGAGTGATCCCTGAGCAGAGCCAGAAGCCAGAGCTCTGCAGGGTGCAGCACTAAAACAAACAAAAAGAAATGGCCCAGAGCTGTAGTACAGCCGGTAGGGTGCTTGTCTTGTTTACAACCGACCTGGGTCCAAGCCCTGGCATCCCATCTAGTCCTGAGCCCTGACAGGAGTGATTCCTCAGCTTGGAACAAGAACTAAGCCCTGAGCATGTCCGGATGTGACCCCAAAACAAAACGATGAAGTGCAGAACTGTGAGCTACCACTTGGGGAACTCCCAGCAGTGTTTGGAGGACCATGAGATGCTAGGGCTCGAACTCAGGGCTCCCATATGCAAACCCCGTGTTCTAGCCTCTTAAGCCACTTCTCCAGCCCCATCAACTCCCTTTTGCAGGGAGTTTTGCAGGGGCTGGAGCGGTAGCAGAGCAGGTAGGGAGTTTGCCTTGAACACGGCTGATCCAGCTTCAATCCTCAACACCCCCTCAGCCCACCAGAAGTGATCTATGAGTGGGGATCCCCAACTCAGTGGAGTTGGAGTGCCCCCCCAGACAACAAACAAAAATATTCTCCTGTAGAGGAGGAAACAGGGTGGCAGGGGAAAGAGGCCCCAGGTCGGTGAACAAAACCACCGTCAATGAAGACTTCACGGTGCCCTCCCCTTCAGTCAGGCCCAGAAGCAAGCCTGTAAAAGCATACTGACAATAGTCTAACACAGCCGAGCAGCACGTCAACAGAAGGGGCTATGAAGCCGACTCCCGTCACCAGCAGGCACGGTGTCCTCGGCTGAACTGAACTGAGAAGCAGCACTTCCACAAGGGTTACCATCCCATGTAAATGCACACGCCCTTGCAAGGGAAGGGACAGTTTCTGCGTTTACAGATCAGGGAACTGGGCTCAAGAGAGCAAATAACCTATTGACAGGAGAAGCTACTGGCTGAGACGCGGCTGGAGTAACTCAGAGTCCTACTTTGCATCACCTCATGTAAAATTTACAAACCACGGAGTCAAACAGCTCGAAACTTAGCCCTGGGATGATCCGGGATGGACACGTCCAAGGAAAATAACACCTCAGCTTAAAGGTCAACGTCCAGAGGCAGAAACAACCTGCCCAGGTGACTGTTGTTTTTTTCCCCTTGGGGAGAGGGTTAGCTTAGAGGACATTCGCCAACTGTGCGGAGGAGGCACAATGTGGAACAAATTAAAATAATTCTTTTGCTTTACAGCCTAAATTTAGGAGATCAAGGCTTTTGTTTTCCCATGGGAGGTATCAAATCACAAATTCGGGCGATGTCTTTGCAAAACTCATACTCAAATAATAATAATAACAACCACAACAATAATAATAATAATAATCAGGGGCCAGAGCGATAGCACAGCGTGGAGGGCGCTTGTCTTGCACTTGGCCGACCGGGTTCGATCCCCGGCATCCCACACGGTTCCCTGAGCATCCCCAAGGGTAATTCCTTAGTGCAGAGTCAGGAGTAACTCCTGAGCATTGCCGGGTGACCCCCAAAAAAGCAAAAGAAAAAAAAATCAAAGAGGAAGAGTGTGAATCCCACTCCATGTGCTCAGGCTCCTCCGTCTGCATCTGCAGTGGGGCAGGCGGCCCTGCACTCGTCTGGAGTTAAGGGATGCAAGCGGCTGTCCAATGGGGGAACGCGGGGCTGCGGCGACCCCGCTGGCCCGCCCGGAAGCCTGGAATCCTCCCGGTCGTGCCCTGGCCCTCAGCCCCTTCCTATTCCAGCAAGCCACGGGAGCGGCGGGTCACGGGGACGCAGGCGGGGAGCTGGTCGGAGAATCCTTCCCTCTTCAAGCGTCGCACCCGCAGCTCCCCTGGGTCCCGGAGTGGGGGCTGCGTCACTTACTGGCCATGGCTCTCCCCGGCAGCACCATGGGCACAGCGGACAGAACAGAGATTTCTGGGAGCAGACAGGGGGCGTGGCCAAGCTTCACGCTGGGGGCGGGTCTGCGTCACGCATGGCCCCGCCCCCGCCCCGCCCCCGGCTCCCGCCGCCGCAACGCCAGACTGGTTCGTTGCAACAGACTTAACCAAACCTGTGGATCGTCTTCCGTTAGAGCAAAGATGTTCAGCTAGACATGAGTAATTACGTAATTACGGGACCCGAGCGATAGTTCAGCGGGGACAGGGGGAGCGTTTGCCTTGCACGCGGCCGACCGGACTGGATCTTCGGCATCCCATATGGTCCTCTGAGCACCGCCTGGACTAATTCCAGAGTGCAGAGCCAGGAGTAACCCCCAGCATCGCCCATTGAGCATCGCTGGCTGTGACATGCCCCTCCCCCAAGGACCAAAATAAAAGGCTATTTACAACACGGGCCTCGGAAGGCCAAAAAAAAAAAAAAACGTGGACGAAGTCGGCATGGTGTTGCTGGTAAACGTTTAACAAGACTCTTCTCTGCAAAAGGTCTATTGATTGATTAGATCGCATCTGTGGCCGGGAATACTGTCAGATGTAACTCAGGACATGACTATAAGTGTCCTCTGTAATGGGGAATGCAGAAGATTCACTAAGGATTTAAATACCCGGAGCGGGTCATTGAGAATAAGGAACATGCTTCCTTATTAAAGTGAAGGGCGCCTTGTAATGTTGAGAAAACAATCCCAACTAACGTGGAATGTATACTTGAATTTGAAGTCACAGAGCCTATATCGAAGTGACAATTTACTGTATATAAAATGTTCGCTAATATTGCTTTAAGACTTTTACATGTGTCGGACTTTTATGTTTTGTATGTTGGTGCTTTTTGTCAGGTTTGAAGAGCAAGATCATAAGACGTGAGATTTTTTTTTTTAATGCTTGGGAAAGTATAGCTTAGGTTGGAATTGATCCTGAGTTTTTATTTTTATTTTGGGTCAGAGCCGATGATGATCAGGGCTTACTCCTGGCTTTGCACTCAGGGATCACTCCTGGCAAAACTATGGGATGCTGGAGATCAAACCCGGTTCTGCTGCGTGCGGTAAGCGCCCCCAAACGGCTGAATTATCTCTCTGGCGCCTCAGTTTTGGCTGTTTTTCTTTTTATTGAGGGGTGGGGGGGATCTCACACCAGGCGATGCTCAGGGGTTACTCCTGGCTCTGCACTCAGGAATTACTCCTGGCCGTGCTCAGGGGAGCATATGGGATGCTGGGGATCGAACCCAGGTGGGTCACGTGCAAGGAAAATGCCTTACCCACTCTATCTCTTCCACCCCTTGTTTCTTTTTTACTTTAAAAAATATTTTATATATGTGTAATATATAAAATATTATATATAATATATATTATACATATAATATAGTATTTGATATGCCAAATACCAGTAAAAATTTTAGACCTCATTCCCATGACCTGATGGAATGGTTTGAGGCTCTTTATGTTCCGGGAGCAAGCAGATGCCCTTGGGCTCTACTAGCATGAGACAGGACATATGGAGATGTTACTGGTGCCCGCTCAAGCAAATCGATGATGAACGGGAAGACAGTGATACAGTGAATATATTATATGTGTAATTATACATATTATATACATATATAATATATATTATATCTAACTCCAGCAGAGCCTCGCAAGAAGCCAGAGGAACCCCCACCACGAAGGCCACCTCATGTTTTCCACATCCAGACTCTCCTTTCCTCATAGCTCCACCTAGCAGAAGAGGTGATCACAATCTGGCTCACGCGGTTGCACGGTTCATCAGTAATTGCTCGAGTTTTGAGGTGACTACTATAGTATCCCACCCGCACGACAGAGCCTGGCAAACTACCCATGTCCTATTTGACATGCCAAATACCAGTAACAATTATAGACCTCATTTCCATGACCTGATGGAATGGTTTGAGGCTCTTTATGTTCCTGGAACGGGATGATGCCCTTGGGCTATCTCCGCATGTGACAGGGCGTATTGAGATGTTACTGGTGCCCACTCAAGCAAATCAATGATATATGGGAAGACAGTGATACAATGATAAATAATAAATGCATCTGGGAGGGAGGGCGGGTTCTGGTCCTGGCCCACCATCCCAATAATGCCTCAGAAGAAGCCAGAGGAATTCCCACAGCATGAGGGCCACCATTTTCAACATCTGGACCACAGCTTGTCAGAGCTCCACCCAAGAGAAAAGCTGATCTCAAGTCCGGCTGGTCAGAGTCCCACCATGTAGAGAAGCCTATTTCAAGCCCAGGTATGCTTGAAGCAGAAACACAGATACATGAGGCAGAGCTGCTACCACTCTCCCCATAGCCCGCAGCCGCTTTACTGCCACACAGTTCATCGGTAATGAATGGAGAGCCTACTTACTACCGAGAGTATCCCACCCACACAGCAGAGCCTGGCAAGCTATCTGTGTCGTATTCAATATGCCAAAAACAGTAACAATAATAGGCCTCATTCCCATGACCTGAACAAATGGTTTGAGGCTCTTCGTGTTCCTATAGCAAGCAGATGCCCTTGGGCTACACTAGCATGCCACAGGGACAAATGGCGACATTACTGGTGCCCACTCAAGCAAATTGATGAACAATGGGAAGGCAAGTGATATAAGTGATATAATATATATAATATTGTATATTGCATATTTATATATATAATATATAATATGTAGTACTATATATTTATATATAAAAGAGCATTTTCCTTGCCCTCAACCAGAATTAAAATATATAAATAAATAAATAAATATATATATATATATATATATGCCCTCCCCCTCTGGACTATCACTCTGGCCCTAAAAATTTTTCAACCATAAAAAGAAATAAAATTTTAATACGTAACACAAATTCATTTGCAATATACAGAGCTCCTGTAAATGTCAGGCTAAGTGAAAAACGTCAGGCACAAAATCAGTGTTTGATTCTTTTTATCACGAAATGTTTACAGTAGGCAAGCCTACAAAATAAACTGGTTGCCAAGGGCTAGAGGCTGGCAGGAGGGCAGGAGGGCTGCGGCCTGTCTGCTAATGGGTATGGGGTTTCTGATTGTGAGTCTTTGCTCCATCTTCTGGTGTTGTCTACAGAATCTCTGAACCTCGTCTTGAGATCACTAATTCTTTCTTCAGTAGCTGTTACTCTGCTTTGGAGGCCTTCCCCTGTGTTTTTCAGTTCACTTACCTCATTTTTATTTTATTTTATTTTATTTTATTTTTGCTTTTTGGGTCACACCCGGCAATGCTCAGGGGTTTCTCCTGGCTCTGCACTCAGGAATTACTCCTGGCGGTGCTCGGGGACCATATGGGATGCCGGGATCAAACCCAGGCCGGCACAGGCCGGCTGCGCGCAAGGCAAACGCCCTACCCGCTGGGCTATCACTCCGCCCCACCTCATTTTTAATATCAATTAAAAATTTGATATTTTCTGCTTGTACTTTGGTCTGAAATTTACTCAATTCTGCTCTCATGTCCTCTTGTATTTTTATTGACTTTGTATTCCATTGTTTCTTTGAGTTCCTTGTGAATCTTTAACAGTTCCTTCCAAAATTCCTTTTCAGAGAGGTTATACAGCTCGGTCGTTATTGCTTGACTCATCTGTATTAGTGACTTCAATCATAGAGCTTGAGGAATTCTGCGTTGCTTTACCATAATGACTATTGTAGGTTGAAAATGTGTGTTATGGGTGACTAGTCAATAGAGTTAGTAGGTGCCTGAATTACTTTGCAGTTAAGGATGTATAGCAAAGAATGTAGAGGCAAATGCTCAGTGGTATCTCAGGTAGAAAGATATTACTGGCGCGGACACACTAGCATCTGCACGGTTTTGAATTTTGGGATGTCGGTGGGTGGTTCCGGAGTCAGGGGGTCGGGGTGGAGGTAGTCCAGTGGAAGATCTGAAAAAACTGGGTGTGGCTTGGTCCCCTTCTCAAAGTTCCAGCCCTTTATGCTGGAAAGGGGTGCCTCGGGGGCTGCCCGCTGCAGGAACGCACCTGGTGGGGAGTGGGTATGGGGTCCACTGTCAGTTTTAGGTAGAGCAGGTTGGCCGGGCGTGGACTTTTATATAGACTGGGTTTGATCCCAGGTACCACGTGGACCAAGGACCACCAAAAGTTCCTTCTAAGCACAGAGCTGGGAGTAGCCCCTAGGCACTAACAAGTGTAGCACAGTAATTTGATCTGTGCTAATCTCTGGCAGCTAGTTTTATAGTTAGAACATGAAGCTTCGAGATTATGTCAAACAACAGAGGCAAATATGGTTAGTATGCCAGTTACAAACTGACCAACCTTACTAAAAGCATGTTTTGCCAAGAGTGGGAAAGTGCCGCCAAATGTGTAACTTAAAGAATGAGAGTTTCCAGGGAATGGGGAGGAAGCCACATGACTGTCCCTTGTTGGAGGACAGTTTTAGCTAACCTGGGAGCTTTGTTGTTTTGCCCACTCCCAGCTTAATCTATTTAAGCCAAGGTTCATTCTAAGAGACCTCTCTTCTATGTAAACACTGCTAGAGGGTATGGCAGTTACAGAAGTCACCTTGATTGAATAACTTCTGACTTATACATCTACTAAGACTTCTATGTTTTCTAGATTGGGCACAGCTCCTCTTTATACCCACTGCACCCAGCGTGGGACAGTTAGAGTTTACCAGGAGACTACCATCCTGGCTACATTGAGACTATAGGAAAACTATAGGAAGGATCATACTAGTTTGCTCTAAGCAGGCAAGTGTGACCCTTTCAGTACATGAGAACTGATACTCAGAATCACTCTGGTGCAGATAATAATAAGGACCTTGTGGGTACCATCTAGATTACATGAAGCACATAAAGTTAAGATGTATTACTTTATACCAGCCCCCTCTCTCTCCAGTGTTTTACATAAGAGATAATCTCAGAAGAAGAGATTAGTCCTTGGTGTAACCTTTGTTTATACCTGCAATAGGGTGTGGCACTACACTCTGTTTAGAGTTCTTTGTTGACATGACCATCCCTGGATTACTTTGGTGTATATAAGGGGACTGACTTGAGGCCCCTTCGGCTTTGGCTCCTGCGGCTTTCAGCTTTTGACTCCTGTGGCTTTTAGCTCCTCGGCCTTTTGCTTTTGGCTATTTGCTCTTTGGCCTTTTGCTCCTTCTTCTGGGTAGGACTCACCTTGGGTGAGATCTTCTCTCTTTGGTGGGAGACTTAGGCTCTTTTGTATGGTCTAAGTTCCGACCAGAGCTAGAGTTTGTTCATTATACTGGATTGCTGTGGAAGAGCTTTTGTACTATTAAAAGCCTTTTTAGAACTGCGCCGACTCCTGAGTTTTCATCTGTTCCCCCGGCATACTTGGAGGTAGAAGAGAACTTCTGTCCTGACACTGTAGGGGGACCCCGGCGGTGTTCCCCGACAGTCCCTTTTCACTAAATTCTTCTGAGGGGACAGGGACAGGGCAGACCTACCGGGCCAGATGGTTCAATGGTAGGGGCTGGCAATACAACCATGTTCGGGCCCAGTGGCCAAACAGAGCCACAAGCAGTGGGTGCTTTGGGGAGCCATGTGGTGATAGGGATCAAACTCAGGTCTTTGCACATGTAAATCATATATCCCTAATCCCTGAGCTATCTGGTTTTCAGATCTTGAAAACACTCAAAACTTCCAACCTCTATAATCTGTGAGACTCAATGAGAGGTAGAAGTCCACCAACAGTGAATCCTAGCTCTGTAAGGGTGGGCTGGTGAGGGGAGTATGAGCCATTACAATTAATGAATGTAGGGACTGGAATGACAGCATAGTGCGGGAGGGCATTTGCCTTGCATGTGGCCGACCTGTGTTCCATCCCCGGAGATCCCATATGGTCCCCCCACCCCCCACCCCCATGCACCACCATGAGTAATTCCTGAATGCAGAGCCAGGAGTAATCCCTGAGCATTGCCGGGTGTGACCCAAAAAGTCAAGAAAAAAATTGATTAATGTATTTTATATCACTGTATCACTGTCTTCCCATTGTTCATCTATTTGCTCGATCGGCACCAGTAACATCTCCATACGTCCAAAGCAAGTGTAGCTCAAGAGCATCTGCTTGCTCCAGGGACAGGAAGAACCTCAAACCATTCCTTCAGGTCATGGAATTGAGGTACATAATTGTTACTAGTTTTTGGCATAACAAATAAAACACGGGTTTCTTGCCAGGCTCTACCGGTAGGAGGTATACTATCAGTAGAAGGCTCTCATCTCGAGAATTTACTGATGAAACTTAGGACTCCTGGCTCTGCACTCAGGAATTACTCCTGGTAGTGCTCAGGGGACCATAGTAGATGCCATCGAACTCTGGTAGGCTGCGATACAAGGCAAACGCCCTACCCACTGTGCTATCGCTCTGACCCAAGAGCCGCTTTTAAAGACCAGTCACGCTGAGGGGAAGGGCACATGAACTTATGAGGAGGCCCTTTGTGGGCTGATCCACTTCTCCACATTAATGTATTTTAGTATTCAGCAACTGTGATGTTAATTCAGATGAGAAACTGAAGTTCAGAATAGTTCGAAGTGGGCGGGAGCTGCCCACGGGCCAGCACAAGGGCCTCACGGACGGCTGGGGAGGCTGGCGCTCGGCTCGCGCCCGGGCCTAGCTGACCATGGAACCCCGAGGAGGGCAGATGGGTTTTGGGAGTGGGGCCCGTCGCCTCTGGGGGTCCCGGAAGCAGCCGGATGAGACTCCGCCCATCACACTAGCCACCATTTTTGCTGTCCGGATGCTGCAAAACTGCCTCACGACCAGATCAACAGAGCAAAGCCAGTTCGAGCCCAGGTAGGTGGCTCCAAGAGGTGGGAATCACTGGGAAGTCGTCAGATGGAGGCGCGGTCGTCCCTTCCCCCCTCCATCTTGTCGAGCCTGGTGGCCCTGCCGGAGCTGCCCACAGGCCAGCACAGGGCCTCACGGACGGCTGGGGAGGCTGGCGCTTGGCTCGCGCCGGCCTAGCTGACCATGGAACCCCGAGGAGGGCAGATGGGTTTTGGGAGTGGGCCTGTCGCCTCTGGGGGTCCCGGAAGCAGCCGGATGAGACTCGCCCATCACACTAGCCACCATTTTTGCTGTCCGGACGCTGCAAAACTGCCTCACGACCAGATCAACAGAGCAAAGCCAGTTTGAGCCCAGGTCATGCGGCCGCTTGCGGCCGCGCGGTCCACTAAAATAGTGAAACAGTAATGTCTTTTAATGCACTGCATTCCACGAAGAGCAGGAAAGTTTGTTGGGAGGGAGATATAAAAAGGAAAGAAATGACATCAGAACCCGCCAAGTGGTTGAGGTGCGGGAAGGGGAGGGAGGTTGGGACATTGGTGATGGAAGATGGGTTTGGGCGGAGGGTGCGTGTTGGAACACTGTAGAACCAAAACTCTACATGAGCATCTTTCAATTAAAAAAAAAAGGGTGGAATCTACCACAAACATGTGGGAATTAGTGGTTAGGTAAGACAGAGAAGGGAACAGTGTGCTAATATTTGTCAAAAGTGATAATACCAGCCTAGAACTGAGCATTGAATATAGGAAAAAAGATATACATGATGATCTCTAAATGTATGTATTGCAATCCACAATGTATAAGAGAAGAGAGAAAGAGAGAGAGAGAAGAGATAAAGAACTTGCCATAGAGGCAGGCTAGGGGGGGGGGAGGGAAGTGGGGACATTGGTTTTGGGAAATGGGCACTGGTGGAGGGATGGGTGCTGGAACACTGTATGACGGAAACCCAAACATGAACATCTTTGTAACTGTATATCACATGGCGGTGTAATAAAATATTTAAAAAAAAAAAAGAATAGGGGCCGGAACGATAGCCCAGCGGGTAGGGCGTTTGCCTTGCACGCGGCAGACTCATGCCTGCACGGGTTCAATCCCCGGCATCCCATATGGTCCCCCGAGCACCGCTAGGAGTAATTCCTGAGTGCAGAGCCAGGAGAGACCCCTGAGCATTGCCGGGTGTGACCCAAAAAAAAAAAAAAAAAAAAAAAAGAATAGTTTGAAGCGGTGAATAATTTACTCCATGTGGAATTCGATGTCATTAAACGACCTCTTCTCCCCTTCTCATCTAGATACACAGACATAAAAATCTAAGACATATAAACCTGAAATTTGGGTATTCAAATAACACAGAGTACTGACCTTAATTTTGTATAGAAATTTACAATTGTACAGAGAATTTAGCGGTGCCTATAGAGGTTTCCAAATGAGGGAGGGGAGAAAGAAGAGGCATTGCCATTAGGAACAAAGATTTGAGCAAACTGTACTGGTTTATTTACAATTGTAATTTATAAACAGTAACACAAATGTCTTTACATTAGTATTATGAAAAAGTCCCATGGCTGAGATGGGCCAAAAAAAAGATACTTTAGGACATCTACAGGGGATGATGAGGAAAGGAAAAACGCAATACAGCAGCTGCATGGAGAATTACAAATACCAAGCATTGCACAAAGTGCAATTTCATGCAAATGTCTTCAACCACTCAAACTTTTTATTAGCTATTAGAATACTATCTTGAGTTATGTTGCCTTTTAATCACTTGATTTTCATTAAGTAAACTAAAATAAATGACTGTAAACAAGGTAGACGAAAGTATATCACCCTTTAGAAAATCCATTTGATTTTAGGACATGGCAGACTGCAAATATTTGCTACTTCCCAAAAAATTCTTTCACGAGAAGTCACTTTGTAGGTGCCAGGCAGATAGTACAGTGGACAGGGTGCTTGTATTGCACGTGGCCAAGCTGGGTCAATCCCGGCATCCCTTTTGGTCCTCCAAGCAATGCCAGGAGTGTCTGCTGAGTGCAGAACCAGGAATAATCCCTGAGCATTTCCAGGTGGACTTGAAAACAAAAACAACAAAGTAATTTTGTGAACCCAAATACGGCTCCAGATTTCGTTCACCAAATGAGTCTAATATGGGCCTCAATAAATTAAACTGAGATAGTTGAAAAATATAGATTATTTTCTGGTTTTGTCATTTTAAGAGAATATAAAGTTTCATGCTTTAGTAAGACAAAAACCAAAAAGAAGAAAATAAATTACAGAAAGTGATAAGTACAACTGCAGTTATGGGATTCTTTAATTATTTGGCTTTCATTTAAGTGGACAGTCGTATGGTCACAGACCATAATCTCAAAGAGAATAAATCAGCGTGTGATCAACACTTGTTCTGAACCATTCTAAATCAAATCTTCCACTTGTGTTAAAAAAAAACCAAAGACGCTTTTACAAATACAATTCTGTTACCAAAATGTTTAATCTCGTGCCTATCTACTTATTATAATGCTTTTCACTGCTCCTTGGGAACCACAGGATGAAGTTTAGTATCTGAAGCACTCAGTGTTCAAATTATTAGTACATGGTACGAAGATGATTGATAAGTTGATGTATCAACATTTTACTAGCTCGAACTGTCCTTCTGAGTTGGCTGGAGTCTTCATCCATTTCTTTAAAAAATATTTTAAGAACAGAAATGGCGGGCTAGTTAATCTATGTAATACTTTTCATGTCTGATACTGTTCAGTGGGTAAATAATATAGCATTTAAAAGAGGTGTCTTTAACTAATTCTATCTCTATTTCAGTGAAGACACTGCAAATATGAATATGTAAGTTTACTGTTAAATCTGAAAGTGATGCATATTCCCTTAAAACAGCTCTTCAAAACAGAACTGCATTCTGTACCCTCAGGTTCATAAGGGCAAAGGGTCAGTTACTTCCAAGTCATTTAATAACTGACCTTTATAATAAATCGTTTTACTGAAACCAAAAATGCAAAATAAAAATTAAAAACTTTTCAATTGTCCAGAGATTGATTATAGTAATTTACACTTTCTTAAATCTGCTCTTCAATTAAAGTATAATAATTTACACTTTCTTAGACCTGCTACCCATGAGCAAATGAAAAGTCTCCAGTTCATATTGTCAGGAAAATATATCCATGTTTCTCTTGGTTGCCTTAATTCCTTTTAAATAATTTTCTGCTATATTAACTTTCCAAAGCATCCAAAACTTTCATGATCTGTTGTTTTATGGCTTTGGTTGCATCTCCTGCGTTTGGAATCAGATACCTATGGGGGAAAATACAAACACATTAACACAATCCTTTCCCTTCAGGACTCAGCCCAGATGTCGAAGTTTTTTTTTTTCTTTTCTTTTTTTCTTTTTTTTTTTTTTGGGGGGCGGTCACACCCGGCAAAGCTCAGGGGTTTCTCCTGGCTCTGCACTCAGGAATCACTCCTGGCGGTACTCAGGGGACCATATGGGATGCCGGGATCGAACCCGGGCTGGCACAGGCCGCTGTGTGCAAGGCAAACGCCCTACCCGCTGGGCTATCACTCCGCCCCCAGATGTCAAAGTTTCTAAATGGCACTTTCCTGTTTCAGGGGCTATTAAATAATCCCCACCATTCCTGTTGCTAGGAGTGCCAGCCTGTGAGGAGTTGATAAATCCTGAGTGAATTTAGAAATGGAAGCATTCCATTTTTACTGAATCTAAAAAGTCTAGAATGAATTCAGTATGTCATTCATTTAGGACAGAAGCAGCACCCAGGGGAATCAAAACTGGTGATGAGCTCTCAAGATAAAGCCAGGGGGCCGGAGCGATAGTACAGCGGGTAGGGTGTTTGCCTCCGCATGCAGCCGTCCAGGTTCATTCCTGCATCCCACATGGTCCTGAGAACCGCCAGGAGTAACCCCTGAGCACTGCTGGGTGTGACCAAAAAGCAAAAAAAAAGATAAAATCAGGGCTGGAGTGACATAACCCAGCAGGGAGGCGTTTGCTTTGCTGGGTTCTATCCCCAGCATCCCATATGTTCCCCAGAGCACCCCCCAGGAGTAATTCCTGAGTGCAGAGCCAGGAGTAATTCCTGAGTATCACTGGGTGTGACCAAAAAAGACCCCCACCAAAAAAAAAAAAAGAGGGAATAAAATCAAGATTTAAAGAAGTTACTCTCATTAGCCCTAAAGTAGCAAAATGAATTATGGCCAGGGATATTTCATGGACTCAGGAACTAAGATCAGAGGAAACTCAACTGGTACCAGCAAAGGCCAGATAAGGCTGGACCACCCCCACAAACAACCCCTCCCTCTAGAAGTTCCAGTAGGAACAGAGATAAGAATATGAGGGTGGACCACCAAAAATGTCAAGGTTTTCCCCTTGTCAAGGCCATAGACAGTTATCTACACAGAAAGCCCCACATGTGGGCAGCTGGGAGAAAACCTGTAAAATCTACTCTTCAAAGTTTTGCAGGGTGCTTCCCTGGGGGTGGGGGGCTGCATCTCCACCTGAGATGTGGGCTCAGCTCGCTCCCCCTCTGGAAAAACCTGCATTCTTTCTCGAATATGGTGCTCTTTATCTCTTTCCCTGAAGAAAACTCTTTTACTTTACTTCTTGTCTTCTCCTGAAAGTCTGTGTGTGTGTGTGTGTGGGGAGGGGGCGGGGGATGGGGGTGTGAGTGTGTGTTAGTTTGTTTTTCCACCATACCTGGCTTTTTGGGCCACGTCCAGGTGTTCAGGTCTTACTCCTTGCACAGCCCTTAAGGGTAATTACTCCTGGCTATACTATCTCTCATAAAAGCACTGATTCTAAGATCATGCAAAAGACAAGGACATCCACTATCACCACTACTAATCAACCCAGTACAGGAAGCCTTAGCTACATCAGGCAAGAAAAAGAAACCCAAGGATTCAAGTGGAAAAATATTAAATAATCACAATTTGAAAAGAACATGTTCATGTACTACATAGATCCTAAAGACTTCTCCAAAGACACTTAAGAAACAATAAGCCAAAATAATAGGCTACAAAAACACACAAAATTCAGTTGTTTATGAAAGCTTATACAAATTCAGTGCAATCCTTCAAAGTGACCTAAGGACACTGTTGGGAGTGTCTTGATACTTTGATGGTGATGCCACAAAAATTTTGTACATCAAAAACATTAACCATGTTACCTCAATAACATTATACAAACCAAATTTAAAAAAATAGGGGCTGGAGAGATAGCACAGCAATTAGGGTGCTTGCCCTACTCACAGCTGACCCAGGCTTTGATCCCCATCACCCCATAGGGTTTCCCAAGCACAGCCTGAAAGCAATTCCTGAGCACAAATTCAGGAGTAACCCTTGAGCATTCTGGGTGTGGCTCAAAAAGTCAAAAAACAAATTAAAACACTGCCTTTCATTCTGAGACAACCCTTTTATTATTTTTTTTTCTTTTTTGGGTCACACCCGGTAGTGCTCAGGGGTTACTCCTGGCTCTGCACTCAGGAATTATTCCTGGCAGTGCTCAGGGGACCATATGGGATACCAGGATCAAACCCAGGTCAGCAGCGTGCAAGGCAAATGCCCTACTGGCTGTGATTTTATTGCAAGCCACGTTTACTACATACTAGCGTGGATTACTCTTGCTCACACTTCTATCAAAATGTTTATGAAACTAAGGACCGTGGCCATATCACAGTAGGCAGGATGCTTGCAGATGACCTGAGTTTGATCTTCAGCACCCCATATTGTGAGCTGAGCCCCACCAGGAGTGATCCCTGAGCTCAGAGCCAGGAGTAAACCCTGAGCACTTCAGAGCCAGAAGTAAGTCCTGGCACAGCAGGATGTGGCTCAAAAACAACAACAACAACAAAGGTTTATGAAATTAGCCATATTACTTATTGAAATGATATACAAATCATGACTAAACTTAATGAAATCAATAAATCAGATGTCACCCCAAGAAATCTTACCTTTCAATTGCCAAGATCTCTATTCCTGAAGGATTGCTGTTTCCATACTTGAAGGTAATTAACTCAGGATGTTTTTTTTTTGGATGTAATTTTAACTACAGAATTTAGTGCTTGTCGAGACTGTATATAAGCCAGTCCTTTCCGGGAAAGAATTTCCCTTAAACAGTACATATGTGTTGCAGTAATCAACAGGTGACTTGAGTGGAAAAGAGAATTTAAAAGAATATTTAAAAGCTATTTAATTCAAAATGGTTGTCACTTCAACATCTCAATTATAAAGTGTTCTATTATGATAAATTACTTTTGATTTAGAAAACAAGGGTCACTATAAATAACTAAGTGACCCAAATTAAGGTTTTGACTTTCTATTAGTCATGCAAAATTTGTACATTTTACAAATAAGTATAACACAATTGGAATAATTACAACTATATTTTTTGAATCTATTCTATGTAGCATATAAACATTATCAAACATATCAATGTATTTTTTATTCATTAGGTATTCCCATTCAACACACCATAAATATGAACTTAATATCCAATATTATTAATCATATTGTGCAATCTTACGTATTTATTAATATTCCTGAGGGCAAAAATAGCATAGATCTATTAACATTCCCCCTGTGTAACGGCTTATCTTTAATATAATGAAAACACTCATTTACTTTTTCATGTAATACACACTTGACACCTGACATCCGTTATTCATCGATTTGCTCGAGCGGGCACCAGTAATATTTCCATTTGACCCTATCACGTGCCAGTGTAGCCCAATGGCATCTGGTTGCTTCATGTAATACAATAAAACAAATATCAGACAGATTCCAAATATGGGACATGCTGAGAATGATTAGTGTCAAAGGGACTCTAATACGTCATGAGAAAACGAGGCAGCAATGCTGATGGCAGTCCTCCCGGACACTGGTGAAATATGAGGTGCCAGTACTAACTCGGGTGCATGAACCATCACTGATTCCTGTACAGGGACCCAAACCCAAAGATCACTGTCTCTTAATGCACTTCAAGGTAGTGTGAAACAACTGACTATGGTGTATATGCTGAACGTCATTAATTGTTAAGGTTTTAAAGATTTGATCATACAATTGGAGTTGAGTATAAAAAGAATCGAATTCCTGGAAGACCTACACAGGCTGGTTAGGGTAAAGGATCATACCTATTTCTTCAGAATGGTGTGATAAAAAGGAAGTGTATGTGCACATATGTATACAAGTATGTATGTAATTAGACAGGGTAGAGTCAAAGGAAGCTAGAAGCTAGTAAATCTAAGACTTATAAAGATGCTCAATCTATTGTTTAACGTTTTTACATAAATTTTTCAAACTCAAAAATCACGTGTTTTTAAATATCAAGATATATAATACAAATTAATGATAAAGAAATTACCGTATTGTACTTAAATTTTCTTCTGTATTTTAGTTTTATGCTATTTAAAACTTTTTAAAGACTTAAAATAATTTTTATTATAAAGTTTGTTTTATTTCTGAAGAAGACATTGAAAAAAAAGTACCTAGGAAACATGTGACCACTTTCTTTCACCTCTTTACAAGGAAAATGATGCTTGATGTCTGGTTTGTTTATCCAAGTCTGAATGTTTACAACTTCCTTTCTGTCATCATCGGATATTGAAGAACTGTCGATTTCATCTATAAAAAATGTACAGAGTTAGGAGGCCTCAGAGATAATACAGGGATGGCACTTTCCGGGCCTGCTGCTGGCTCCTATTTGATCCCTGGCCTGGCTCTAGAGAAGCCCCCAAGCACCACTGGAAACGACCTCTTGGCAGAGTGCAATACGAGATGGGAGTAGCCCCAATACTCCCAGGTGTGGCCAACAATCACCCCCCACCCCAAACCCCATCCCTGTCAAAAGAAGGGGAATTTAAATGCTGAAAGGTATCACCAATCCCTTTAATTAAGAACTTCTTAAAAACCTGAAAAAACAAACTTTAAGTAGTATTTCAAACATGGGGGGGGGATTTACGTTTAATTTTGCTACCATTACCATTATTTCCTTATGTCACTAGTGCTAATAAAGAAATGTTATGATATATCAATCACATGTTAAGTCAGGTGAGAGGCCATAGAGACAGTGCATAAGTTCTCGCCTTGCATGCAGCCAACTGGGTTCAATCCCTGGGACCATCACGTATGGTTTCCAGAGCACAGAGTTAGAAGTAAATCCTGAGCATAGCCAGTTGTGGCTCCAAAAGAAAAAAGGTGAAAATACTGAGAACACACTTTTTGTTTTGGGGTCAACTCAGCGGTGCTCCGGGATAACTCCTAGTTCCACACTCAGGGATCACTCCTAGCAGGGCTCAGGGGACCACATGGGGTGCCGGGGCACAAACCCAGGTTGGCCACATGCAAGACAAAAATCACACCTGTACTATACTATCTCTCCCCCCCAGCCCCCTCTCTATCCTTATACACTTTTAAAAGATTAGGGGCTGGAGCAATAGTCCAGCGGGTAGGGTGTTTGCCTAGCATGCGGCCGACCTGGGTTCAAGTCCCACGCATCCCATATGACTCCCCAAGCACTGCAGGAGTAACTCCTTAGTGAAGGGCCAGGAGCAACTCCTGAGCATAGCTAGGTGTGACCCATAAAGTAAAAAAAAAAGGTTAAACTATGAAATTTCACTTTTTAAAAATGTTGAAAACTATGACATGACTAGACTTTTGCCAGAATTATCAAATAAGAACCATTTTGTTAGAATTACGTGCATGGGAGTCTCAAATACTACAACCTCTATTTAAAAAAAATGAGCACCTATTTCAAAGTTCAGGCGGCAGAATTCTTTTCCTCTTGCTGGTTTCTAGTTTTTGACATTTTTTTCACCTTAAATTTTGGGACATACCCAGCAGTGTTCAGTTCTTACACCTGGCTCTGAGCTCTGGAACCACAGTCACTGACGGCAGGTTCAGGGGGCCATCTAGGGTGTCGAGGTGCTGCTTGCAAGGCAAGCACCCTATTCCTGTACTTTCTCCCCAGGCCCTGGTTGCTAGCTCTAAGTGAAAACAAGCAAATTAAGAAGGAAAAAAAAACCTAGGGAGGCGACACCAATGGCCCGAAAGCATGCTTTGGCATAAGAAGTCCTGTGTTGGAGCTCCAGGATCATCATACATGACCGCGAAACAAAACCAAAAATCCAATCTAATAAATAAAAATCTAGTGTGTATGTGCGTGCCTGTGTGAGTGGGAGTGAGAGAGAGAGAGAAAGAGAGAGAGAGAGAGAAAGAGAGATAGAAGATTGTTATTTTCCCCAAGTTAGTTGAATTACAGTCTCTCCGGTTGTTTGACCCCCTTTTAAAGGAAAAAAAAACAGGGCGAGAGCAATAATCCAGTGGGTCTTACACATGGCCAACCTGGGTTCAATCCCTGGCATCCCATATGGTCCCCGAACACCGCTAGGAGTAATTCCTGAGTGCAGAGCAGGAGTAACCCCTGATCATCACCAGGAGTGACCCAAAAAAGAATAAAGAGAAAAGAAAACAATAACACAATTAAAAAGTAACAAAATAAAACCTATTTATCTATATATACACTTCTAGCTTTAGTTAAGTGAAGCCCTCACGTAGCTCATCTCAATTATATCCCCCTTCCTTTCTCACCAAGAAACAGTGACTATAAAAATTGCAGTTATCGGGGCCGGAGCAATGGCCTATCGGGTAGGGCGTTTTCCTTACAAACGCTGACCCGGGTTTGATCCCTGGCATCCTATATGGTCCCCTGAGCACCGCCAGGAGTAATTCCTGAGTACAGAGTCAGGAGTAACCCCTGAGCATTGCTGGGTGTGACCAAAAAAGCAAAAAAAAAAAAAAGTTGCAGTTATCAATTCTACAAACATCTTTATTTTAAACATTTATAGGTATCTCAAAATAACACATAGTAGTGTTTTTGTTCAGTATTTCAAATATATTAATAGGAAGACTGTCAAACTGTATCACTTTTATCACCTGTCTTCCCGTCTACTGATTTGCTCAAGTGGGCGCCAGTAACGTCTCCATTTTGTTGGGAATGAGGTCCATTACTGTTACTGTTTTTGGCATATTGAATACACCATGGGTAGCTTGCCAGGCTCTGCCGTGGCTCAGGGGTTCATCCCAGGGGGCTCAGTCTTTTTCTATGTCAGACCATCAACCATCCAGGGCTCACAGGGGCAGAGCCCTGGGGTGTAGGCAGCCTGTCTCCTGTCTGCCACCTGCCGATGCAGCCAGGCACCGCAGCCACACCTGCAACACCTCGAGGGGCAGTAGGTGTCAAATTATAATTGTCAAATTATAATTATTAACTTGTTTTGCTTTTTGGGTCACACCCGGCTATGCTCAGGGGTTACTCCTGGCTCTGCACTCAGGAATTAGTCCTGGCAGGGCTTAGGGTACCATATGGATGCCAGAGATCAAACCTGGGACAGCCACGTGCAAAGCAAACACTCTACCTGCTATACTATTGCTCTGGCCCCTCAAGTTATATTTCTTAATAAATTGCTATGCTACTCCCCACAAATCAAAAAATTTTCCATTCCATGATACACATCACACTAGCTTATTACTAAGCAGTTTTCCATAAAAATGTATATATAACTATATCACATTACTTGTACCTGATCTTTTGTTAAAGAAGGGAACTGAAATATTCAGAGAGAAAGACTGTTGGATAACAGAAAAAATCGCAACAGTGGGGAAGAAACTGAAATCGCAAACAGAAAATTGCATTTACTTCCACACAAGTTTTCTGGATGATAACTGCGTAACCTCTATTTTAAAATTTCAACTGTTGTCTAGCAACTGATGGCTAGAAATTTACCCACTGTGGGGCCAAAGAGATAGTTACAGAGTTTAGGCTGTTTGCCTTGCATGCAGCTGACCACAGTCAGATCCTTAGTACTACATGGTCCCCTGAGCATCATCAGCCCTGGAGCAGCCACCCACAGCACCACACTGGGTCCTAGCACTGAACTGCCAGATGATTGGCAGAGACAGAGAATCCTGAAGGGGTGCTGGGCCTCCTGAGCACTGTTCGGGGTGCCCAAGAACTGTTGCCCTTCTGGGTATACTTGCAAAAATCACACAGACTGCTATCTATCTATCTATCTATCTATCTATCTATCTATCTATCTATCTATCTATCTATCTATCTATCTATCTATCTATCTATCTATCTATCTATCTATCTATCTATCTATCTATCATCATCATCATCATCATCTCTGTATCTCTGTATCTCTGTATCTATGCATCTATACGTCGATCTATCATCTACTATCTATCTATCTATCTATCTATCTATCTATCTATCTATCTATCTATCATCTACCATCTATCTATCTATCTATCTATCTATCTATCTATCTATCTATCTATCTATCTATCTATCTATCTATCTACCTATCTATCATCCATCCATCCATCCATCCATCCATCCACCCACCCACCCACCTACCTACCTACCAACCACCTACCTACCTATTTATTTAGTTTGTTTTTCTTTTTTCTTTTTGGGGACACTTCACTTCTATCACTTGTCTCCCCATTGTTCATGGATTTGCTCGAGCGGGCACCAGTAACATCTCCATACGTCCTGTCGTCCTGTGCAAGCAAGTGTAGCCCAAGGCATCTGCTTGCTCCAGGAACAGGAAAAGTCTCAAACCCATTCAGGTCATGGGAATGAGGTCTATAATTGTTACTGGGTTTTGGCGTATCCAATTTTTGGGTCACACCCGCAAAGTTCAGAGGTTACTCCTGGCTCTGCACTCAGGAATTACTCCTAGCAGTGCTTGGGGACCATATGGGATGCCAAGGATCGAACCCAGTTGGCCGCATGCAAGGCAAATGTCCTACATGCTGTGCTGTCGCTCTGGCCTCCAACACACTGCTATTTAAGAGAGAAAATAAATCCCCCAAAATTATCACAAACATGTGGGAGTCAGAGACTAGGTAAGACAGAAAATGAACAGTGTGCTAATAATTGTCGAGGGTACTAATACCAACTTAGAACTGAGCATTAAATAGAGGCAAAAGATACACATGACAACCCTTTAATGTATGTTCTGTAATCCATAGTCTGGAAGGGAAGGAAAAGAGAAAGAAAGAAATAAAGAACCTGCCATGGGGGAGGGGGAGGGAACCGGGGATGTTGGTGGTGGTAGATGGGCACTGGTGGAGGGATGGGGGCTGGAACACTGTATGACTGAAACCCAAATATGAACTTTTTAATTGTATATCTTTGTAATTGTAAAAAATAAAAAAAAAAAAAGAACTTAGAGAAGGGAAAAAAAAAAAAAAAAAAAAGAAATCCCCAAACTAGAAAAGTTCCAGTGGTAATGGGGAAAGACTAGTTAAATTAATTATGGTGTAATTATATATAACAGAGAATAAGACGACTTAAGGACCGAGTTGGAAGGCATGGATCAGCCCAAGGTATTAAGTAGAAAAGATGGGATTTAGGTATATTTTTCCCTCATGTTGAAGATTACTGCTTTATGATTTTATACTCAATGCACTTACTGATACTAGGGTGAACTGACAAGGATACATTCTGACTAGTGGGTTTATAACTAAACTAGTAAATTATTATTTATTTTATTACAAGAAAACCCACACAGAGGATGAATTTCCCTGGTACAATATCCCCATCTTGTGGCTCTTTGAAATATTGCCTACAGTTTCAAAACCTCTTCCCAGATGTCACAATTTGGGAATTCCTAGAACTTCAATCCAACTCAGCTAGGTGGGAGATCAAAAGAACTTACATCCAATTCCATGGATTTGAGCACTACTTTAAATACTCAGAGTTCATAAATTCTCAGATCACCACTTCTCAACTCTATAATCAACTGCCAACTCAACACTTCAGCTTGAATTTCTAATAGGCATGATATCTATAACCATTCTTTCCCCCTCCCCCTCCTTTGGTCACACCCAGCAATGTTCAGGGGTTAACTCCTGGCTCTGCACTCAGGAATTACTCCTGGAGGTGCTCAGGGGACCATATGGGATGCCAGGGATTGAACCTAGCTCTTCTGTGTGCCCTCTGGAAGAGGCACTATCGCTCAGCCCCTCTAAAACCATTCTTAAATAGAAAAACAAATGGGTCAGAGAGGCAGAAGGCGGGAGGTGTTTGAGGAGCTTATTTTGCATGTAACCACACTGTTAGATCACAAGCAAGGCACATAGTTCCCAAGCACTGGCAGGAGATACCCCTGAGCATTCCTGGGTGTGGCCCCCCCCAAATATAACCAATTAAAAAAGCACAGGAACTCCAAGCTCCTCTACAGAATCTCGTGTGTGTGTATGTGTGTGCGTAAGCAATTGTTCAGCTAGTCTTTGAGTTATCTCTGCAATCACATAAGGTGGCCAAGGAAAGCAGTCTACAGAGAAAAGCATTATTACTACACCTGTGTCATATTCTTCTTCATCCCCAATGCTGAAAACAGGCTTTACACCACGGTAAGGCTTGCCCACTCTGTCACTGCTGCTCACATGCCTATATTCAAAGAATTTTAAGGAGGAAATGATCACTTCAGAAGTTATTGAAGGTTTATCAAGTATCATGAATATTCAAAAAATATATAAATAATGTCCCAGGCACAACCCAGTTTTAAGATGGCTTTGTTAAGGAAATTGAAACAGTGGAAAATTATGTTAGTAACAGTGGCATAAGAACTTGGCAGAGACTGAATGCTTTCAATGAAGTAAAAACAATATTAAAGTCTTAATATTCATATTAAAACCAATCTTTAGTTCTGTATGGATTTAGGGAAGTTCCTTAATCACCTTGTGCTTCTCAACTGTAAAAAATGGTGATAACATTATCCTTTATTATAAGAACTTATAATCATTATAAGATTATTATAAGAACTAAATATATTTTATATAGTTGTGAAAACAATGACCTATAGCAGCTCCTACATACATGTGTTAGACAATACAGATTAAGGAATCAAGTATTTAAATTACTGTACGAGTATTTAGATTTCCAGATTTTTCCTCACTTCATTTACTCTAGCACTGAATCACAATCCCAGTCCAAACTCACATTTTTTATGATTAACTAACATTTTTTATTTCATATAAATGTAAATAGATCTTTTTCAATAACCAAAGCATAAAACAGGTGACAAACTTTGTAAGTCTTACAGGAGGATAACCTCTTTCTTTTTTAATAGAAAAAGGCTGGGCCCCATGGGGGTGAACCAGAGCAATGGCAGAGCCTGGCAAGCTACCCGTGGTGTATTCAATATGCCCAAAACAGTAACAATAATGGACCTCATTCCCAACGGATTGAGACGTTACTGGCACCTGCTTAAGCAAATCGATGAACAATGGGAAGACAAGTGAAGTGATACAAGTGATCAAAGGTAATTACAAAATCAAGAAGTAAAATTAAAATGGAAAGAAAATACCTCATGGGGCCGGAGCGATAGCCCAGCAGGTAGGGCGTTTGCCTTGCATGCGGCCGGCCCTTGCTGGCCCGGGTTCGATCCCCGGCATCCCATATGGTCCCCGAGCACCGCCAGGAGTAATTCCTGAGTGCAGAGCCAGGAGAAACCCCTGAGCATTGCCGGGTGTGACCCAAAAAGCAAAAAAAATACCCCCTCATGTTACTGGGGAAAAGACATTGTACTACCTATTTTATCTATAATAAAAAAAAACGGTTTATTTTTTTTTCCTTTGCCACAGAAAAGCCCAATGTGAGGGTGGGGGAATTAAATTTACATGCCTCTACTTATTCCCAGAATTAAAATTTTCCACTAGAAAAGAGATCAAGTTTGTACTCTAGACAATATTTATTAACAAAAATATTACCACATGTCAATTTTGATGAAATTGGCTTATATCTTTACTTTTCCCAAATCACTCTCCTCAACAGGAAAAAAAAAACAATGAGATGAGAGTATAATACTATTTGGGAATCATAAGTTAGGTCAGTTATAAATTAAAGTTGCAATATCATCTATTTTATTAAACATATCTAACATAAAATTAACTGTAAAGCACCAAACTAACTTCATTAGTCAACAAAGAAAGCAATAATCTAAACACCTATTGAACTTAGATCAGCTTTTTCACAAATGGCAACAACAAACATAATATAATTTTATCTAAAAATACTTTAGTGCCATCTAGCTTATAAGCTATTGCTTTTCTGATATGAAAGTATGACGAGAGTACTGTAATAGAGAAAGCAACAAAAATGTTTAGTTCGAATACAAGTATGAATAAAGTAGCATTTCTCCTCCAAAATAATCAAGTCTTCTACTATTTAAATTCATAGAGAAAGAGAGAAAAAGAGATAAAGAACCTGCCATAGAGGCAGGCTAGGGAGGGGGAGGGAATCGGGGACATTAGTGGTGGGAACTGGGCACTGGTGGAGGGATGGGTGCTAGAACACTGTATGACCGAAACCCAAACATGAACATCTTCGTAATTTGTACAACACAGTGGTATAATAAAATATTTAAAAAAATTTATAATGGAATGCAGTTTATATAAACAAATGTCTAAGGATTACTAAGACAGTTCTTATATGGCAGGCTAAAAACTAATAAACTCAAATGCTAAGCTCTTTCTTAGAAGTTTATTAGTTCTTAAGCTAAAGAAATAACAGAAACATGCATGAAATAGTTTGTCCTGTTTTGGTCTTATTTTACTGAGCTCAGAAAGAAACCCAATGCAGTCTTTTTTTTTCTCCAAGTTTGTATTCTCTCTCGAACACGTAATTCTCTGTTTCTCCTGTTTTCCACTTGAGAGAAGTTCATGTTCTCTCGAGCCCCCTCCTCACTCTCTGCCACTCTCTATTCCCTCACATTTCTCCATGCAAATGTCTTCTGATAAAACTACTTTGCATCACAAAAAACAAGGAAGAGAGAGAGAGAGAGAGAGAGAGAGAGAGAGAGAGAGAGAGAGAGAGAGAGAGAGATCCAACTTAGTCAGCTTTTCACTAAATTCTGTTTTCCAAACAAATGATCTGGGACCTGGCAGAATGGAACAGGAGCTTAGAGCACCTGCTCTGCAGGTGAATGGCCACTGGTTCAGATCCCTGGTTTCCTGGGCACACCATGAGTGTCTCTGGCAGATCTCTGGTTTCTAGAGTGCCCTGAGTGACCCTGGCAGATCCCTGGTTTCCTGGGTGCCCCTAGTGACCCCAGCAACTCGCTGTATGAAACTTTCCGCTGCACCAGAGCCTGATCTGTGCGCACCTTCAAAAGGGGTATGACTTCCGGTAAGGGACCGGAACAATAGTCCAGTGGGGAGGGTGTCTGCTGTTTGCCTTACACATGGCTGACCCAGGTTCATTTCCTGGCACCCCACACAATCTCCTCAGTCCACAAGTAGTTAATTCCTAAGTACAGAGCAGCCAGGAATAACTCCTGAGCACAGCTGTGTGTGGGGTGCAGAAACAAACAAAAAAAAATGAGACAAATGAAAGACTGTGTTAGTGCCAAGGCAGGAAGTGCCATCTCTGGAGTGCCACCTCACAGTGATCCCTTGCTAGCACCACAATCGTAACTTGTGTGCCTCAACTAGGAGTATGTGCCCGGGAAGAGGTGGACAAATACTATGCTTAAAGGAATGCAGCCAAGTGCTCAAGTACCATCACCAGCAATGCAGTACCAGGGAGCACAACTGAAAATGGAGAGCACCTGGCCAGGAGTGGGAGCAAACCCTGGCCATTGCAACAACCAAGATCAACAACAGTGAAGAGAATGGGGGAGGAAAAAGACTGAGTAAAATTGTCACTTGTCTTCTTGTTGTTCATCGATTTGCCAGTATCATCTCCATTCATTGGGAATGAGGTCCATTATTGTTACTGTTTTGGGTATATCAAATACACCACGGGTAGCTTGCCAGGCTCTGCTGTGGCCCTGGGTTCATCTCCAGGGGACCCAGTCTTTATGTCAGGCCATCAACCATCCAGGGCCCATGGGGCAGAGCCCTGGGGGGTGTAGAAAAGCCTGTCTCCTGTCTGCCACCTGCCTATGCAGCCGGGCACTGCAGCCACACCTGCAACACCTTGAGGGGGCTTCTGAGTAAGATTAATAAATTAAAATTTAGTACTCTCTGCATAGAAGATAACTTTAAGCTTTTTTTTTTAATCAAGAATTTGGGCAGGGGCCGGAGCGATAGCCCAGTGGGTAGAGCGCTTGCCTTTGCACGTGGCTGGCCCATGCCAGCCCGGGTTCGATTCTCGGCATCCCATGTGGTCCCCTGAGCACCACCAGGAGTGATTCCTGAGTGTAGAGCCAGGAGTAACCCCTGAGCATTGCCAGGTGTGACCCAAAAAAAAAGCAAAAAAAAAAGAGAAGAATTTGGGCAAAAATTCCAGAGTTAAACAAAATCAAACTAATTCAATGGTCCTACAGCAAGAAAAAAAGCAGAGATGATTCACAGATGAGAATTTTAAAGGAACCGGTTTCCTGGGAAATAGTCTTAGATTAAGTGCTAACAGAAGAATGATAATCAACACTGCAGAAATAATCATTTGTAAATAAAAATTTACCCAAGAGTAAACTATTATTTTTTTTAAAAAAGTACCTTATTTTTAAATGCTTTGTAACACCGATCGTGGTTCAAAAACATTTTTTAAAAAGAAAAATCAAAGAGCTCATTTTAGACAGAAAATAATAAAAATCAACTGAGGAAATATCAGTTATATAATTCTAAAATTTGACTTAATTCAAAGTATGACTAGATTGAAAATGCTCATAGATATTGCAATAATCGATACCCTAAATAAAAATATTTTAAGTGTAAAGACTGCAATGTCATACATAGATGCATTAAATACGTAACTATAATCAAAGAGAAACCTAGAAAAATGGCTCACTGGAAACTCATCTCAACATACTACCTGACCTGTCTAAAGATCTACATATTATTAAGAAAAAAACTAAAAATATTAGTTGCCACTGAATTACCCTTTGACAGTTGTTGATACTTTTTCTACAGTTAGGAATAAAGATGGAAGAAAGTGATATACAAAGCTTAAATATACTACTAAACCTGGGACTGTATTTTTTTAAGATAGAGTTCATTTTTTTTAATTTTATTTTTCCCTTATGCTATATTAACATTGTCATTTACAAAGTTACTCATGATGATCTATTATAGGTATTCAATATGCCAACACCAATTCCACCACCAGGGACTATAATTTTTGTGTTTCACTGCCCTGTATCTCAGAATAAAAACTGTGGCTTTTATGATGATCTGGATTTTTAAAGTACTTGACTTTCATATGAGGAATGGGAGATATAAAGAAGCATTCAAGGAAATTTAAATGATCAAGCAGAAAACCAAAAGGAAAAGCAGATCAATCAGCATCACACACTCTTAAGAAAGCAGAATGAGAAGTGGTAAGCATTTGAAGCAGCTGCTTGAGACCTTAGCCAAGACAGTCACGAGGGCTTTACAGACAGCATGAGGCATGCTACAGGGAGGGATGGTGCAATGATGCTGCTCTACTCATTGGCTTACCGCTCTGTACATGTTCTGTCTGGCCAAGGGAGATTGAAAGACATTCTATAGCAAATTGAGGTAGAGGACAGAACAAAATGATTATAAAAATACCAACAGCATTAGAACAAAATTACAGCATAATCATTTTTTTCAAGCTCAGGGTTTTCTTTATACATTATAAAGAAAATGTTAAAATCATCCTAAGTATAAAGAAAAATAAAAGAAAATCTAATTTCAAGTAACAAAGCGAACAGTCTTTTCAAGTTAGTGTTACTGAAAGTGTTACTGCTAGTTAACATTAAAATGAACTGCATTTTTAATGCAGTCACTAAGTAATGGTACCACTAAGCATCTATCCCAAGCATACAAAAACATTACTGCACAGACATATTCACTCTCAACATTCACTCCAGTATAATTTGAAACAGTAAAAATCTGGAAACAACCCAAGTGCCAATGACAGATGAATAGATAAAGAAATCATGGCAAATATACCACGATATATAAACTCAGCTCTAAAAAAGACATAACCCTACATTTCAGTTCGTCTTAGACAGACTGGGAAATGTCATGCTAAGTGTGGGTGAGTTATAGGACAAATACCAAGATACTGCTCATATGCAGATTGGAACGTGTGACCAGTGGCCACTAGAAACCCCGAAGCACTGTGGACAAACCTAAGAACCGAGGCAGCAAAGGGAGGTGGGGTGGAGAAGAGACGTGGAGGACATTGGGGGTACTACTGCCACTTTGGTAGTGGGCATGGTGCAGCAGCATCATAAGTATAAATCAGCATCAATACTACCACAAAACCTGAAGGTTCAATTAAATTAAAATTTTTAATGAATGCATTACAAATTAAAATTTTAAATGTCCATGCTACAAAATGCAGCAATAATATAGTAGAATGGCTATGGATGGTCACAGCGAGAAGGCAGCCATCCCCAAGCCAAAGAGAGAGGGAAGAATGCACTAATTCATATTCACTTCAATTAAAATGTTCTGCAACACACTTTTCTTTAGTTTTGGTGCTTCATCTGTTGTAAGAAACTTACCGGTCCACAGGAGTTGATGTATTTTCAATAAAACTGATAACTTTTTCCCTGACATTAACAGACTTTGTCTTCAAAGCAACAGTCATTTTATTTACTAGTGATTTCATTCCACGATCATTTGTGCCATTAGAAGATTCACCCTAAAACAAAAAATGACGGTATGAAATTTACAGTTGAATTAACTGTTATTCAAATGATTGGCAGACACACTACTATTAAATGTTAACTAGATGCTATGGATGGGACTGTGTCCTGTCTTCCCAAAATGGTTGCTGAAAGTTTGAATTTTTAAACTAGTTAAAGGTCCCAGTGTACCTCATTAAAGTGACCATAGGCTTTAGATAAGTAATGTTAAATTAAGTCATATGGGTGGGTGGGTCCTAGCCCTATGACTTGTGTCTTTATCAGGAGAGAGGAGATATCAAAGACAGTAAAAGAAAAGAAAAAGGCTTTTTATGGACAGAGCAATAAGGAAGTCATATAAAAGCCAAAAGAAAGTCATATAAAAGAGAGAGAGAGAGAGAGAGAGAGAGAGAGAGAGAGAGAGAGAGAGACCAGGGAAGAAATAAAAACTTACAGTAGCCCTAAATGACTGAATGCTAGGTGAAAAGACTTTTAGGAATAGAAAGCAAGAAATGAAAAAAAGAGGAGATATATTGCACATAAAAAATGTGTGGGTCAGAAATCATTGTCTTTTATTCAATAAGAAAGATCTTGAGATTTTATAAAAATAAGCTAAAGTATAATCAGAACAACTCATTTAGTAAATATTTATAACATTTACTCCTTGTAAATGATTACCTTTTCAGATATTTTCACACAGCCCTTTACTTAGGAAGTTATCCTGAGATACCTAATATAATAGCTGTGAATAAAACCCATGGAATTATTTCATGGGATTGCTCTAACTTAGTGTTACTGAAAGGGTTACTGCTAGTTAATATTAAAAGCGAATGCATGGGGCCGGAGCGATAGCCCAGCGGGTAGGGCGTTTGCCTTGCATGCGGCCAGCCTGTGCCGGCCTGGGTTCGATTCCCGGCATCCCATATGGTCCCCCGAGCACCGCCAGGAGTAATTCCTGAGTGCAGAGCCAGGAGTAACCCCTGAGCATTGCTGGGTGTGACCCAAAAAAGCAAAAAAAAATAAATAAATAAATAAATAAATAAATAAATAAAGCGAATGCACTTTTTATGCAGTCATTAAGTAATGGTACCACTAAGCATCTACTTCAAGCATACAAAAATTACTGAGAAGACATATTGAGACTCAAATGTCCTAATTGGTAAGAGGGATCAAAAAGTTTAAAAAGTGTGCCTGCCTTTTGCCCATTAACTCTTTTTCAAAATTTATAATAAGAAAGTTCCATGGGATGTAGGTACCATATGATAGAAAATTATATAGGCATATAAAAAAAGAAAGCACATAAATTTCAGAAAGCTAGAAAATGCCTACTTGTTCAGTATAAAAGATAAAACTATCTATCTATCTATCTATCTATCTATCTATCTATCTATCTATCTATCTATCTATCTATCTATCTATCTATCTATCTATCTATCTATCTATCTATCTATCTATCTATAGGGGGTGTCGTCTGGCTTGTTGCAAGGCTCTGCTGGGGTGGCAGGCCAGGGCTAGAACCCCGCCATCCCTCCTGGGTGCCTTGTGAGCAGCTGGGCACAGGAGAGCCAGTAGCAGCTCTGCCCCATGCCTCATGGAGTGGGGGGCGGGGGTTCTCAGCCCTGGCCCACCACCCCAGCAGAGGCCTTGCAACAAGCCAGATGACCCCACTCCATGAGAGCCTCCATTTTCCACATCCGGACTTCCCCCTTGTCAGAACTCCACCCAGCAGACCAGCCTATCACAGCCCGGCTCATCAAGATCCACCCTGCAACAGTCTTTTTAAATCTGGCTCAGGTATGCTGATCCAGAGACTCACAGACATGGGGCAGAGCTGCTACTGGCTCTCCCCTGTGCCCAGCTGCTCACGAGGCGCCCGGGAGGGA
Organism: Cryptotis parvus; assembly: GCA_021461705.1. Taxonomy (NCBI): domain Eukaryota; kingdom Metazoa; phylum Chordata; class Mammalia; order Eulipotyphla; family Soricidae; genus Cryptotis; species Cryptotis parvus. Next base: position 73,143 of record JAJIBD010000754.1, on the reverse strand, counting down.
TGGTGGGTTCCTAGCCCTGGCCCACCACCCCAGTAGAGCCTTGCAACAAGCTAGATGACCCATACTCCATGAGGGGCCTCCATATATATATATATATATGTATATGTATGTATGTATGTATATATGTGTATATATGTGTATATATAATGAATGGCAGTTATTTCTGAGGTTAAGAGGCGATTTTTTTATATTTTTATATTTGCATATGACCCTAAAAGAAACATGTTTTTTATTTAGAAATTTTTATTTCTAAGAGAAACCAATCATTGAAAAAAAACAGTAAGTTTCTACTTCTATATATAAATTCTGATTGCTAAAACTCTTCTGAATATAAAACATCTTTTAAGAAATGTTCTTTAGGGGCTGGAGCAATCATATAGTAGGTAGGCCATTTGCCTTGCATTCGGCTGAACATGGTTCAATCTCTGGTCTCCTGAGAACCACTAGGAGTAATTCCTAAGTGCAGAACCAGAAGTAACCCTTGAGCATCACAGGGTGTGATCCAAGGCAAAAGAGAGAGAGAGAGAGAGAGAGAGAGAGAGAGAGAGAGAGAGAGAGAAAAGAAAGGTTCTTTAATAACCGTAACTAATGTTATTTAAATTTGAAGATAAAAAAATTCAACATAGGGGCCATAGAGATAGTACAGCAAGTAGGGCACATATCTTGCGTGCAGCTGATCAGAGTTTGAGCCCTGGCACCTCATGGACCCCCAAATCCCATCAGGAGTGATTCCTGAGTTCAGATCCAAGAGCAAACCCTGAGCACATTGGAAGGGAGGGAGGGAGGCTAGCACAACATATTGAGGAGGGCAATTTGATAATAACTAAGTGTTCTAAGAATTCTGATGCAAACTTTTCTCCCCCCATCATACCCAGCGATGCTCAGGGGGTTACCCCTGGCTCTGCACTCACAAATTACTCCTGGCGGTGCTCAGGGCACCATATGGGATGCCGGAATTGAACTCTGATAGGCCACGTGAAAGGCAAGCACCCTACTCACGTACTTTATGGCTCTGGCCCCTAATGCATACTCTTTTAACCAAGTAATTCCACTTATATAACTAAATATTCATGGCATTTGCCAATATACTACCATAAAAATTAACTGTACAGCTTTGGAGATGCTCCAGAGGGCTGGAACATACACTTTGCATGTGGGTTCAATCTCTGGCACTACATGGTTTCCCCAAAGCACCACTGGAAGTGGTTTCTGAGCATCGCCAGGTATGCCCCTCCTCAAAATTAATTCAGATAGTGTTACAGCATAGAAAGACAGGAGCAATGTAAATGAAAGTAGGGTTCTAGTTACTTATAAAAAGTGAAAACTAATGTTTATTAAATGGTGGACTCATGACACTTAGCTCTTACATACCTAGATGACTGCAGAAAACAATTCTTAGCTGCTGCCAATTTGACAGTAACATGCTGCAAAAATATTGGATTCAGTATTTCACTCCACTTTGTCACTCTGTGTCTCTTAAATGACTCTAAGTGTTTCTTAGTGCATGTAGACCACTGACATTGGGAAAGATTATGGTGATAGGGTTTTGTCCCTTCTTTCTGTATAAATTTGCTGTGTCTTGGGGGTTTGTCTTATCTTACAGTAGCCCCTTCAGTCCTTCTTTTTAAAGTTGGTTTTTGAGTTTACGAATTTCCTGTGCTGTTGTTTATCCATGAAGTTGTATATCGTACCTCCAAATCTGAATGAGATTCTTGCTGGGTTAAGTATTCTTGGTGAGGTCTTCTTTTTCTTTTATTGAGTCACTGTGCCACACAGTTAGAGGACTGTTCATGACTGGGTTTCAGTCACACAATGTTCTAACACCCATTCCTCCACCAGTGCACATTTCCAACCTACAATGTACCCCTTTACCTTCCTACGACCTCCCTATCCCCCACCTTGGCCTGTCTCTGGCAAGCACTTTCCTTCTTTCTCCCTTTCTCTCCCATTGGCCATTATGGTTTGCAATAGATACTGAGAGGTTACCATGTTTGTTCCTTTTACCTATTCTGCACATGGTTCTTATACAGTGGTCATTTACCACTGTCTTTGTCATAGAGGTCCCTTCCCCCATCCCACTACTGTCTTCAGGCTTGGAGGATTTCATTTGATAAGTCTACTGTATATCTAAGGGATGCTCCTGTGTATAAAATTTTCTTCTTTAATATTGATGCTTACAGTATTGTGTCTTATGGCATTAGTTGTCCTAGATATTTTTATTATTATTATTAGGGTCTCTTTTAGCTGGTACCCTTCGGGCTTATTGGATCTGGATGCCTGCATCCTCAGCTCTGGGAACTTTTCAGCAATGATGTCTTTAATTGTTCCTACCTCATTGGGGTTGCCTCCCTTTCCCTCTGGGACTCTGATGATCCTTATGTTATACCTCTTGAATTCATCCCAATGTTCTCTTACCTGCTGCTGAGCTATTTTGAGATCTTTTCCCATCTTATGTTGTTGCCTGAGTGCTTTCTGCAGCTCACCTTCAAGCTCACTGATTCTGTCTTCAGCTGTTGTCATTCTGCTGTTGAGGGCACCCAGTGAGGTTTTTCAATTCATCTACCTAATTTTTTAATCAATGACACTTCTGTTTGTAGTTTTCTTATTTCTGCTCTCACTTCCTCCTGCATTTTACTGGCTGTCCATTCCACTGTTTCTTTCATATCCTCCTGTATGTCAGTGAATTTTCATTCCACTTTTTTTTTTTAGCTCATTTAACATCCTCACCTTTCTTTTCTGAATTCTTTATCAGAGCAATTATGTATGTGGATATTCCTGGTCGAAGCTTCAGGGCTCTTTTCTTCATCAACTTCTCATGGGGGGGTATCTATATTGTTTCTTCATGATGCCATGGTAGTCCAGAAGCCAAGCCCCCACAGTTCTACCTGGCGGGAGGGGCCATACATTGGCACAGGTCCTAAGGTTATAGTTCCAGTCCCATTGCCAGATTTTGCACTTCTAAGAAACACAGATGTCCCTTCTCACCTAGGCCCTTTATCTGGGCACTGGGGCTGAGTGGGGCATTTCTCTTTGCTGTCACTCATGTCACCCGGAAAGCCCTTAAAATACTTTGCATATTTACAGTGAGTTATGGAGTGGTAAAGCAATGCGCAGCTGGATATTAGGTGTCTCATTTTCTATTTGACCCATTCTCAAATGAAGGTGGACTGAAGCTGAAGCTGTAATCATGTATGTCTGTGGTGGGAGGAGTACAGATATGGTATGCAAGAGATGCAAACCTGAGCTTTGGTCTTCTTCTGGCCTAAACTAATTGGAAGATTTCTAGAACCAGCTCACTCGATAGCCCCAGCTGGCAAGAGAATTTAGTATTGCCATCATTCATATTTAAGCTGCACAGAAAAACTGTGCTCAGGTGATGAGGGAATCTAAACTCAGCAGGCAGATCTCCAGACCTTCTACACAGATGTGCCTCATCATTGCATCACTTGTATCACTTGTCTTTCCGTTCATCAATTTGCTCGAGCAGGCACCAATAACAACTCTATTCGCTGGGAATGAGGTCCATTATTGTTACTGTTTTTGGCATATCGAATACTCCACAGGTAGCTTGCCAGGCTCTGCCATGGCTCTGGGTTCATCCCAGGGGGCCCAGTCTTTTTCTATGTCAGATCATCAACCATCCAGGGTCCAGGGGCAGAGCCCTGGGTGTGGACAAATCTATCTCCCTATCTGCAACCTGCCGACACAGTCAGGCACCGTAGCTACACCTGCAACACCTCAAGGGGCAGGACATCATTGCACAAACCTAAAATAATATTCCTCATGCTATGTATTTTAAAATACTTTAACTCCATTTCTTTTATTGTGACAGTATTAATTAGTCATCTTCTCTGATGGTGTTTATTTTTTTTCTTGTGTTGTTCTTCTTGAATTCATTCCAATGTTCTCTTGCCTGCTGTTGAGCTATTTTGAACATACTCAGCAATGTTCAGTAGTTACTCCTGGCTCTGCATTCAGAAATTACTCCTGGTGGCGCTCAGGGGACCATATGGGATGCAGGACATCAAACCATGATTAGTTACCTATAAGGCAAGCACCGCACCCACTGTACTACTGCTCTGGCCCAAATCGGACAACATATTCTACACATATACTTACATCAACAGAATTGATACTGGTCCGAGAGCCTGAGGTACTAGCAATCCAATGGCCATATCCACTTTCAGGTCCATCCACATTAATGTCTGCCAGGTGCTGCTGCAGTGCTTGAGATAAACAAAAGGAAGCAAAAAACTGACATACCACGCAAGTCCCTTTCAAAATTCTTATTACCAAAGAGAAATAAGCATCACTGAGAAGTTGAAAAGGATCCAAGGATATAAACATAAGTATTTTCTTTCTGCACCTTCTCAAAAGAGTAAAAAGACTAGGCTACAGAAAATCTTCTTCTAAAGCCTCTCTCTCTCTAAAACTTCGGTGACCTAAGAGAAACAAGCTATATAATATATATAAAATTCATGTCATCCTCTTTGGAAAATAATCCTTCAAGAATCAACACATTTTATGATATAAAGGACTATCAAAAACCTATTCATAGATCAGGAGGTCCTGTCAAAGGTGGAAATTATCACAAACGTGTAGGTTTCAGAGGCTAGGTAAGACAGAAAATGGAACAGTGTGCTAACAATTGTGAGGGTACTAATGCCAACCTAGAACTGAGCATTAAATAGAGGCAAAAGGATACACATGACAACCCTTTAATGTATGTTCTGTAATCCATAGTCTGGAGAGGAAGGAAAAGAGAAAGATAGAGAAATGGAAAGAAATAAAGAACCTGCCATGGAGGAGGGCTGGGGGAGGGGGAGGGAACCGGGACGTTGGTGGTGGGAGATGGGCACTGGTGGCGGGATGGGTGCTGCTACACTGTATGACCAAAACCCAAATATGAACTTTTTAATTGTATATCTTTGTAATTGTAAAAATAAAAAAATTAAAAAAAAAAATCTATAGTGGCTTTGTTTTACCATAGGGAGATACCAATTAATTTTTCCATAATAAAGAAGCAGTATTGGTCACTGATTGCTATGAAGGGACATTATTTTTGGAAAATAAATTATTTGTTTAGAAGAAAAGCTTCTAAAACCTAGACTATAAAAAAATGGTTTTCAGACACTTTAGAACAAACTTAATAATGAGGTTTTGTATTATACTGTCAGAATTCCTAATAAATAACACTGTACAAGACATATCTGTCTCATGTACAACTGAGCAACGCAGTTATACACAATAACTTGTTATCATGTAACAAGATAAATGATAAATTCTTTTCTATGGGAGGCTAGAGTGATAGAACAGGAGGGAGGGTGTTTGCCTTGCAAGCAGCTGACCTGGGTTTGATCCCTGGCATCCCATATGGTCCCTGAGCATCACCAGGAATAATTCCTGAGTGCAAAACTAGGAGTAACCCCTGAGTGTTGCCGGGGTGTAACCCAAAAAGCAATAAATAAATATTTTTTTTTAATTCTCTTCTTTTTTTAATTGAATCACAGTGAGATACACCAAGTTGTTCATGACTGGGTCTAAGTTATACAATATTCCATCACCAGTTGTATTCTATATCATCCACGTCTTTGCTTTGTTTTTATATGACTTGTATCACTTATCTTCCCATTGTTCATTGATTTGCTAGAGTGGGCACCAGTAAAGTCTCCAATTGTTGGGAATGAAGTCCATTATTGTTTCTTTTTTTGGCATATTGAATACACCACGGGTAGCTTGCCAGGCTCTGCCATGGCTCTAGGTTCATCCCAGGGGGTCCGTCCAATCTTTTTCTATGTCAGACCATTAACCATACAGGGTCCAAGGGCAGAGCCCTGGGTGTTGACAAGCCTGTCTCCTGTCTGCCACCTGCCATTGCAGCCACGCACCGCAGCCACACCTGAAACACTTCGAGGGGTAGTTGTGAGGCAATATAGAGAAATGCTTTGGTATTACGGTACATTAATTTCCTTCTCTCTTTTAAGGCTAGTCCTCAGCCCATCAGGGCTTGCATACGCACCATCTTTGAGATGACTTTTTAAAAGCATGACTTCTGATATATGCTTCACTTGACCTTGGATATTGGTATCATAATATGGGGACGTTGGTGGTGGGAGATGGGCACTGGTGCGGGATGGGTGCTGGAACACTGTATGATCAAAACCCAAATATAAACTTTTTAATTGTAAAAATTAAAAATTAAAAAATAAAGAAATGACCAAAAACTATTAAAAAAAAGCATGACTTCTGAGCATTTCAATGGAGATCAACTGGATTTCCACTTAGATAGAAAACATCTTAAAATCCTAATATGCATCAAGGAACACTAGGAATAGATACAGTAGGAAGGAAGAGTTTCCTGCTTCTTTCATTGGCATTGCTAGTGAAAGAGGAAACCTCACTTTACCCTTGCCAGGTGCTGTGAGCAGTCCCATTTTTGACTGCCCTCATCCTACACTTTTGAGTTCCTATGAATTCCTGGGCCCTTTCTAAAGAACATGGAGTTAACAATTGTCCATCATAAAATTCTGTCCCAGAGTTTAGCCTCACCTGGAGGCTAAGAAAATGGGAACTATCTAAGGCAAATGGCATTAGGCAAATATCAAAGGTAAATACCTAAGGCAAGAATCTTTTGTATCCTTGCATTCTCTATAACATTCTTGTCAATTGATAAAAAATGCAAAATGTAAGTTTTGCTCTGGGCCAAACAGAGACCTCTCAGGACCTGTTATGAGCTAGTGATTTTCCTGATATCAAAGATCATCCTGCTCCCTGCAGGAAGACAGAGCCACCAAGAAGCTTCGAGGCTACACTCCATGTTTCCTCACATTCATCGCATAAAGATAACAGAAGGCCAGGCCCCGCACACAGGTTCCACAGTCTCTGTTCCTTGTTCCCACCCAAGACAACTTAAGATTTCACTTAACCTTTCCCAGGGCAGTGCTCTTCCCCAGCCTCAGCAGGGACCAGTAGGGCACTCAGGAGGTAACCCCCAATAAATTTCTCCTATATTTCACATTATTCATCTCTGTCCCTCTGTATGAACCAGATGAAGTCAGCAACCAATCAATTGGTGCCAAAAACCAGCATGGAATTTTGGGTATCAGGGCTGTCGTTTGAACCAAGGAAGCAGTGGGCAGCGGCAGCTCATCCCAGGCTAAATCCCTGACTCTGTTCTTTTGGCTTTGCCTCAGAAGATCATGTACCCACAGTGATAGTCCCAGAGACACTGAGTTTAAAACACCATGGTCTGAGTTTCAAATCCACTATACCCTATAGATTTAACTTGATGAATGACTGCTTCCTTTTTTAAAGTATACTACAAAATATATCAGAGCATTGTTTATAGTAATGGTAAGTAACAATTGGAGAAACTTCAGTTTCAATTAAACATAAATAATATGTAATGTATGCAAGATGATATAATATGATCCAAAAATATTTGAAAACTGTTCCTTCAAAGGACGGTAGATAAAATGCACAAAGGAATTCCTAAACTTTAATAAAAAGAAGACAGAGCTAGATTTACCCTCTGGTTAAAGATGAAGCTAGGACAAACCCCCTGCTGCTCAGAGTTAGAGACAAAAATGCAAGTCAGGTACAAGTCAGTATCAGTACAAGTCGTTGTCAATAAAAAGAACATGGCAAGGTTCTTAATGGTGGTTTTGTGCGTTAACAATCGATAGACCACTGGAGCCAAATTAAGAATTTGGAGGAGTCTTTGTTTATACTGGGGCAGGCAGTTGCCTAAGCAATTCCATTCCTTATCCCCTCACAGTGGTCTTGAATTCTTCCTCCTTCTGCATGGAAATTATTCCTAATCCCACTGGGTTTCCTAAGGAAGGAGAAGGGCTTTTCTCTTCCTGCCATCTTAACACCCAACAGCATCCAACCAGAGGATCAAGTTTAGTATCTCAACAAACTAGGCTCTCCATAAATCTTTTATTCATTTGATTATCCAGGGCTAAATGGTAAAATTAAGCATCTTTTCTTAAAGACATTTTCTAATGACAGAGGCTAAAGTAGACCTGAGTTAGAAATCACTTAACCCCTATGGTATCCAAGTGCCTGTAAAATAATCAGAAAACCTGAAAACTAGGGGTGGGGTAAGATGCTGAACCTCACAGGTCATGATGGCACTGTCTCACCTGCCTCAAGGAACTAGCAAGGCAATCCCGGGTGGGGCTGGATGCAAGGCAAATGCCCTACCTACTGTACTATGACTCTGGCCCTTCAAAACACATTTTCAAAAAACTTATCAAAAACCTTTTCAGAAGCTAATACATGAAAGTAGTTAAAGGAAATTAAAAACAGAGCAAGTAGTGTGAAGGATATTTGCTTCTCTGGTTTGTTTTGGGATTCGCAACTGTCAGTTTTTAGGACTAGCTCCTGGCTCTGTGTTCAAGGGACCATATTCAGTGCAGAGGATTAAACTGAGGTCAGATGCTTCCAAGACAAGCACCTTAATCTCTGAAGTATTTGCTTTGCTAAAAGGATTCTTCCTATTCACATCCTTCCCACTCTTTACAGGCAGACCATGTAGACTGTTTGTAAAGGCTCTTTACCCCCAAAAAAAAAACAATTGCTCAGACATGCTAATTAAACATATTATTTAGTCTTTCACTATCTAACTACTCTATGATTGTGTGTTACCTATTTGTCCAGCTTGATGAGGCTTTTCTGAAAATACTGTATTACTGAGGAGACCGCGCACCCACTCCAAATCAGCTCTGGTGATAACATAATTTCCTTTAAGAAGCAGACGGAAAGGACTGCCATATAAAAAACTTACCCATAAATCCTCCACTGGCAATGCTCACATATTCTTTGTTTTTCTGTAATAAATATGGAACTTTTATTATTGCAAAGTACAATTTAATTAAAACCTGTGGTCTATGAACACTAATAATTGAACAACAAGGTTATAAAACAAGCACCCGGATATTCTCTTTCTTGACATTTTGCACTTTGCCACTAACTTGGTACTTGGGGTGGGAAAAAGTAACGTCATGGCAATTACGAGACTGATTTTATCTGTATTATAATTCTAGCACTGAAATAAGGAATCAAACTAAAATTAAATTTTTTGGAATGAGTATAATTTTATTAGGAGGCTTTAGAAGCTTTCACAATCCCTTGTTTTGAGGTTGGAGTGAGAGGTCAGTGGGGAAGGCACTTGCTTTGCATGCAGCCAATCCGGCTTCAATTTCTGGCTCTCCATACAGTCCTCTGATCCCTGCCAGGCATGATCCCTGATCACTGAGTCAGGAGTAAACCCCGAGCACAGCGGGTGTGGCTCAAAATCAAAATGCCTATATCCTTTACAAAAAGGATACATAAATGCAAACAATATACCTAATCATTAAAAATAACTGATAGACTTAAGAGGAATGGGCGTAAGCAATGATAAAAAGACATTAAAAAGGGCTGTGGCAACTCCAGAGACAGTATGGGGATAGGGCACTTGCCTGAATGAGCCCGACTAGGCAAGGGCCCTGCAGGACCACTGGGGGACACTGCTGAGCAGAGTCAGGGATAGTTCCTGAGCAACCTGGGGTGGAGCTCAAACCCAACTCCCGTCTACGGCCATACCACCCTGAACACACCCGATCTCATTAAACCCAACTCCCACAAAAAAATTCTAAATTATTTTTTGCTTTCTGGGTCACAGCTGGTGACGCTCAAGGGTTAATTCTGGCTCTGCACTCAGGAATTACTCCTGGCAGTGCTTGGGTGACCGACCATATGGGATGCTGAGGATAGAATTTAGGTCAGCTGTGTGCAAGGCAAACACTCTCCCTGCTGTACTATCACTCAGACACCCCACAAATGTTTTTATGTATGTCGGGGGTGAGAGAGAGAGAGAGAGAGAGAGAGAGAAGAGAGAGAGAGAGAGAGAGGCTGGGGAAAGTTTACTTTCTAATATAAGTACACACCACCCAGGATTTCTTGTTTCTCCTTAAAGTAATCCGATCAGGTCTTTAGATGGAATTATCAATTAACAAATACCAGTAACAATTATAGACCTCATTCCCATGACCTGATGGAATGGTTTGAGGCTCTTTATGTTCCCGAGCAAGCAGATGCCCTTGGGCTCTACTAGCATGAGACAGGACATATGGAGATGTTACTGGTGCCCACTCGAGCCAATTGATTATGAACGGGAAGACAGTGATACAGTGATACAGTGAATAAGGACTGAAGCTTGTAAGGAACACAATTTTGCTAATGCTATAGAAAAAATTCCATAATAAGGCTGTTGGCCATGATGCAGAGACTCAGACACACGGGGGAGACCTGACATCCAGTTCTCCCCTAGCTCAGTTGACCATGAGGTGTCCAAGATAGAGGATGGGTTCTGGTCCCAGCCTGCCACCTCAGTAGGGCCTTGGAAGCAGCCAGAGGAAACTTCGCTCACCATAATCGTAGCCATTTTCAACGTACGGACTCCACAGCTCATCAGAGGCCCACCCAAGAGAGAAGCTGATTTCAAGCCCAGCTCACCAGAGCCCCACACAAATCACAGGCTTTCATGGAGATGGAACTGGGGTCCCCCTTCCCCTCCTCTGTCCCATCAGGAAGGCTGGTGGACCCACCCACAAATTGCCTCCAGGTTGTCGACCATGCTGCAGAGACTCAGACACACAAGGGAGAGCGGCTGCGCAGTACATCAAACTAGTGGAAACCAAACACATTCTAGAAACTCAGAAAATAAATTCAAGAACAGAATTTGGCCAGATTCTCCCATAACCAACAATAGGGAAGAAAATGGATTTATCAATAACACTGCCATGTATGTGCTTTAACAGCCAATATAATTAGTGCCAGCTGAGGGAACAGGCATGGGGATTGGGGTGGGTGGGAAATGTTGGTCTTTGGTGGTGGGAACATACTGGTGGTGAGAGTGGTGCTGAAGTATGAATCTTTCTATCAACAGTATTATGAAAACCTTTTTTATTTTTATATGAAAACCTTTTATTGTGTAAATCACTGTGTTTCAATAAAGAAGGAAAAAATCCATAATAAGGGGACACTCTGACATAAAGAAGCCAGTTTTCTTTCCAAATATATGCAAAGGGAAAAAAATTTAGGAAAGGAAACTATAACTTTAAAAAACTTAAAAGATTATAAACCAAGTGAAATATATTGTTTCTGATCCTGGACAGGGAAACTTGAAGACCAGTTTTTTTTTTGTTTGTTTGTTTTTTTGGTTTTTTTTGGTAATAAGGTACAACAATAATGTGGTTATAATAGCAATGTGGTAATGCCTTTAAAAATTTGGAGCGGAAAGAGTACAGTGGGAAGGGCATTTGCCTTGCATCCATCCCACATGGGTTCAATCCCCAGCATCCCATATGGTTCCCCAAGCACTACCAGGAGTAATTCCTGAGAGCAGAGCCAGGTATCTCCTAAGCATTACTGGGTGTGACCCAAAAGAGCCAAAAAAAAAAAAAGAGAGAATTCGTTTGACACTTTCTATGTTATCTATGATAAAATCCAAGGGAAATTGAATAACACACCAAGAACTTGAATTATACTTTAAAAGTCTGATATTCAAAATTTTTGTCATCTGACAGCCCTCACAATATATACTAAAGTTTTTCTAGAATAGGTGATTAAATGTATATGTTAAATATATTTGCATCCCTATATTTATTTTGTATAGTTTTATAAAATCTTTGATGAAATAAAAATTTACATTTTCTTCACTAAAGACAATGTTACTTTCCTAAATTTTTATTTTAAGGATTCTGTCCTTAGGACAGTTTTTCTCATCCTTTTTCTTGTTTTTCCTTTTTCAGTGAAGAGAGATAGTTTTGTTTTTTTGTATATTTTTTAATGTGTTGTTGTTTTGGGGCCACACCCAGCAATGCTCAGCGATTACTCCCTCTCTCTGTACTCAGGAATTACTCCTGGCAGTGCTCAAGTGACCATTTGGGGTGTTGAGGAACAAACCCAGGTCAGCCTTGTGCAAGGCAAAATGCCCTACCTGCTGTACCTTAGAGTTCCATCCCTACCAAGATAGTTTTTTTATTGAATAAAATTTACTTGGACATGAGGGGACATAACGAGATAAATACATGTTCAAGGGAAAACACGGGCTTCTCCAGAAGGGAAAAAATCCAGTGTCTAAGGGAGAACATGGGCTTGAAAGAGCAAGTCCAAACTTCTTCTGACTGTGGACCCCACCCTATTTCTCCCTGTGGTCCTCCTGGCCTAACAGTTGGCCCCTTGTCTTGTGCCGTGTCCACCCATTTGCTCAACTTTCACCTGTGGCCCTTTGGGATATCCTGAGGGGCCACAGGACCACATGGTCCCCAGTTAAGCATGCTGCTTTATACTAACTGTCACAAACCGACTCCCAGCGAAACACATGATGAGTGAGCCAGGAATGAGGCTCAATGGTGTAGTACCTGCTTTGCACATGTGTGCCCTTTGCATGTATGCATGACACAGCACCACCTTCCCAAATATAAAACAAAAGAAACAGACCCAAATTAATTGTAACAACGTGCCTACTGTCTGCTGATTCTACAGTTCAGGAATCATAGAAAATCAGCATTCTGACATATGAACTACAAAAGAATGCCTAACCAAGAGGCCAGCTCATGCTTCACTGGGCTGGAGCATGCTTCGCCTGCAGACAGCCCAGATTTAATGTGTGGCACAGTCACCTAAACACTGCCGGGAGTGACCCCCTCAGCTGACCTGGAAATAACCTCAGACCACTGCTGGGTGTGGCAAAACAAACAATAACAACAACAAACAAAGACAAATACAAATAGTCTTTTTTTTTCTTTGCTTTGGGCTACACCTGCTGTGTGCAGAGCTTACACCTAGCTCTGCACTTAGGGATCATTCCTGTTTGGCTCGGGAACATATCTGATACTGGGGATGGAACTCAGGTCAGCCACATGAAAGGCAAGCATCTTACCTGCTGTACTATCCCTCCTGCTCTAAAGAACTATTTTTATAAACAAAAAATTGCCATTGAGTGAAGCTAGAGAAGAAAATTTGCATAAAATCATAATCAATCGGTAGTGCAATTGGTTAGCTACCTGGAAAACAGCATTGTGATTCCTACTTCTCATGCAAAAACAAATGCCATATAATAATGCACAACTAAAAAAAAATGCACAAATGAAGTTTACGTAATTTTCTAATACAGTGCTCATTCAATGAAAATTTTAATTAAGTTCCATATGGTTCAGTGCTTAAACATTAAAAAAAAACATAATAGTATGCAAGAAAAGTTAGGAGGACGACCTTTCTAGAAAGACATAAAAGAAAGCTATAAAAAAGAATATGCTAGCCATTTTCAAGGTCTGGACTCCACAGTTCAGCAGAGTCACAACAAACAGAATAGTCGAGGTCAAGCTCAGGTATGCAGGATTTGGTAATCGAGATCCACCAGGCTTCCTAAGAAGCTGAAGCTGGGTGCTTTCCCCAACTTAGTGGCTCCTGACAAGGCCTGGTGGGTCCGCCCAGAACTGCAACCAGCTGGGAACCAGCGAGAGGCACAGAGCTGAGCTGCTGCCCGCTTAGCTTGTGCTAGGCTCATGAGGTGTCCTGGAAGCGGGGCAAGTTCTGGTACTCGCCTGCCTCCCGGAGAAACTTTCAGAGGCCTGGGGCTGGAGCGATAGCCCAGCCGGGTAGGGTGTTTGCCTTGCACGCGGCCGGCCTGTGCCAGCTCGGGTTTGATCCCTGGCATCCCATATGGTCCCCCCAGCACCGCCAGGAGTAATTCCTGAGTGCAGAGCCAGGAGAAACCCCTGAGCATTGCCGGGTGTGACCCCCTCAAAAAAAAATTCTTAGAGGCCCGAAAACCTCACACATCACAAACAACCGCAGCTACTTTCAAGATCTGGACTCCACATCTCCGCAGAGCCCCATCTACCCTCATGGTGCGTGGATGAAGAGCACCCACACATTATCTCAAAACCCAGTATATTCCTCTAACAAGTATCCCATCACATTTTCTAGAAACAAAGTGTGTGGGCACAATGTGTGGTCAGGGGACCACCTCGGTACCACCTCACAACTCCGTTGTGCCATTTGAGTGGACTCAAATGGCATAACAGAGATTTGAGGATCTCCATTGACTTTTATCTAACACCATGTTCATCGACTGTATTTAGAGAAGTAGCTCCAACAACCAATATGAATGGATTATTCAGTATATGAATAGGAAAAGTTCAAATAGAGGTTGAGATAAATGTGAAATAATTGTTGCCCTTAGCTATAGTGGTGGTATGTCTGGGATTGTCAGGAGAAAACCAGTGTGTTCTGGAAACCCAGAAAGTGAATCCAAGAACAGAAACTGGCCAGACTCCCACACATCAGCCTAGGGAAAAAAAAAGCATGACCTTATCATTACTATTCACTTATATGAGCTGTAATGAGCAATATAATTGATGCTGGCTAAGTGAGCAGGCATCGGGAGGGATGGAAGGTGGGTGGGAAGTGCGGATTTCTGGTGGTCGTGGGGGCACACTGGTGGTGAATCTTTCTAGCAACTGTATTGTGAAAAAGTTTGTACTTTGTATACCATGGTGTTTAAAATAAATCATTATTTAAAGGGGGGAAAAAAGATTACTGCTAAGCGTGACAGTTCCTGGGTTTTGAGTCCTTTATTTTTTGAACCATACCCAGCAGTGCTTCTCCCTCATCAGAACTCCACCCAGCAGACCAGCCTATCACAGCCCAGCTCATCGAGACCCATCCTGCAGCACGCTTTTTACATCCGACCCAGGTATGCTGATCCAGAGACTCACAGACATGGGGCAGAGCTGCTACTGGCTCTCCCTGTGCCCAGCCATTCATGAGGCGCCCGGGAGGGATGGCAGGTTCTAGCCCTGGCCCGCCACCCCAGCAGAGCCTCACAACAAGCCAGACGACCCCCTACTCCATGAGGGGCCTCCATTTTCCACATCCAGACTTCTCCCTTGTCAGAACTCCACCCAGAAGACCAGCCTATCACAGCCACAGCACAGCCGCAAGTGGCTGCGCGGTTCATCAATAAATGCTGGATTTTGAGATGACTACAAGAGTATGCTACCTGCACACAAGAGTATGCTAGCCTGGCAAGCTGCCCATGTAGTATTTGATATGCCAAATACCAGTAACAATTATAGACCTTATTCCCATGACCTGATGGAATGGTTTGAGGCTCTTTATGTTCCTGGAGCAAGCAGGTGCCCTTGGGCTCTACTTGCATGAGACAGGTCATATGGAGATGTTACTGGTGCCTGCTCGAGCAAATCGATGATGAACGGCAAGACAGTGATACAGTGATACCCGGCAGTGCTCAGGAATAAGCATCCTGGTGATGCCGGGAGGCGAAGGACCAGATGCAGACTGAACAAGGGTCAGCAGCGTGCAAGACCAGTAGCTTAACCGCTTTATTCTCTCTCCGGCCTCAAATCCAACAATCTCTTAAAGGTGCTGACAATAACGCCACAAATGAGACGATCAGTCCCATACCTGGAGGAAGTGCGCCAGAACCATATTCATGTACATGTCCTCCTCCTCTCGGCCACTGCCCATGAAACACAGATGCTCCCCTCCAGCGATGGAGCCAGATTCAATGGACTGTTTCTGTGCTTCCAGCAAGGACTTGACTGACTGTGCAAATTCGGATGGATTCTGGAGCATCTGAACAGTCAAAAAAAAAAAAAACCAATAGCGTTTTTAAATATGGCAAACCTGCTTGCTCTCTCGGGCCCATGTTCTCCCATGAACACATGATCTCTTGCTGTCGCCATGTCTCCTATGCATATGGGCTTGCTCTCCAAGACTGTTCTCTCCCTTGCTTGCTATCTTGCTTACTTCTTGTCTTTATGTTCCTTTGCTTGTTTTTTTTCTCTCTCGACAAGACCGTGATCTCTTTTGAACAAGCATTTCTTCTCTTCCTCTCCCCTCACATCTTTCTAGGTTTCACTCAATAAAAACTATTGTGCTTCACTAAAACAAAAAATAAAACCCAAAATAAAACAAAAGCATCTCAACAATAGAAAAAAAACATGCCTAAAAATAAGTAAAAAGAAACATGGCAAGCAAGCCTGTATTTCAGAGACAATTTCAAATCTTGAAATCCTTTTCAAGGAAAACGATTTTAAATAACCGACATGAGGGCCAGCAATATGACTCAGACTTAAGAGCACTTGTCCTGTATGAGTGACATGCTGGGTTCAATTCCCAGCATCAGTAAACAGTAGTCATAAAAAAAGGAAAAGAAATAAAACCCTCCTATCAATAAAACTGCTTTTCTTTCTCTAAACACAAAACTCTCGTTGTCCCTCCATTTTTTTTATGTTTGGTCTCAATATTACCTAGGCCCTTTTACCTCCTACTTTAGTCTTAGTCTCAAATATTTTTTCAATTAAATTGAAAAGAGTAGACTGCAAATACTGCAGAGGAATTTTCATCTTTCCGCCTTCCTTTCCCTAAGGCTCTAGTAACAGCTTAGATGATGTTATCCCTGGATCAAAACACTGTCTAAGCAAATTCATTCCTTCAATTAAACTGACTTAAAATTAGAAATTTTAATAACTGGGCACCTCTATGTCAGATATCACTTCAATTAAGGAAACATATTATATACATAACCGCTCAGAATGGGAAAAGTGCTTATTGTAAAAACTTTAAGAATTCTTATCCATTCTAATGCGAGCTCATACTGAAAGAGTACTTACTCCATGCAAGACTCTATGCCAAGTGCCAGAGCAGGCAGCACAGCTAAGTTTGAATTCACCGACATCATAATGCTAAGCAACAATTAGCATTATTATTATTACATCATAACAGTGCTTTCATCTTTCCTTTATGATATCAAAAGGGCACCTTTTGTTTTGGAAAAGCAAACCTGAGAGCAACACTGTTATTTTTTTCAAATTAAACAAATAATCTGGGAGTCCCAAGCACTGCTGGATGGTCCTTGGAGCAGCTTGCAATAGTTCTGGGCCCAGCTGTGCAGCTACATGTGCAGGGTTTGGGCTTGGCAACACAGAGCTCCATAGGCTCAGCAGAGCTGGGGGCCCGCAGAGACACACCCAGAGACAGGGCCACCACCAGTACGCATGACAGTGCTAGGGAGGCTTGCTGTCCAGGGATCAAACTCAGGTCCTTCTGCCAGCCAGGCACGTGCTCCAGTCCTCTGCACTATTTCCCCAGACCCAACTCTTTTCTCCTAAGGGCAGGCATTCCCTTCTTTTTTTATTTTGTGCCCATCAGGTGGTGCTTGGGGGCAGAGCAGTTCTCAGGGGTCACTCCTGGTGCTGATAAAGAACCAAGCCAGGATGAGGGTGAATCCGGGACTCCACACACAGAGCACACCCCAACACACTGGGCCCCAAACTCCATTCTAGTGTAGAAAGAAAAACATCCCCAATCAGGTATTAGCTTATTTGAGGGCAAAATGATTTCAGGAGTACCACAAACAACTGGAGACCCCCAGTCATCACAACAAATAATACAGGGAAGGGAGACAAAGAAAGAAAAAAGGAAAAGCTATTTGTTTTTCTTTTTGAAAAAACAGTGGTAAGCATTGATACTAACCAGATCTGAATCTAAGTGGAAAGCAGTTGACAAGTGGCCAGCATTGTACTGCTCCGGGGGACGGCAATCCACCACGAAGAACCGGACTCCTTCCTAAGTGGCAAACAATAGTTAACATACTGGAATTTGCCATAAGGGTCATTATTTTATATAAGCTTTAACAATTAACCAAAGTAGCAGGAGCAAAAAAAAAAAAAAAAAACCACCAAAAAAATGAAAGATTCAATCAGTAAAAATACAACATCCGGAACTCTCACACCGCCTGACTCCACCTCAGGTAAACTCCTTTGGGGTGTGCGGCTGGCCAGGCGGGCGCCTGGGGTCGTGGTAGAGCCCCAGGTCTCGGCAGAAGGTGGAACTACAACCCCCAGAAGTCCGAGGCGGAACCGGAAGTAAACCGTCATTTTGAACTCTCACCCGGCCTGACTCCACCTCAGGTAACCTCCCTGGGGTGTGCGGCTGGCGGGCGGCGGCCGCTAATGCCATTAATAGAAAAACTAGGAAACTCAACACCAAGGGAAGGTAATACCCTCAAGAAAAAAGAAACAGTACACCAGAGGAATCTACCCCTGAACACCACAACACCATGGGGGAAACAACGCAGATCCCCAGCTCGAAGAACAGATGGAAGGAATCGACCCTGAAGACTCAAAAAAGAATACAGATGTGCATGATCTCTCTGACAATGAAATTAGAGAAGAAATTGGTAGGATGTTTAAGGAGCTCAACGAAAAAAATTGGAGCAGATGTCCAATAAAATACAGGAGAACATAAACGAAGCAGTTGAAAGGGCAGTCAATAAACTACGGGAGGAAATGAGAGCAGAAATGAGAACCATGCAACCACTTTTAAGAAATATCATCGCTTAAAAACTCAGTAGACGAAATGAAAAACACAATCGGGGCTCTCAACAGTAGGATGACAGCAGCGGAAGAGAGAATCAGTGAGACTGAAGATGAGCTGCAGAAAGCACTCAGAGATTCTACATAAGATGGAAAAAGATCGGAAAATGGATCAGCAACGGAACAGAGAACAATGGGATGAAGCCAGGCGGAACAACATAAGAATCATCGGAGTCCCAGAGGGACAGGAAAGTAACCCCAAGGAAATTAAAACAGTTAAAAACATCCTGGCTGAAAAGTTCCCCGAGTTAAAGGACGAAGGCATCCAGATCCAAGAAGCCCGACGTGTAACAGCGAGAAGAGACCCCCCAAAAGAAAGACCCCAAAACACATCCTAGTCAAAGTAATGGATGCCATAGACAGAGACATAATTCTTCAGGCAGCAAGATCAAAGAAGGAAATTGTATACAAAGGAGCATCCATTCGACTTTCAGCAGTCTTCTCAGAAGACACCCTCCAAGCCCGAAGGCAGTGGTGGGATATAGTAAAAAAACTTAATGAAATGAATGCCTCAGCAAGAATTCTTTATCTGGCTAAACTCTCACTCAGATTTGAAGGACAGATATACAACTTCTTGGATAAACAACAGCTTAGGAACTTTGTAAACTCAAAACCAACCTTCAAAGAAGGACTGAAAGATCTACTATAAGACGAGACATAACCCAAAAGAACAACCAACCTATTCAGAAAGATGGCACAAAATCCCATGACAATAATATCTCTCAATGTCAATGGTCTAAATGCACCAGTTAAGAGACACAGAGTGGCACAATGGATCAAAAAATTGAAACCGACATTCTGCTGCCTTCAAGAAACACACCTGAACAATCGGAGCAAAGACAGGCTCAAAATAAAAGGCTGGAAAACAATCCTTCATTCAAACAACCCACCCAAAAAGGCTGGGGTAGCCATACTGGTGTCTGACAACATAGACTTCAGGCTGAAGAAGGTCAGAAGGGACAGTGAAGGTCACTTCTTAATAGTCAAGGGATGCATTTATCAGGAAGAAATCACGTTATTAAACATATATGCACCCAACGAGGGGCCAGCAAAATACCTAAAACTACTACTAATAGACTTCAAAGAAGACATTGACAGCAACACAATTGTAGTTAGAGACTTCCAACACTGCTCTATCAACCCTGGATAGATCAACAAGATTGAAACTTACCAAGGAAATACTGGCCCTAAAAGAGGAGATGGAAGAAAGAGGGCTGGTAGACATCTACAGGGCATTTCATCCCCAAAAAGCTGAATACACTTTCTTCTCCAGTGCACATGGAACATACTCCAAAATAGATCACATGCTGAGCCATAAATCATACCTCCATAAAAATCAAGAAGATAGAAATTGTGCCAACTATTTTTTCAGACCATGAGGCACTGAAAATAGAAGTTAATTGTACACAAAAACGGAGACCAATACCAAGTACCTGGAAATTAAACAGCTCACTGCTGAACAACCAGAAAGTCATAAAAAGAAATCAAAGAGGAAATCCAAAGATTACTGGAAACATATGAGACTGAAGACACGAATTACCAGAACTTGTGGGATACAGCGAAAAGCAGTGTTAAGAGGCAATTTCATAGCTCTTCAAGTATTCATCAGAAAAGAAGAAAAGGCCATCATAAACAGTCTGACTTCACAACTTAAGATCTTAGAGAGATGATCAACAAAAAGGAGCCCAACCCAAAGCAGAAAAAAAGAAATAATAAAACTTAGAGCAGAAATCAATGAGATG
Source organism: Cryptotis parvus (assembly GCA_021461705.1). NCBI lineage: Eukaryota > Metazoa > Chordata > Mammalia > Eulipotyphla > Soricidae > Cryptotis > Cryptotis parvus. The sequence continues at coordinate 52,943 of JAJIBD010000754.1, read as the reverse complement.
GAATGTCAAAAAAACAATCCAGAAGATCAACGAAACCAAAAGCTGGTTCTTTGAAAAAATAAACAAGATTGACAAACCACTTGCAAGACTTGTAAGAAAAGGAAAAAGAGAGAACCCAAATAAATAGAATCAGAAATGAAAACGGGGACATCACAACAGAAACCACAGAAATTCAAAAGATCATCAGAGATTACTATGAGAGCCTGTACGCCACAAAACAAGAGAACCTAGAAGAAATGGACAAATTCCTGAATTCCTATAGCTTCCCAAGTCTGCAACAAGAAGATTTGGAATACCTCAACAAACCTATCTCCATCGAGGAAATAGAATCGGTAATCAAAAGTCTCCCCAAACACAAAAGCCCAGGTCCAGATGGATTCACCAGTGAATTCTACAAAACCTTTAAAGAGGACCTACTCCCAATTCTTTTTAAGCTCTTCCGGCAAATTGAAGAAACAAACACTCCCAAATAGCTTTTACGAGGCACATATCACCCTGATACCCAAAGCAGACAAAGATGCCACAAAAAGGAAAACTACAGACCAATCTCCTGATGAATACAGATGCTAAGATCTTCAACAAAATACTAGCAAATAGAATCCAAAGAGTCATCAAAAAGGTTATACACCATGACCAAGTGGGATTCATCCCGGGAATGCAAGGATGGTTCAACATCCGCAAGTCAATCAACATAATACATCATACCAACAAAAAGAAAAATAAAAACCATATGATCATATCAATAGATGCAGAGAAGGCATTTGACAAGATTCAACACCCGTTCATGATGAAAGCTCTCTGTAAAATGGGGATTGAAGGAACCTTCCTCAAGATAATCCAGGCCATCTACTACAAGCCCACAGCGAGCATCATTCTCAATGGGGAAAAACTGAAAGCCTTCCCCTTAAGATCAGGGACAAGACAAGGCTGCCCACTCTCACCACTTCTATTCAATATAGTACGGGAAGTACTTGCCATAGCAATCAGGGAAGAAAAAAGACATTAAGGGCATCCAGATAGGAAGGGAAGAAGCAAAGTTATCACTATTTGCAGATGACATGATATTATACCTGGAAATTTGTGAAATTTTAAACGACGCGTACCCCCTGCAGCTGATTTGCTTGAAGGATCTCTGCTACCGAGACAGCCAGACAGAGAGCTTGGCTCAGGTCTGCATCATCGCCCTTGATCCCCAACAGAGTGCTGCCAAACAGATGGTGGTTATCCTGCTTGAAGAGATTGGTAAGAAATTAAAAAAGAATAAATGAAGCATTTTCTTCCTAAATATCTTCATAAAATCATAAAAAGAAGTAAAATAATTACATGTTATCTTTTTTAGGCATATGATTATTAAAATCTATCATCTCAAATCTAGTATGCTAAAAGTTATATACAAAGGTCACATAAAAAGCCACAGTCTAAGTTCACACAAATGTAAGACCAGAACAAAAACCATTACTCTCAACTTTTCATGTTTTAAGAAAAATGAAACAGCTGTATAAATTATAAATTAACAATCATTATAGTTCTCTAACAATTGCTTATGCCTATTTAGGATGTCTTAAGAAAAGAAAAAAAAATTTTTTTCTATCAGCTATTCTAAACACAAGCCCATCAATTGAGTTATTAAGCACAGCTGGCCAGAGTATTTTAACTTAAGTGAAGCACATATACACTAAAACAATGTACAAGTGTGTAATACTGAATAGTTGGTCACTTATTTCTTATACCTTCCTAAATGAAGCTGGTGTTTTACTGCAATAATACTGAGCCAGAGAGAAAAGGTCTTCTATATCTTCTATATTCAAACTGGATGGAGTATTTTCCAAGAATTCTGAAACAGGATCACAAATATTTAAAAAGTTGTTTGTGAATAATGGGTAATACGTGTGTGTGAAAATTCAAAGGGCAATATAATAAAACCTTCTACAAAGGGATATTTTTGAAGAAAAATAGTTTCATTGAAAAAAAATTTAAAGGGATGAGAGGAGGAGAGAAAAGACAGGGAGTGTGTGTGTGTGTGTGTGTGTGTGTGTGTGTGTGTGTGTTTTTTAGAGAGAAAAGAGAGAGAGATTTAAGAGTGGCCATGGGTTTTATTAATGGTGATGCCTCTTAAATGAATCTGTTTTGGGATCATAACACAGCAGTCCTCAGGGGCAACTCCTAGTGCTGTTCTCAGGGTTGCTTCTGGCACAGCTCAGGGACCATGTGGTATCAGGAATCAAACCCAGGGCTCGCACATGCAAAGCATGCATTCTGCACAAGCAAAGTCTGCACATGGACTTATCCCACTGGCCCGTGATTCCTTTAATGTGGCTGAGGGCGGACCAAAGAGCTCGCTCGATGGGCTAGTATGCAGGTTATCCACGCAGAGGACAGGCTCGATTTCTGGCACTACAACATGGTCTCTGTGCAAAAGTAAGGCCTGACCATGGCAGGTGTGGCCCCAACCTAAATGGAAAAGAATGGGGAGAGGGAACCCCTACGGAGAAGTGGATTACCCAAAGGAGCTTAAACTGTTACTACAATTCTACTCTTAGTAAATGATGGTGTCAGTTAGGCAAGCTAAACAATTTCATTGGCGTGGTCCAAAATACTGTGACATGTTTTATCAAACACATGCTAAATACCATAAATTCTGCCAATAAAAAAACAAGAAGAGATTAATGACTTAAGGAACTCTGTCGTGAGATAGAAAATAACTAAATTAGTGTGTGTGTGTGTGTGTGTGTGTGTGTGTGTGTGTGTGTGGTGGGGGAGGTTCTCGCTGGTAAAATCCAAAAGGAGAACTGAAGTTGCACCATGTGAGTACAGAAGATACATTAAGGAAGAAGAAAGGGACCAAGAGAGAAAGAATGACAACTTTATCTGGACAACGAAACCAAAGAAACAGCATATTGAAAGAAATGAATGAATAAATGAAGGAATGAGCAGGATCAGGGCAAACTGTCTCTACAGTTTATACCTGGAGAGTGCGAAAAAGCTGACCAGACCTCAGGGCTCTTCTAATCTCCTAAATTTATAGATTAGGAAGTCATGTTTTTGAACACTGAGGGTCTTGAAATATTTTTTTTCAACATTGGAGGATACTTACTAATAACTTCTTCTTTGCTGTTAGACTCCTGAGATAAAATAGCTTCTCTGCAAGAGAATATGATTATTAATTACTGAAAGAACTTCTTGAGACTAGAGAGAAAAATCTAAGCAACTTTTTACTTACTTTGCATTAACAAGGATTATTAACATTAAGAAATAAATAAAAAATGGATCTGCTTGCTGTAGATATCCATCCCATATCGCCTGAGTGACTTCAATGGAACAGTAACAGGCAAAAAGGCTTCCAAGCTGTAAAATAAAAATGAACAAGAGAAAAGAAATAACGAATAAATGTACTAGCATAAGGCACAGAACAATCAAATCACCCATATCTAACATGTAATGTGTACCTCAAGATTAAATCCAAAAGCAGAGTGTGAAGGTCCAGGCACAATGAGGCAACTAAGTAGCTGTCTGACTTAAGGCAAACCCCTTAACGCTCTAACTTCCATTGGCTATGTTTTATTTTGTGTGCAAGTGTGCAGGGGATAAAAAAGAGGACAACTAATGTTCATTCTCTACAATTTGTGAAGTGAGATCATTAACTGAGGTATTTAAAGTAGCTCACATATATCTGCCGTAATCAAATTACATGCAGAGTTCTGGGATAATTATTAGTTTATATACCCTAATGGAACTTTATGACAAAGTAAACGTGAAATGCTCCCAAGGCTTACTTTTTATAGATCTTTGGAGATAGCAAAGTGAACATTCAGATCCCTCAGTAAATGTCAAGATCCGCCATGTTTTTCTTTTTCTGCTGTAATATTCAAATTTTTCTAAAGCCCAGTTTTACATTAAAACTGCTTAGTTAGGAGGCCGGAGGGATAGGACAGCAGGTAGTGTGCTTGTCTTGCATGCAGCTGACCTGGATCAGTCCCAGTCATCCCATAAGTTCCTTGGAGCCAGACCTGAGTGATCCCTGAGCACAGAGCCAGAAACAAGCCCTGAGCACCGCCGGAAGTGGCCCAAAGACCAAAAACAAAACAAATCCCTGCTCGGTTATAGGTTCTTAAGGTCTGGTAATTCGTTTATCTCAAGATTTTAAAAAAATCTGTTTCTTTAGACATTCTGGTAGCAAGAATGAATTATTTGGTGAGTCATATTCCTATGCAGAGTTTCATAGCTATATATCTGATTTTAGCTATATTTATCTAGTTTTACAGTATTGCTAATCAATGACAAATCAAGAAAATAAAGAACTTCTGGGTCGCTGATGATAAGTCAGTCACTGTAGGGTTCAATTAAAATTTTCTTTTGTATCAACAGTGAGTAAGAATTCTGGCAACAGAACTCAACCCTTTCACCCAAGATAAGTAGTACCACTCTTCCCATTTTACAGATGTAGAAATCGAAGTGTAGAGGCCATATCTTAAATCATATAGTTAATACTGACAGAAACAGAAATAGATTTCCAGAAATGTTAGGTAGTACATGATCCAGTAAAATGTTTAATCTTTGAACACATATTATTCTACTACCTTCTTCTAACATTCTTTTAGCACTTGTTATTTTAGAAAGATTTTTATCTATTTATTTTTAGCTTGTGGGCCAGATAAGGAGGTGTTCAAGGGAATACTCCTGGTTCTGCACTCGGGGATCACTCCTGGTGGGCCCTGAGGATTGTACCTGATTCAGCCTCATGCTAGGTAAGCACTCTACCTGCTGCACTATCTTATAGTTTATGTTTTAAAAATATAGTAAAGTTAATCTAGACAGCTCTCAGTTCATCAGTTATCTGAGAAGCCCTCAAATAGTTCCAAGAAGACACCCAGGGTAATCCATGAGATGAAAGCAAAATTCATAGTAACACTTAGATTAAATTATGATTCCCATATTCATTTTCCTACAATTGGAAAATCAAAAAATTTCTTAAGTACCATAAAAAGAGTGACTAGAGAATATAATAAAATGTTTAAAAAATAAATAAAAGAAAATAAAATGTTCAAATACAGGGGAAAAAGTGACTAAAAGAAACAGATATGAGAATTTTCATGTATGATCTAGGTAATTTCATGTATGATCTAGGAGATTTGCTCACGAGGCGCCCGGGAGGGATGGTGGGTTCTAGCCCTGGCCCACCATCCCAGCAGAGCCTCGCAACAAGCCAGACGACCCCCCACTCCATGAGGGCCTCCATTTTCCACATCTGGACTTCTCTCTCGTCAGACCTCCACCCAGCAGACCAGCCTATCAGCGCCCGGCTCATGCGCGCTTGGCCACGCGGTTCATCAATAATTGCTGGACTTAGAGATGCCTACAATAGTATGCTATCTGCACGGCAGAGCCTGGCAAGCTACCCGTGTTGTATTTGATATATATGCCAAATACCAGTAACAATTATAGACCTAATTCGAATGGATTGAGGCTCTTTATGTTCCTGGAGCAAGCAGATGCCTTGGGCTCTACTAGCATAAGACAGGACATATGGAGATGTTACTGGGGTCCGCTCGAGCAAATCGATGATGAACGGGAAGACAGACAGACAGACAATTATGAGATTTGTAAAAATATGAGATTTGTAAAAAATAAAACAATGCCATTATTCTCACTAATTTTCTTTCGAAAAATACTGTTCATTAGAAAGTTCAGGCTATGTTGACAAGTAATAGATTGAACATTACTTCTAAATAAATATATGAACATTTAAAATTTACTTTCAATTCCTAACCAACAGAACACATATAAACTATTGTTTTTCAGCAAGCGATGAGGAAGAGAAGTCCTGAGACCAAAGGGCTTAGGACCTGCTGACCATGAATAATAAAACTTCCCACTGAAAAATATAAATATAAAAGACAAGAGCACTGGGATGTACTTCATATTGTTTTACACTAATACTTTCATAATGCTAAGTAATTTTCTTCATGACTAATACCTTTTATAGAAATTGTTTCAGGGGCATCCCCCACTCGGGAGAACAGGGCTATATTCCGCAGAGCTGATGGAGGAGGGAAAGCTTGTGGGGTCTCGTACATGCAAGACATATGTGCCCCCCTTTAAGCTAGCTTCCTGGAAGTCCCACAAAATTTTTAAGGGAACTGATACAGATAAGATATTTACATATAACATATACATGCATTTATAATTATTACACATATATTACATATTCTATGTATATGCAAATATGCCACATGTTTAAAATCTTTTACAAAGATTTGTGAAAGATTTTAATGTTTATTTACAATTTTTAATGTTTGTTTACAAACAAAACATGTTAAACAATGAAAGATTAAACTTCATATTACACAATCTGAGTTGGCAGAAAATCAGCTCAGAGTACTACTTTGTAATAGGGAGCCCACGGTTCAATCCAGAGCCCCCTACCCAACCCCCCCCCACGCACTGGCCCTCAAGAACCACTGGGTATGGCCCAAGATAAGAAACAATAGTAATAAGCTAAAAAGCAACACAATTAGAGAGCAAAAAAGTCTATTTTGATGGCCAATAATTTTACTCCTTTGGTTTAAATGGTAACAGTCTATATTTTTAGTACTTCTTTTCGCTTCCTTAGGGATAAAAATAAAAACCTAATATAATTTACATAAATCTATTTTTCATTAAGTGTTCCTACTTTCACTTTATTACCCAGTTGAGTGCATAGGAGTCTGGGTAATTTTCTTTGTATCAAGCAAAGAACAGAGTTCAGGCTCATGGTATTGGATGAGTAATCGGAAAAGATGAAATGGTCTTCCCTTCATGGAACAATCCCTAGGAGAGAAAGAGGGTTTCTTGCATTAATACATTAAAAGTAACCATATTAATAACCAACCTTCCTGAAATGCCCACATACTCTCCTCTGCCCCCAATCACCTGAACATCATAAGATGATCTACAGATAGATCTGTCTTATCAGAAAGTTTGTGAAAACAGCAGATCTACAGCATCTGTGGGGCAATTCTCTCCGGGTGAAACCAGGCCACACTCAAGCAGAAGGACCTCAAGGCAGCCCTGAGGAGGGGCCAGAGCAAAGATGGTCAGGTGTTGTGGATCTAGAAGATGCCTGCCAAGTCCTGCACAAGTCCAGCACTCCTCTTCCCTGCCAAACAACACTTCTGAGGAAAGCTCCAAGTTAGCTCCACAGCTAACTGAGAATGACTTTCAGCAGAGCTACAAGCCTGCAAATGACCATTTCAGAATATAAGTTTCCACCACTATCCAAAAGTAGAAAGTTCCTGTTTGGTATAATTTGGCAGTTTATTTTTTTTTTGGGGGTGTTAATGATCGCAATTGCTATTAAAGTTTTGAGTTCCCCAGAGCAAAGAGGTAACCTCCCAAATCATACAAAACATGAACTTCTACTGTCAGGCAGTGGAGGATGTTCCCAGTCTTAGAAGTTGTTAATGGGGCCCAGTACCAGACATTCACGAATGAATTCTTAGAGCTACCAAACTCTATCCTTAATAAACAATTGTCTTCTCGCCTACTTCCCTTGTGTTTTAAGAAAAATCTGTAAAACTGTAACCATCTCTAGATGTGACGTAGGGAAAGTGGTGGAGGGTCTTGGGCACTTTGGCAGTGTTGCCGCGGTAACTTCATCAATTATATATCTCGATGCAATTGGTATATTAAAGATTATATATAACCTTTAATTCAAATACTTGCCTCACTTTATAAAAGCAAGGGAGTATACTGCTAAGGCAAGACACTAAAGCAGGTTGTGAACAGAGAATGGAGTGTACAACTGTCAAGTTGTGGTTACATTTTCAAGAAAAATGGGTAACTCGGGAGTCAGTCATTACAACGGCAACCATGCATTTAATAGCTGTGCATGTTCTCATGGTGAGGCACACTGAGAGATCAAGTCTAACATGTTACACATAGATATAGTAAAGTTCTTCTAGCAGCATTTTGTGGGCGGTGTTCTATCAAGGAGCATTACCACGATGTGGCTAGAGTTTTGTGCTATATGTGAAAACTAAAGTGTGTTTCAATATGGATTTTCCTCCAAAGACTAGAAATTGAACTTCCACTTGACCCAGCCATACCACTCCTGGGAATCTACTCTGGGAAACCAAAAATACGCAGCGGAAACACCATCCCTACTTTTATGTTCATAGCAGCATTATTCACAATAGCCAGAATCTGGAAGCAACCAGAGTGCCCAAAAATCGATGACTGGATAAAGAAGCTTTGGTACATCTACACAATGGAATACTATGCAGCTGTTAGGAAAAATGAAGTTATAAAATTTGCCTATAAATGGATGGACATGGAGAAGATTATGTTGAGCGAAATTAGCCAGAAGGAGAGAGACAGATACAGAATGACTGCATTTATTTGCATGGCATAGATATATATGTACATATTATGATACCAATATCCAAGGTCAAGTGAAACATATATCAGGAGGTCTTGTCAAAGGTGGAAATTATCACAAGCGTGTGGGAGTCAGAGGTTAGGTAAGACAGAAAATGGAACAGGGTGCTAATAATTGTCGAGGGTACTAATGCCAACCTAGAACTGAGCATTAAATAGAGGCAAAAGGATACACATGACAACCTTTTAATGTATGTTCTGTAATCCATAGTCTGGAGGGGAAGGAAAAGAGAAAGAGAGAGAAAGGGAAAGAAATAAAGAACCTGCCATGGAGCAGGGCTGGGGAAGGGGAGGGAACCGGGGATGTTGGTGGTGGGAGATGGGCACTGGTGGAGGGACGGGTGCTGGAACACTGTATGACCAAAACCCAAACATGAACTTTTTAATTGTATATCTTTTAATTTGTATATCTCACGGTGGTATAATAAAATACTTAAAAAAAAAAAATAAATAAAGTGTGTTTCACAGTTCCACCACTAGCCACCACTGCCACTCTTTACAAAGTTGGAACATCATGTGCCTTACTATTACCAGTTCGATTATACTGAGATTATAAAAGCTAAAACAAGCAATTGAGAGAAGATCTCATATTGCAGAATATACCATTAATTTTTATTATTTTTTATTGTCACTTGTCACTTATCTTCCCGTTGTTCATCGATTTGCTCAAGTGGACACCAGTAACGTCTCCATACTTCCTGTCGCATGCAAGTGTAGCCCAAGGGCATCTGCTTGCTCCAGGAACATGAAGAGCCTCAAACCATTCCTTCAGGTCATGGGAATGAGGTTGAAGTCTATAATTGTTACTGTTTTTGGCATATCAAATACGACACGGGTAGCTTGCCAGGCTCTGCCGTGTGGGTAGGATACTCTTTCATATTATTATTATTATTATTTTTATGTGGGGCCACACCGGCGATGTTCAGGGGTTACTCCTGGCTCTGCACTCAGGAATTACTCCTGGTGGTGCTCAGGAGACCATATGAATGTCGGGGATTGAACCCATGTCGACTGTGTGCAAGACAAATGCCCTACCCGCTCTGGTCCCTATACTATGAATTTTAGTGTCAGCTTGCTGTGACTGTAACCCTGTCCCTTAGCATCTCTGAGGGTGCCTTACACAGGGTTTCCCTTACTTGAAGGACTGTGGCCGCAAAGTAGCACAGAGGTTTTCCATTCTGGTGTATATTACAATCACGTGGAGAGTTTTGAAAAGTATGCCTAGGCTCTAAAACATTTAAACTTCCTGTTCAAAACTTCAAGGACCCTTACATTTTGCAACCAAAGAACCTAAGTTCTTTGTTTAAATATATGTTTGTCCAAAGATATACAAATTGCCATTAATCACATTTATATTCATTAACATGACGATAACAACAACAACAACAACAACAACAACAACAATAAAAAAAAGAGTTGACTGGCAGAGATAAATTGGGACGTTCATTAATTACTACTAGGTATGTAAAGTAGTGCAGTTATTGTGGAAATTCCGGCAATTTCTCCAATTTCTCAGAAAGTTCAATGTAGATTTACCATGTGATCCAGCAATTTGTATTCCTAGGTACATACCCAAGAACAATGAAATTACATGCCCACATAAAAATGTGCACACAAATGTGTAGTAACAGCCAAAAATGAACAATCCAAATATTCATCAGCTATTGAAAAAATAATCAGAAAAAAGCAAATGTGAAATATGATGACTCTTTAAAACTTCATGCTAAATAAAAGGAAATTACAAAATATCACTTTATGATTCCACGTATATAAAATGTCAAATATAAGTAAATCCATAGAAACAAAAGCAAATTAATGGTCTCTCAGGGTTGTCTCTCATAAAACAAAAGTCAAATAATAACTATGGCTCAAATAACCTTGAAAATTATCTAAATCTTTTACGTTACCATCAAAATAAAACTTTTAATATAAAATAAATTAGACTTCTATTAATTTTATAAGCCACAATTAAATCACATCTTACCTGGGTATGTATTTATTCATGATTGCATAAAAGCAGTTGTACAAATCACTGCGAGGCAGCTGAAGATGTACCAATGGCTTGAGAAGATGTACCCAGCTAAGGGATGTGCTATATTTAATATTACGTGATTTACAATAAAAGGTAATTACAGATTCAATATCCAAAAGTAATTCTGCTGCCTTCTCTTCTGGCACTGAAAGCTGATCTAGAAAATAAGCATCAAAATAAAGTTACCAAGGACCTGTCAATCAATGCTCAGTTACTAGACATAATACTTGTTTACAAAGACACAATACAATGTTAATGTATTTACAGCATAAAGATAAAATAAATCTACACAAAAGTAAAGTTTTCCATACACTTATTCAGCATTTGCTAACTATCCAATGTTAAGTGACTTAAAGTCCAGTGTGTGTGCATGCATGTGTATTAGATAAAAGAATGAATGATGTGAAGTAGAGGGTAGGAAAGATAGTATGACTCCTATTCCTAGTAAACAAAAAGAACTTTCTAGACAACAGATTATCATCTGACCCACAACAGAGAGCGCCACTCTAGCCTTGGCAAGGGGAGAGTAAAAGTTCATTCTCTATCACCAAATCCCTTTTCTTTGCCCACCAGCTCTAACATTTATGTTGTATTTAGTTAACAAAAGCCTATTTATCATTTAATTGAAATGAGAGGAAGAGAAACAAAAATATACAACTGATAATAGATGAACTAAAAAATCACTGTATCACTATATCACTGTCTTCCCATCGTTCATCGATTTGCTCGAGTGGGCATTAGTAACATCTCCATTAGTCCTGTCACAAGCAAGTGTAACCCAAGGGCATCTGCTTGCTCCAGGGACAGGAGGAGCCGAAACCTTTCAGGTCATGGAACTGAGGTCCATAATTGTTACTAGTTTTTGGCATAACAAGCAAATAAAACACGGGTAGCTTGCCAGGCTTTGCCGTGTAGGTGGTATAGTCTCAGTAGAAGGCTCTCATCTCAAGCATTTACTGATGAAACTTAAAGGGGGAAGATCAGGTTTCCTCTTGAATGGAGCTCTGAGGAACTATGGAGTCTGGATGTTGAGAATGACTGACTGCATGATGAGTGGTTTGCTCTGGTTTCTTTCTAGGCTTACTGGTATCAGTTAGAACCCGTCTAGAACTGTATACAATGTATAAATGTGAAAGATCTTGGAAAGGACCTTATCCTAAAATCAGCATTCTCTAAGAATATTGTGCAGCCGCTTTGCGGCGCGCCAAGGGAGCTGTGGGTCTGGCGTGGGTGGGTCTCTCTCTTCCAGGGCAACTGGCATGGAGGCGGAGGAAAGGGCAGGGCCCAAAACTCTACTCTGAGTTTGGCCAGCGTTGTCTCTCCCGCCCATGAGAGCAAACCCTTGGAGCAATGTTGGACTTGGCCAGGGGCTGGCTGAGCCCCTTACGGGAGGTCAGCTCCATGGGTTGCTTCCACATGGGGTCGGCCGAGCAGCGCAGCTATGGGTCTGAAGTAGATAGGTCTGCCCATCTAGCTCAGTAGATAGGTCTGCCCATCTAGCTGCCCATGAGACTCTTAATCTCAGGGTCGTGGGTTCAAGCCCCACATTGGGCGCCGCAGCAAAAAAAAAATAATGAAATTAATTTAATACTGAAAATGCCCTCTCGGGTTGGCCGAGTCACACATAGTTTTTCTTTCTTTCTCTTTTTTGGTAGGGTGGGCAAGAGGGGACAATGGTGGAGATGAATCTTAGGTCTCACACATAAAAGGCAAGTACTTTGCCACTGAGCCACATCCCGAACCCTCTCTATAGTTTTACTTTAGCAGATCGTTCTGATTTATAGATGGACTCTTAAAGACTCCCTTTAATTTTGAGGACTGTATACACTATCATGCAGATCTTTAAAAACTGAAACCAAACTTGTAAAAGCAGGACCAGACACATAGTACAGGAGCTAAGGTACTTGCTTGCATGCAGCCTATCCCAGTTCAAATCCCCAGCACCACAAATGCTCACCTCACACGGCCCCTCATACTGCACCCCTACCATGTTCCAGCAGGGGTCACTCCTGAGCTTAGAAACTGGAACAGCCCCTGAGTGCCACCAATCCTGCGTGGGATGGCTTCCCATCACCACACCCCCAAATAAAAGTGCATTTGTAATGCAAAAGAAACACCAAAAACCAGGTTCTCTTTATTGAATTATTTTCTAAAAATTTTTATAAGAATCTTTGAAGAAAAATTCTTATAATTAAAAAAAAAACCTCTAGCACTAAAGAGTGGCATTTTGGATTCCTCCACCCCAAAATTATTTCCAAAACTGGTCACTGTTTGAAAATAATTATTAAACTTACCAATCAACTCCAGACAATCTTTGTGAATAGTGCTCTGTTCCGGCAAGTCTAAAATACCATCCCATGATGCCAAACTATCTCCTTTACCTGCAACATTTAAAGCAATCTAGAAAAAAAGATTAAAAAAAAAGAAACTAGTTTCACATGCTACATCTCATTCTTGAAAAATATTCCATAGTAGTATAAAGGCCGGAAAACAGCAAAAACGACAAAGTATTTTTATCAACATCCCGCAAATGCTATGCCCTCAGCTAGTCACAATGAAGCAACACAATTATTGTTAATCCTGTCACATTACATTTTACAGTTTCATGTCACTCCAACAGACAGAATGAATTACAGGCAAAAAAGTGATATAATTCCTTATGAAAATGTATTTAAAATCAGCATCATAAATGCTATAGACTGAACATCTGTGTGCCACCCCTCACCTCTCTTCTAAACCACATGCTGAAATTTGACTTCCCACGTGATGGCATTTGAAGGTGACCTTTGGGAGGTGATCAGGTCATGAGAGTGAAGGTCCCAGAAATGGGACTGATGTCCTTATAAATGAGACAAGTCTCCTTTCCCCAAACAATGTTAGGGCACATTAAGTAAATACTATTCTTTAAATTACGGTTATTTTAAAAGCTTTTATCTTTCATCTTTATAAATATCTTTGTTTATAGAGGCAATACGAATACCAGCATTGCTCTGGGACCCAGGATCACTCCCTGCTGTGTGACATGCTCAGGCCAGTGATGCTTGGGCCTAGCAGTGCTCAGGGACTATCAGGGCCAAACCACATGGTGGTTGGGAGGGAGGCTGGGGGTGGGGGTGCATGCGTTGACTGAAATCCGTTCATGGTCTCATATGGCAGATATGTGCCCAACACTTGAAACATACCCTAGCCTTCAATTCCCTATCTTGGTGACATTCATATTATTTTAGTAACCTACCAAGGATTTGTTTTAACATAATCCAGGAAAAATCAAATAGTAAGTACAGGAGTTAAGACACTTGCCTTGCAGGTGTGCTTGCTTGCTCTCTCTCTCTCTCTCTCTCTCTCTCTCTCTCTCTCTCTCTCTCTCTCTCTCTCTCTCTCTCTCTCTCTCTCTCTCTCCCTCCCTCCCTCCCTCCCTCCCTCCCTCCCTCCCTCCCTCCATCCATCCATCCATCCATCCATGAAACTAAATATTATTGGATTGTTTATCAACCTGGGAGAAGAGATGCTCTGCATTAGCATGTCTTAAGCTTAAGCCAAGGGCATGGCTCCCTGGGGATTTGCACTTAAAGAGTCAGTTTTTTAAAAAAGACAAAGTTTGGAAGGTTTTATTTTATTTTTATAATAAAATTAAATAGATATCTTTATTTCCATGCAGGTGGCATACCCTTGTAGTCACCTCTAAATGTAGCATTTATAGATGAACCGCTAGGCGAAAGCGGCCGTGAGAGGCGGGCTGTGATAGGCTGTTGCTGGGTGGAGTTCTGACAAGAGGGAAGTCCAGATGTGGAAAATGGCGACCTGATGGAGTGGGGGGGACATCTGGCTTGTTGTGCGGCTCAGCTGGGGTGGCGGGCCAGGGCTAGAACCCGCCATCCCTCCCGGGCGCCTCCTGAGCGGCTGGGCACAGGGCTGCCCTGTTTTATTTGATATGCCAAATACCAGTAACAATTACATTAGTTCATTCCCATGACCTAATATAATGGTTTGAGGCTCTCTATGTTCCTGGAGCAAATAGATGCCCTTGGGCTCTACTAGCATGAGACAGGACATATGGAGATATACTGGTGCCCGCTCTAGCAAACAGATGATCAACGGGAGGATAGTGATAGTGATATACTGATCATTATTTCCAAGAAATTACTAGTCTGGAATTTTTTGTTATTTGTTTTTGTCTAGGGACCACACCCTTTGGTACTCAGAAGCTCTTCTTTTTTTTTTTAATATTTCATTATACCACCGTGATATAATGGGCCTCCATTTTCCACATCCAGACTTCCCCCTCATCAGAACTCCACCCAGCAGACCAGCCTATCACAGCCCATCACAGTTCATCAATAAATGCTGGATTTAGAGATGAGTATGCTACCCACACGGCAGAGCCTGGCAAGCTACCCCTGTTGTATTTGATATGCCAAATACCAGTAACAATTATAGACCTTATTCCCATGACCTGATGGAATGGTTTGAGGCTCTTTATGTTCCTGGAGCAAGCAGGTGCCCTTGGGCTCTACTTGCATGAGACAGGACATATGGAGATGTTACTGGTGCCCACTGGAGCAAATCGATGATGAATGGGAAGACAGTGACATTATACCACCGTAAGATATACAATTACAAAGGCGTTCATGTTTGGGTTTCGGTCACACAGTGTTCCAGCACCCATCCCTCCACCAGTGCCCATTTCCCACCCATGTCCCCGACTCCCTACCCCTCCCCTAGCCTGCCTCTATGACAGGTTCTTTATCTCTTTTCTCTGTTTCTCTTTTTCTCTCTCTCCCTCTCTCTTCCTTCTCTTACACATTGTGGATTGCAATACATACATTTAGAGGTTATCATGTGTATCTTTTGCTTATATTCAATGCTCAGTTCTAGGCTGGTATTATCACTTTCGACAATTATTAGCACACTGTTCCCTTCTCTGTCTTACTTAATCTCTGACTCCACCCGTTTGTGGTAGATTTCACCTTTGACAAGACCTCTTGATCTATGTTTTGCCAGACCTTGAATGGTATCATACTATGTATGTATGTATATATATATATATATATATATATATATATATATATACATGTATATGTATATGTATATATACACATATATATACACATACACATACATGCATACATATATATGGATATATGTATGGATATATGTATGGATATATTATGTATGTATATATATGTATATATATATAATGGAAATAAATGCAGTCATTCTATATCTGTCTTTTTCCTTCTGGCTAATTTCACTCGGCGTGATCCTCTCCATGTCTATTCATTTATAGGCAAATTTCATAACTCCATTTTTCCTAACAGCTGCATAGTATTCCATTACATAGATGTACCAAAGTTTCTTTATCTACTCATCAGTTTTCGGGCACTCTGGTTGTTTCCAGATTCTGGCTATTGTGATGAAAATAAAAGTGCAGATGGTGTTTCTGGCTTCCCAAAAGAGCCAGTTTTGACTCTGAGGCTCTGCCCTGGGGAGTCAGAGGTTTTGGATCTGGCAGGCTGTGAGACTAATCACATGGTCAAGAGGCACACAGGTGTGTGGGTGAGCTCTTGGTCAGCAAAATGGTTAGAGCACTTGGTCAGCAGCACTTAATGTGTGTGAGACTGTCAGCTGGTGTGGTGGTAACTGTTGGTGTGGAGTGAAGTTGGTAGAAGCAAAAAGCGTTTGGATTATCTATACTGAACTCATTCATGCCTTTGTGCATCAGTCTTCAGGCCACCAAGACTGGTCATATGCAGGTATGACCAGGATACCTGATAATGTTGGACCCCAATATTGTTGGGGGACCCTCTTGGTCCCAACAACACTCAGCTGTACTGAGGGCTTACCCCTGATAGAGCTTGAGGACCAATCAGGGTGCTGAGAGATTGAATCAAGTCACCCACAAGCAAGGTAAGCACTGTACCCACTGTATATCTCTTCAGTCCTTACTTTCATATGCATCTTAAAGTTCAATAATAAAAAATTCAAAATGCTATACACAACTACCATTCCATTTCTGCTATATGACTAAGTGTAGTGCACGGAATAAAAGACCCATACTTGATAGATAACAGGTGATCTTTATTATCCTTTGTTTTGATGTGTTTTTAAAAATAATAATATATGTGCACTAGAGAACAGTTGAGGAGGGACATAAAACAAAGAAAAATACATAATTAGTACATTCAAAGACCTATATTTCTGTCCCCATTTTTCACAATTACTAAGTATCTACTACTATAATCTATTTGGTCAATGATTTAGTCTCCATTTTCTCTAAAAAGTGTTAATAAACATCACTTCTAATGGCTACCAAAATACATCATCTTTCAAAATTTAATTATATACTAAACACTACTAAAACAATCAGTAAGTTGCTTTGATAATTTTTCTAAATGTGCATTCTTTCATAAGGTAACAAAACCTGCAGCTAAAATAGCTAAAAATAGGCAATCTTAAATGTTATTATTAATAATAACAATAATAACAATAATACTGAGTTGCTAGTTACCTTCCAGACTTTGGCCCTCAGGTCAGCTGGCAGGGTTCTCCCCTGAATTATATTTCTTAAAGTTTCAAGATCACAACCTCCAGCGTCCAGAGCTTCTTCAAGGTCTTTTTCCCCTAAATAAAACAAAAACAAAATTCCTACTCACTACGAGAGATTCTACTTCTCACATTTGCATATTCTAAAATCATTTATAAGCATAGTCTAAGAAAAATGGTTCCTGGATGTCAAAATGTAATGATAAGGCATTTTGTTTCTTTAAAGAGGAAATCTCAAAATTGGAAATAATTGTGGTGGAATTTACAATGGTGGTGGGTTTGGGGTAAATATTGAATATTTGTAAGAAAAAAACATGAACAACTTTGTCAAAAATTTGAGTAGAAGCTCACTATGCTCAATATATTCAATAAGTGAAAGCAATCACATAGATGCTCCAATTTACACATAACAGCTCGGGGAAAAGGTCACGACTTTAGCAATACCTTTCGAGAAATACACTGAATAAGCAAAACAATTAGTGCCTGCCAAGGGTGAATGAGGAGTTGGTGGGAATCGAGGGTCTTTGATGGTAGTAAGGGCACAGTGGTGTTGGGACTGGTATTTGAATATTGAATACTTGAAACAACTGCACCGTGAGCAACTTGTAAACACGGTTTTTAAATATAGTTTTTTTTAAAGGGACTCTCAGGTTTCATTCAAATAACTCTCATCTTGTATTTTAGTTCTGAAAAACACAGTTACCTGATTTCAAAGCTTAAGGGCAAGAAGTTGACAGCAATGACAAGCAGTGACAGAAGCGGCATTCAGGGAAGTAATAGTGACAGACACTGTACACAGTATCAACTTTGCCTATTTATAGACACAATTTCAGGCTTCCTTTGTTTTGGGGCCAGACCCAGCAGTGCTGAGGGCACCATATGGAGCGCCAAGGATCAAACCCAGATCAATCCTACCCACAGCAAGTGTCTTATTTACTGTACTATCTTTCTAGTCCCTGGTTACAAACATATTGTATGGTTTAATTCTTGTGGCACATTACATCACTGACCCTAGTTTATAGCTGAAAAAACGGAAATAAAACATTAGAAGAACCAAAAATATCTCTAATGACACTACTATTATATAAGAAAGCAAAATAATACCACATCAGGTAAATCATTCAGCAGTTAGTTTACTTTATTTAAGGTGAAAGTTAAATATGGCGTTAATTTTATTATATTTGTATAGCATATGGTTAAAATAGTAACTAAAGAGGAAACTTTCACATGTGCGGGTCCTGGGACTAATCCTTGGTGCCACAAAGATTAAATAAGTAGGCCGGAGCGATAGCCCAGCAGGTAGGGCGTTTGCCTTGCACGTGGCCGGCCTGTGCCGACCTGGGTTCGATCCCGGCATCCCATATGGTCCCCGAGCACCGCCAGGAGTAATTTCTGAGTGCAGAGCCAGGAGAATTCCCTGAGCATTGCTGGGTGTGACCCAGAAAGCAAAAAATAATAATAATAATAATTAAAAATAAGTAAACAGATGACTTACACAAACATATGAGCTTTTGTAAGCCAAGAAATAGTCATTTAAAATAGAAAATTTCCTAAGAACTCTCAAAAGTTGAGGCTTTACATTATTATCAATAATATTAGCATACAATAAAAAGATTAAGTCTGTATGCTAAAATAATTTTAGTACACAATAAAAATAAATACAAATAAAATCCATAACTCAGCTAATTTCTAAATTTCTTTAAGCAGCCTGAAAGGCAGAGCATTCCACTCGCATCACAAAGTCAGGTTTTTGTCACATTTCTGTGGTTTTAAAGAAAATATGTTAAGTCCATTCTAATTCTCTCCATAAGACCATGTAAAACGTTCCCATATTGATAGGACTGCAAAAATATCAATTTAAATGTATAAATTGCCTAAGTTATTGCTCTCCTAAGATAAAGGAATTCAATATAAATGTACTAATTTGGGATTGTATGATTAACAGAACAGCAGTAATCACATCTGAAAGAATTCTTATCAAAATTACTATAAATGCCTATGATCAAAGAAAGAGCCCAGTACTTATGTAGGTCTTTATTTGATTTGTGGACAAAGAGTTTAAGACAGGTGCAAAACTAAATCCTCTTCTACACCCAGAACTTGTTCTGTTTGAGTTCTGATACAGATAAAAAGGAAAATTATATGTATTATATGTAATTTATAATTTTTTAATATAAAATTTAATTTTATAAATATTTATATATATTGTATATTTATAAAATTATAAAATATATATGTATCTCACTAGCAATTTTATAAATTTATAAATTTATAAAATATATATATATATATATATATGCATCTCACTAGCAACCATATAAAAACATTCGGATCACTAGTAACCATACAAAAACATTTTGTTTAACAAGATTCTTGTTTTGGGGCCAAAGCAATAGTACAGCAGATAGGGGGTTTGCCTTGCATGCGGCAACCCATGTCCATCCCCAGGCATCTCTGAGCACAGAGCCAGGAGTAAGCCCTGAGTATAGCCAGCTTTGGCCCCAAATAAGACATTCAGTTTTGCTTTTGTTCTGCTATACAGTCATCAAAATGTTGCACTGGAAATACAGGAAAAGATTTCAAAGTCTACTGGTGAGAAACAGTTGAGACCCATTTCTATCCTCTAGTCTGGCCAAAACATACCAGATAGCCAGAACTTAAAGGATAGCTTGTAACCTTTGAAACAAATTTTTAATATTATGGAATCATTTAAATGGAATTACTGATGTAAAATCACAACCCTCCCAATCATACCCCCATCGTATACGTGTTTTGCTTCTCAATATTAGTTAACTGAATGTTCAGAAACAGAAAAAAAATTTAAAACAGAGGTTCTAAAAAATGTAAATGGGAATCAGTAATTCGGTTTATTTATTTTTATTTTTTATTTATTATTATTATTATTATTATTTTGCTTCTTGGGTCACACCCGGCAATGCTCAGGGTTTACTCCTGGCTCTGCACTCAGGAATTACTCCCGGCGGTGCTCAGGGGGCCATATGGGATGCCCGGGCCGGCGCAGGCTGGCCTCGTGCAAGGCAAACGCCCTACCCACATAATTACCCCCAGTAATTCCAGTTTAAATGATTAAGCATGTAAATTATAAACACCAAGTGAGCTGGATTTATTTTATCATATAATTAAAACAGCACAATTTCTTTTTTTTTTTGTGCAAAATTGTTTCTTTTTGAAGTACTTTGTCAAATTCTTTACTATTCCAGACAACAAAGTTAGTTGGAGGCAAAGTACCCAGTTCTGAAAATACTTTTAAAACCCCAACAATGTATAAACATATCTCTGTTGATACAGCTGCTTCAGATCCTTTGATACTGTCACCAGGGAATCACAAACGTGCTTGCCACAAAGCAGCAAGCATGCCTTTGGAGAACAAAAGCTCTAACTTACCTAGCAAAAGGCACTTCTCAGAAACTAATTTTAAAAAATAATGTTACTGTCTCAACAAAGTGTTCCAAGGTTGATCTATCAGATACTCAGCAGACAGCATGAATGTTGTCAAGAGTAGTAAAAGAGCTGAGCACAGAGAAGCCAAGTAATTCACAGAAAGATCCGTCCCGAACAAAAGCTACAAACTCTACAAACTCGATGCACACAGATTTCCCCTTCCTCTGAACCAGTGTTTCTCAACCTTTTCCCAAGCACGACCCCCTTCCAAGCTTGCTTTCTTCCTGTGTACCCCATTCATGCATATTTTCATCTTGTCCCCTTGAATATCCTGGGTGGGAATCTGGGGTGAAGGGTATGGGGAGGGGTGAGGCTAGTAGCCGGAATGAAACATTCAGGAGGGCACCCTGCTTATTTGCTCAAGAAGGCAGACTTCCAGGCAGCACTGGTTTTGCTTATTGTAACCAGAACAGTAGGTCAAATAAATCTGTTTTAAAGCAGGTCACTGACACTTTCTCTCCCTCTCTCCCTCCATCCCTGTCTCTCTCCCTGTGTGTGTGTGTGTGTGCGTGTGTGCGTGTGTGTGTGTGTATGCACACACACAGACATAGATAGATAGATGGAGGGATGGATGGACAGATATAGATAGATAGACAGACAGACAGACAGACAGAGAGAGAGAGCCTAGTTTGCACGAAGTATTTAGAAAGGAGCAGACTAAAAGTTTTGGTATTTGAAAGAAACAAATCTTTTCAGTATAGTTTTTTGGCCTGAGTGGGGATCTGCTGTATCTTTCCAGGCATCTTCTGAAGGCTCCAGAGAAGAACGTGGGTAGCTGCCCTGTTTGATGCTGCGTCTGCAGGAGACTGTCTTCCCTGGGCCCTGGCTACAGAAGAGGAGTGTGGAGGGCTTAGAAGGTTCCATGAGCAGCACTGCCAGAGGCTCGTGCCCGCTGATGAGGGCTGATGCTTGCACTACCAGAGTGGGTGCCTCTACGTGAAGGCTGCTCTCCAGGTATGCTGAACCAGAGACTCTCAGACATGGGGCAGAGCTGCTACTTGCTCTCCCTGTGCCCAGCCGCTCACGAGACGCCCGGGAGGCATGGCGGGTTCTAGCCCTGGCCTGCCACCCCAGCAGAGCCTCACAACAAGCCAGACAACCCCCCTACTCCATGGGGTCCACCATTTTCCACATCCGGACTTCCCTCTCGTCACAACTCCATCCAGCATACTAGATTATCACAGCCGCTTGCGCGGCCACTAGCAGCCGTGCGGTTCATCAATAAATACTTTATTTAGAGGTGACTACAAGAGTATGCCACCTGCACGGCAAGCCTGGCAAGCTGCTCGTGTTGTATTTGATATGCCAAATACCAGTAACATTTATATTAGGTCATTCCCATGACCTAATATAATGGTTTGAGGCTCTTTATGTTCCTGGAGCAAGCAGATGCCTTTGGGTTCTACTAGCATGAGACAGGACATATGGAGATATTACTGGTGCTCGCTCTAGCAAATAGATGATGAGCGGGAAGATCGTGATCGTGATAGTTTTTTAATAATATTTATTCATTTTTGACATCGATGCCATTTTGTTCATGTTTTTGCTTTTTTTTCTTTTTTGGGTCACACCCGACAATGTTCAGGGGTTTCTCCTGGCTCTGCACTCAGGAATTACTCTAAGCGGTGCTCAGGGGACCATATGGGATTGAACCCGGGCCAGCACAGGCCGGCTGCATGCAAGGCAAACACCCTACCGCTGGGCTATCGCTCCGGCCCCATTTTCAGTATAGTTTTATACTGAAACTGTAATCTGTGTTAGTATACTATTACAGGTCTCTAATTTTCAATATATGACATCTTTTCAAAACCTACATAAAACCTCAGCCATGCGGGTAGTATACTCACCCACACGGCAGAGCCTGACAAGTTAACCACGTGGTATTTGATATACCAAAAACCAGTAACAATTATCGACCTCATTCCCATGACCTGAAGGAATGGTTTGTGTTCCTGGAGCAATCAGATGCCTCTGGACTACACTAGCACACGACAGAACGGATGTAGATGTTACTGTTGCCTGCTCAAGCAAATTGATGAACAATGGGAAGCCAAGTGACAAGTTGTCGGGAACACCGCGGGGTCCCCGACAGTGTGGGGACAGAAGTTCTCTTCTACCTCTGAGGATGCGGGAGAACAGATGAAAACTCACGGGTCGGTGCAGTTCCAAAAAAGGCTTTTAATAGTACAAAAGCTCTTCCACAGCACTCCAATATAATGAACAAACTCTAGCTCTGGTCGAACTTAGACCATACAAAAGAGCCTAAGTCTCCCACCAAAGAGAGAGGATCTCACCCGAGCTGAGTCCTACACAGGAGGAGCAAAAGGCCAAAGAGCAAAATGCCAAAAGCCAAAAGCAAAAGGCTGAGGAGCCAAAAGCCAAAAGCAAAAAAGGCCCAAAGTCCAAAAGGTGAAGGGGCCTCAAGTCGGTCCCCTTATATACACCAAAGTAATCCGATTTGTGACAGGGAGAGAACTCTAAACAGAGTGTAGTGCCACACCATATTGCAGGTATAAACAAAGGTTACTGCCAAGGACTAATCCCAAGATTATCTCTTATGTAAAACACTGGAGAGAGAGAGAGGGGGCTGGTATAAAGTAATATATCTTAACTTCATGAGCTTCATGTAATCTAGATGGTACCCACAAGGTCCTTCTTATTATTATCTGCACCAGAATGATTCTGAGTATCTTGTTCTCGTGTACTGAAAGGGTCACACTTGCCTGCTTACAGCAAACTAGTATGATCCTTCCTATAGTCTTCCTATAGTCTCAATGTAGCCAGGGTGGTAGTATCCTGGTAAATTCTAACTGTCCCACGCTGGGTGCAGTGGGTATAAAGAGGAGCTGTGCCCAATCTAGAAAACATAGAAGTCTTAGTAGATGTATAAGTCAGAAGTTATTCAATCAAGGTGACTTCTGTAACTGCCACACCCTCTAGCAGTGTTAACATAGAAGAGAGGTCTCATTAGAATGAACCTTGGCTTAAATAGATTAAGCTGGGAGTGGGCAAAACAACATAGCTCCCAAACTAGTTAAACCTGTCCTCCAACAAGTGACACAAAACCTAAAAAGAATTCCCACTTACCTGATGTTTTGTGGCTAGATCACCTAATATAAGAATTACTTCCCAGGAGGACAGATGGGTTTTGGGAGTGGGCCCATCACCTCTGGGGGTCCCGGAAGCAGCCAGATGAGACTCGCCCACCACACTAGCCGCCACCTTTGCAACATAATCAGCCCACCCAGGAGGGATGCTACTCCAAGACCAGATTAACCGAGCAAAGCGTGTTCGAGCCCAGGTAGGCAGTTCCCAGAAGCGGAAATCACCGGAATTCGTCCAGATTGAGCTGGGGCGGCCCTTCCCCCTCCATTTTGGCCAAGCCTGGTGGCCCGCCAAGGAGCTGCCATGGGACGACCAGCCATAGCATAAAAGAGCCTCACACGCGGCTGGAGAAGCTGGAACTTCGGCCCGCCCCAGGCCCAGCTGACATTGGGGCTCCCAGGAGGACAGATGGGTTTTTGGAGTGGGTCCATCACCTCTGGGGGTCCCCCGGAAGCAGCTGGATGAGACTCTCCCACCACACTAGCTGCCACCTTCGCTGTCCGGACGCTGCAACATAATCAGCCCACCCGGGAGGGATGCTACCTCAAGACCACATTAACCGAGCAAAACGTAAAGTTTGAGCCTGGTAGGCAGCTCCCAGAAGCGGGAATCACCGGGAATTCGTCAGATGGAGCTGGGGCCGGCCCTTCCCCCTCCATTTTGGCCAAGCCATGGGACGACTCACCCACCACACTAGCCACCACCTTCGCTGTCCAGATGTTGACCATGAGGCCCCTAAGTTGCGCAGCCACCCGGTCCATCAAACTAGTGGAAACAGTTATGTCCTTTAATGTACTGCATTCTACGATGTGTAGGAAAGTTAGGCGGGAGGGAGAGATAGAGAGGAGAGAAAAGACATACAAAACCCACCAAGTAGTTGAGGTGTGGGATGGGGAAGGAGGTGGGGACATTGGTGATGGGAGATGGGTTCGGGTGGAGGGATGGGTGTTGGAACACTGTAGAACCATAACTCTACATGAGCATCTTGCAATTGTATGTCTACAAGTGGTATAATAAAATTTGGAAAAAAAAAAAATTACTCCTGGCGGTGCAAGGGAACTACATGGGATGCTGGGGACGAACCCAGGTCAGCAGTATGCAAGGCAAATGCCCTACCCGTGTACTATCGCTCCAGGCCCAGGTGGACTAACTGTCCTCAATTTTATGACCCTAGACTTTAAAACCCTTCCTAACATCCGAAGTTCCCTCCTGTCCTTCTGCTTTACTCGAAAAACTGCGAATTTCCAACATTAGTTTACTCAAACCAACTCTGCCTTCTCTGTTCTTTCCAGTCCTGTTCACTCAGGACTTCAAAGGAGATACAAGTGCAGTTTTTTTTCTTTTGGGGTCACACCGGTGACGCTCAGGAGCTATTCCTGGCTCTTAGCTCAAGAGTTACTCCTGGCAGAGCTTGAGGGACTACATGGGATGCCGGAGATCGAACCCGGGTTGGCCACATGCAAGGCAAACGCCCTACCCGCTGTGCTATTGCTCCAGCCCCCAAGTGCAGTTTTAAGACGCTACCATAAGCGCATCTTCTGTCAGTGCTGCCTGGAAATACTCTATTCCCCACTTTCTTCAGACCCTCTACCCCTCCACCTGACCACAAGAAACATCACCTCTCCCTCTACAGAGGCAGTTCAGGCCTGCAGGTTTCTCAAACATAAAACCAGGAGTCTGTTCTACTTTCTCTTTTCCTTAAATAAACACTTGAATCCTAACAGGTTGCTTGCGTCCACTTTTTAAATAAAGGCTGGCTCACTTTGCTTTCTACTTGATAAGCCAGTGTTTGCCTTGCCTCTGGATCCTCAGCGCAGAGCAGGCCCAGGGAGAGGAAGAGTCTCCTCACAGTTACCAAGGCAGTTCACCAGCAAGGGCACAGACCTAAGGACAACATATTATAGAGAAATGTTTAATCCCAACAGTGACCTCAGGCGCTATACACTTAGTAGCTTAGGCGCCCAAGATCCAAACTCAACTTTTTCACCAGTTACATGGTCTGAGTCCCAGGCACCAACCACATAATCGAAACAGCCTACAGGTTCTCTCCCAGAATATCCCTCTCAGACCCTCTCCATTCCCTCTTCAAGCCAAGGGCTTGCCTGAATCTGTCCTTTCCAACTTTCTCTTGACAGTCTCCATTAAGACTCTTCCGCCACTGACGGTGAGCTGCCCGACAAGCGGGCAGCTGTTTCCCCTGTTCGGGGCACATGACAAAGATCCTGGGGCAAGTAAGCAGTAGCAAGCCAGGAGGAAAAAAAGAACACGTGAGAGCAGGAATACTAACTAATAATTCTGGAGGACCGTCTCCCAGGCAGTGCTCAGGGAACCCAGGGGCGGCTGCCAGTGATTTCCGGCCAGCCTGTTTCAGTTTTAGAGCCCAGAGATCCTCAGCGCCAGGCCTCCAGCAAGATGGAGGCGGAGGGAGTGGGGCGGGATACTTGATGTGAGGTTGGATGTTGCACAGGCCTGACCACTGAACTATCTCCTTAGCCCCATAATGTAAAAGGGGTTTCTGTGACACTATGGTTTACAAGGGTGTTCATCATACAGTTGTTTCAGGCATTCCACGTTCGACACCAGTCTCATCACCAGTGTGACTGTCACTCATTTCTCACCCATCCACCCCAGCCCTTCCCTTAGCAGGGGCAAAATAATTCATTTATATTACTTGGGACAACAAAATGGCAAATGGAATTATCAAAAAAATAGTTCAGTGAAAGTTGTGAAAATTATATCTCACAATGGTTTTATAGAAGTCATTGAGGAGTTACTTGTTACTATTTGAACCTTCTGTGTTACTGTTTTTACTTATTGAGTTTAGCTCCTGAAAATTTTAAGCAGTTAGCATTCCTATGAAATGTGCTGTACTGTTAGAATCAAGCAGTAAACCGTCATTTCCGGCCACCAATGAGATACCTGTGCACTCTCCCATAGCATATTCAACTACGGAAAAGCAACGCAGTCACTCGAGCACCCTGAAAGGCTACGAAAACATTTTCTAAAAATGGGAATTCACTAAAGGCACCTTGAGCACCAAAATATATAAACATATACTCTTGATAATTTTTTTCCTCAAATATTCCCACATTTCTTTAAAGAGCCTAGAATGACCAACACCCTTTTAGAAAATCCTCTCTGCTTCCCTTTACAACCCAACTCTCCCAAACCGTAGCCTCAGCCTCTATCTACTTACTCCCTCCTTGCTCACCCAAACCCACCATCACTCTAAAATTGCCTTTTCTAGTCCTCAGCCTCTTTGCACAGTCCGCCCATTCAGACTTCCCTCAAACACTCTCCTTCAGTTTCCAGTAATCCTCTCTTGCTAACACATCCTTGAAATGCTTTCCTCATCTGACTAAAGTATTCTTTTACTCAAACCTCCACTAAACATACACTGAGCACCCACTTCACACCAGTCTCTGTGTGAGGCACCGGGGTCCTAGTAGTGAGTAAACACTACTTTGTGAGCCAGGGCATTGCTCAGCGCTGAGCACGTGCCACGCATGGGTGAGGACATCGGTTCATTTCCCAGCATCCCACCAGCTCGCCAGCAAACTAGTTCTCTCTCTCTCTCTCTCTCTCTCTCTCTCTCTCTCTCTCTCTCTCTCTCTCACGTTTTGCATCCACACTTTTATGTAGCTTACATGCTGGCTATTCCAAGCCTCCAACCCAAGTTCTATCTAACTCCCACTGAACTATGAAAACAGAAGATCCAAACCACAACAAACAAACCTAAAAATCTGTCTATCAACTAAAGCAGGCTGGAGGTTGGTGGGAGAGGAAACTACTGCGAGCAGTGGAGGGAAAGCTTACGCTGGTGGTGTGATCAGAGCTGAACACTGTATGCCTAAAACTCAACTGTGAATAATTGTGTGAATCATAGTGTTTTTGTTTTGTTTTGCTTATTTGGGGGAGGCTATACCTGGCTGTGCTCAGGAGTTAAGCCTGGCTTTGAGCTCCGGGATCACTCCTGGCAGTGCTCAGGGAACCATATGAGTGCTGAGAACTGAACCCAGGTCAGTGTGTACAAAGCAAATGCCCTACCCGTACTATCTCTGCAGCCCCAAATCACAGTGACTAATAAAAACAACAACAAAACCACATAACAAGAGTGTTTTTATTCTGGAGTCTGTTCATTCATACCCCCCCATTTATTCCAGAAGTATTTTTAATATAATTGTAGTATAGTTATGAAGTTACATTCAAACCCCTGAATATATATAAGGTATTATTACAAATAATTATACATCTTTTCTCACTACCTTAATATAAAGTATTTGGTTCTTAGAGATGAGACCAACTGCCACATTCATTCATATTTGCACTGATAGTTAAAAAAAAAAAAAAACTAAGCAACGGGGGCTGAAGTGATAGCACAGCAGGTAGGGTGTTTGCCTTGCAAGTGGTCGAGCCTGGGTTCGATCCCCAGCATCCCATATGGTCCCCCGGGCTTCGACAGAAGTAATTCCTGAACAAAGAGCCAGGAGTAACCCCTGAGTGTCAAAAAAAATCTAAGTGACTATAGATTAAGGTAGTGAGGCTTTAGTCCCTTTTGATCTTAAGTCTATCAAACTGTGTTTTCTCCTTTAAATGCCACATAGAGTCTGTTCGTATTGATACAGAATGTCAATATCTATTAGCATGATTAAACCATGATGAATTAGTTTGTCCACATATATAATACACAAGTACATGCCTTTGATCAATTATTTAAAATTCTAAAATGTCTAACTAGTTGTAAGCAGGAGCATACTGCGTCACTGTGAGTACACAATGGCAAGGTGCTTTGTGGTTGAACTGTGGTTTCATGACTGATTTGGTACAACTAGATTTCTGATTATTTCCTAATGTCCAGGTTATGAGACATCAGCATCAAAGCTTAGTCTCAAGCTAGTCTGCCAATATTGTCCACGTGCTGATTACAAATTGAAACCCACACCTGGATACTTGGGGAGATATTTGGTAGAAATGGAAATAGGACAACTTTGTTACAAATTCACTTGCAAAGTAGATATGGAGAGTATTCAATGACCTAAGGTCTACTCTTTATAACTTACATATCTTACATAAACTTATCTTTATTTATTTTGGTTTTGGAGCCATTTTCAGCAGTGCTCAGAAGCTACCCCGGCTCTGTGCTCTTGAGGTCACTGATGACGGGCGCAGGGGGTCAGCAGTGCTGGCGACTGAGTCTACGCCACCTGAATGTGGAATCTGCTCAATCTATTGAGCTCTTCCCTTTGTGTTTTCTTTTTTCTGGTTTTTGGGTCACACCTGATGGTGGTCAGGTCTTATTTTTGGCTCTGTGCTCAGGGATCAGTCCCAGCAGGTTCTAGGACCATATGGGGTGCTGGGGATCAAATTTGCCACGAGCAAGGCAGGCATCATAAACCCTGTACTACCTCTCTGCCCATCCCCACTACTTTTTTTTTCTTATTTTTGGGTTATACCCAGCGATACTGAGGGGTTACTCCTGGCAGTGCTCAGGGGACCATATGGGATGCTGGGGATCGAACCCGGGTCGGCCGTGTGCAAGGCAAATGCCCTACACGCTGTGCTATCACTCTGGCCCCCCACTACTTACTTTTAAATACCAATCTGAAACTATTAAAACTTCTAAATTCAAAAGACATGGTGGCACAGTAAGAAATGACCATAACAACTTAGTCTATGAAAGCACAACTGATAATACTAAAATCATGGAGTTATTTGGCTTTTTGTCAGGATGAGACACATATTTGCCACAGCAATTTAATAAGTCATAACTATGAATGTCAAGGAAACAAACACCCCATTCAGCAGCTTTAAAAATATTATTTTTATCAGGATTGGATCAACAGAAGTGGTCTGAAGTGACTTTCCCCTTACTAAATAATGTAAGTCTTTCTGTAACTTGTTATTAACCATGAACTTTTGCCAAGGAAAGATGGTAGTCCAGCCCTCTTAGCTTCACTGCCAAATAAAAATGATGGGAACATTTCAGCACTCTACATAGGCAAAGAAGATAGAGATTACAGAAATGGTGCTCTGTGAATGAAAAGAATTAACTTACAAACGGGGCAGATGTTTGAGATGTTCAGAGATTTACTTTGGTCCTTAACACATGCAGATCAAACTGCACCAATGGTATTCCTTTCTCTATTAAGAAAAAACTCAAATTTTTACTTAAGCCAGAAAAGAAATAAAAAATTAATTTACATATTTTTCTAAAAGAGAACCTAATTTATTTTCATGTCAATGTTAAACTGAAATGAAATCTACAAAATAAAGCCCAAGAGTTTTCACTATTCCAATCATACTTAGATGAACATACCCTTTGATGCGTCACTTTCATACTTCAAAACAAAGACAAGAACTTCTTTGAAAGGAAAAATAAACACATTGGAGTCATTTTTTATTTTATTTTTTTGACTCCGTGATGCTCAGGTCTTACTCTTGCCTCGGCACTCAGGAATTACTCCTGGCAGTCCTTGGGGACAGACAGACTGGGTCAGTCGCAAGCAGGGCAAATGCCCCACCCACTTCACTACAGCTCCAGCCTTTTTTCAACATCCATAAATAAAAGCAACAGAGAAATTACCAACTGTGGTGATAAATTATTAAACCTGTAACTGCTTGTATGTTCTAATTAAATAACACTGTACTCAGACTAAATAAGTAAATCAAAACAAATTATATTTTATACAGGTATAGGAATAGAGTAGTAGTCATATTTATAAACACAATGTGCAATTTATTACATAGATTTACTTAAATACACAAAATATTATGTCTAAATCCCAGCTTAAGTTGTGAGTGCATGACCACACATGGGGACATACTGGTGGGAGAAGCGGTGCTGTCACAAAAATATTAAACTAGTATTTGAAAATGAATCTTTAAGATGTTTTCAGTAAATACCTGAGCTGTGTACCTATTCCATAAAGCTCTTTATCCTGGGCCACTTAACAATTTCTCCGGTGAAAAGGGATTACAAGTAGGAAAAGTTTAAGAAGCTCTGGAATATATCAGTATTTCCAAAAGGGGGAATAATAGCCCCCTGGGAAAGTTACTGGAACAATAGTGGAGGGGGCAGCTGGGCTACAATCTGGACATTTTCTTGTTTTTTTTTTCTTTTTGGGTCACACCCGGCAATGCTCAGTAGTTTATCCTGGCTCTGCACTCAGGAATAACTCCTGGCGGTGCTCGGGGACCATATGGGATGCCGGGATCGAACCCAGGCCTTCATGGGCTGGCTGCGTGCAAGGCAAACACCCTACCCGCTGGGCTATCGCTCCGCAATCTGGGCATTTTCTACTTCTTAACTTAAAGATGCGTTTCCAGTAGGACACAGAGTTCTTTTTTTTTCTGAAAAAGGGGCAAATGGGCCAAGAAAAGTGGGAAGGTCTGATCAAGATGATATATATTAAACTTAGTGTCCTAAGATCAAAATACAAATTCATTTAAGTGATTTTTGGCAAGGAATAGGAGACCAAACCATAAAAATGAAAGGTATCACTGTATCACTGGCTTCCCGTTCATCATCGATTTGCTCGAGAGGGCACCAGTAACATCTCCATATGACCTGTCTCATGCTAGTAGAGCCCGCTGAAAGGGATACAAAGTAACTGTGTAATGTGCTATCCTATCCCACCATGCTACTGAATTGCCATTTCTTACAGGATGATCATACAGAATGAGGGCAAAAGGCTTGTCTGCTTGCTCAAGCCCATCTCCTAGGAATTGCCAATGGTTGGAATCTACCATAGTGTGTGGGAGTCAGAGGCTAGGTAAGAAAGAAACAGGACCAGTGTGCTAATAATTGCTGGAAATGGCAACACCAGACTAGAACTGAGCACTGAACATTGGCAAAGGGATATACATGATTGTTAGAGGACAGGTTTAGTTAGTTTGGGAGTTTTGTTGTTTTGCCTACTCCCAGCTTAATCTATTTAAGCCAAGGTTCATTCTAATGAGACCTCTCTTCTATGTAAACACTGCTAGAGGGTGTGGCAGTTACAGAAGTCACCTTGATTGAATAACTTCTGACTTATACATCTACTAAGACTTCTATGTTTTCTAGATTGGGCACAGCTCCTCTTTATACCCACTGCACCCAACGTGGGACAGTTAGAATTTACCAGGAGACTACCACCCTGGCTACGCTGAGACTAAAGGAAGACTACAGGAAGGATCATACTAGTTTGCTCTAAGCAGGCGAATGTGACCCTTTCAGTACACGAGAACAAGATACTCAGAATCTGTCTGGTGCAGATAATAATAAGAAGGACCTTGTGGATACCATCTAGATTACATGAAGCTCATGAAATTAAGATGTATTATTTTATACCAGCCCCCTCTCTCCAGTGTTTTACATAAGAGATAATCTCGGATTAGTCCTTGGTGTAATCTTTGTTTATACCTGCAATAGGGTGTGGCACTGCTCTTCTACACTCTGTTTAGGGTTCTTTGTTGACATGACCCTCCCTCTCACAAATCTGATTACTTTGGTGTATATAAGGGGACTGACTTGAGGCCCCTTCACCTTCAACTTTGGGCCTTTTTTTTTTTGCTTTTTGGGCACACCCGGCGGCGCTCAGGGGTTACTCCTGGCTCTGCACTCAGGAATTACTCCTGGTGGTGCTCGGGGGACCATATGGGATGCCGGGATCGAACCGGGGCCGGCACAGGCTGGCTGCATGCAAGGCAAATGCCCTACCGCTGGGCTATCGCTCGGCCCCAACTTTGGGCCTTTTGCTTTCAGCTTTTGGCTCCTGCGGCTTTTGACTTTTGGCTATTGGCTTTTGGCTTTTTGCTCTTTGGCCTTTTGCTCCTTCTTCTGGGTAGGACTCAGCTCGGGTGAGATCCTCTCTCTTTGGTGGGAGACTTAGGCTCTTTTGTATGGTCTAAGTTCGGACTAGAGCTAGAGTTTGTTCATTATATTGGAGTGCTGTGCAAGAGCTTTTGTACTAGTAAAAGCCTTTTTGGAATTGCACCGGACTCGTGAGTTTTCATCTGTTCTCCCGGCGTCCTTGGAGGAAGAAGAGAACTTCAGTCCTGACACTGTCGGGGACCCCGGTGGCCATTCCTCGACACATGATAACCCCTAAATGTATGTATTGCAAGTCACAATGTGTAAAGGGGAGGGGGAAGAGAGAGAGAGAGACAGAGAGAGACGGAGACAAAAATGGTGCTCTGTGAATGAAGTTTTTTTTCTATTAAGAAAAAACTCAGAAATTTTTACTTAAGCCAAAAAGAAAAATTAATTTACATATTTTTCTAAAAGAGAACCTAATTTATTTTCATGTCAATGTTAAACTGAAATGAAATCTACAAAATAAAGCCCAAGAATTTTCACTATTCCAATCACATACTTAGATGAACATACCCTTTGATGAGTCACTTTCATACTTCAAAACAAAGACAAGAACTTCTTTGAAGGGAAAAAGAAGTTACAGGATGATCATACAGAATACGGGCTAAGGGCTTGTCTGCTTGCTCAAGCCCATCTCCTAGGAATTGTCAATGGTTGGAACCTACCACAGTGTGTGGGAGTCAGAGGCTAGGTAAGAAAGAAAAGGGACCAGTGTGCTAATAGTTGCTGGAAATGGCAACGCCAGACTAGAACTGAGCACTGAAAGTCGGCAAAGGGATATACATGATAACCCCTAAATTTATGTATTTAGGGGTTATCATTTCTACTTGTTAACTTAAAGATACGTTTCCAGCAGGACACAGAGTTCTTTTGAGTTGTGTGCCTATTCCATAAAGTTAACAATTTCTCAGGTGAAAAGGGATCACAAGTAGGAAAAGTTTAAGAAGCTCTGGAATATATCAGAGACAGAGAGAGACAGAGACAGAGACAGAGAGAGACAGAGAAGGGGGAAAAGCCTGCCATAGAGAGGCAGGCTGGGGGGAGGGAATCCAGGGACACTGGTGGTGGGAAATGTGCACTGGTGGAGGGATGGGTGCTGGACCACTGTATGACTGAAACCCAATCCTGGACAGCTTTGTAAGTGTGTATCTCATGGTGTTGTACTAATTTTTTTTTTAAAGTCCATCTTGTGGTTCCATCTCACGTATGGTCCCCTGAGCACCACCAAGAAGTGACCCCCGATTCCTGAGCCGGGGGTAAGCCCTGAACAATGTCCACAGTGGCCCAAAAAACAATTAGGGGACTAGTACAGGAGAGATAAACAGGAGAGATGGTACAGGGCATTTGCCTTACATGCAGCCAACCCGGCTTCAATCCCCAGCACCCCACAAGGTTCCTGAGCCCGCCAGGAGTGATCCCTAAGGGGAGAGCCCTGAGCACTGCCAATGTGGTCCAACAAACAAGCAAACTCCCACACAGCCTTTTCTTATAGCCTTTCCAATGCCTCAAATAAACACTTATGTTCAACAATGCATATTTTTAATATTGTCCTTTAAAACACATGGCTGACTGAATACAGAATTAAGGGCTTTTTAATTTGTCTCTCTCGAGGTGTCTGTCATATGAAACACATCCTAAAATCAAGTTTGGGAAGAGCACAGGGCTAAAAGAATCGTGAATTCCTCAGATTTTCCATGAATTTTCTGGCCTGACCACACCTAAGCCTCTCATATCTAGAGATAATAACAATGAATTCTTATCTTTCCTTTCTCATAGTTTTAATGGTCAAATAAAATGCCATACGTAAGCATAATATAAAAGAGGAAGCGTGAAGCAAAAGCAGATGAAGCCTGGGGCGGAGAACGAGCGCAGTAGGTAGGCATTTGCCTAGCGGGCAGCAACCACACCAGGCATCGGTCCCCAAAAGCAGCACAGTTCTCCGAGCCCCACCGGGAGGGACCCCTGAGTGACAGCCAGGAGTAAGCCCTGAGTTCTGCTAGATGTGCTCCCAAAACAAATAAAAGAATAAAGCCGTTTGCAAATGTTTATTATTATCATGTTTTTTTATTTTTTATTATACCACCATGAGATATAAAGGTACAAAGATGTTCATAACTGGGTCTCAGCATATAGTATTCCAGCACCCATCCCTCCACCAGTGCCCCATTCCCACCACCAATATCCCCCATATTTCCTCCCACCTACCCCCCAGCCTACCTCTATAGCAGGCACTTTTTCTTTTTTCTCTCTTTCCCCGTCTCTCTGTTTCTGTCTCTGTCTCTCTCTCATCATGTCTTCTTGATGAAATTAAACATCACAGCAACTAAATTTATGTAATACCAACTTTATTACTATTATTATTATTAGTACTAGTATTTATTTTTTGTGTCACATCCGGCGATGCTCAGGGGTTACTCCTGGCTCTGCGCAAAGTAATTGCTCCTGGCAGTGCTCAGGGGACCATATAGGATGCCGGGCATTGAGCCCAGGTCAGCATGTAAGGCAAACGCCAACCCACTGTACTATCACTCTGGTCCTGTAACAATTACTTTAAAGTAAGAAAAGCACACACTCCAGCATTCCCACTCAACTATTAAATAATATGTAAAATTACTTAAAATAAACAAAAAAACCCTTTGCATCTTCATGAAAAAGGAAGACTTGGGCTAGAGGAAAGCTTCCATGAAGCTGACTCAGGTTTGATCCTTGGCATCCCATATGGCTCCCCAAGCACCACTAAGAGCGATTCTAGAGAACAGAGTCAAGTGTAACCTTGAGCATCACCTGGTGTGCCCCCTTGCCCCCAGCCACCAAAAGAAGAAAGAAAAATGAAGACTTCCTTGGTTACCATCTCCTCACTTCAGGTCAAAGGACAGCGTTAAGAACAAATACACAGGGCCGGGCGATAGTCCAGTTGTGGCCGACCCGGTTTCAATCCTCGGCATCCCATATGGTCCCCTGAGCACCACCAGGAGTAATTCCTGAGTGCAGAGCCAGGAGTAACCCCTAAGCATTGCCAGGTGTGTCACACACACACACACACACACACACACACAACACACCATATTTACATAAAATTTCAGGAAATAAGTCTTCCTTTCATTGAACTTTAGCTTAATCCTGCTGCATTCCCACAAGAAACAATCTGATCTAATGAGCCTCACATAAGGGACCAATCTGTTATCCATTTGTAATTATCTATACCTAAATAAAACACTTTAAGCACATTCCTTTTCAGTAATGCTAGTCTAATCTGCTACAGCACGTAATTTCCAAAACACCCATTTTTACTAATTTTAGAAGGTACTTTCACATATTACTCGAAGGATTAAAATGAGAACAAAATTGAAACACCCACTCAAGGCAGAACTATGCAGTTTTGGTTTTAAATCTGCATTTTTTTCTAAAGCACTATATAGGAGCTTGAATATAACCAGAATCTAGTTAATGTTTGTTGAATGTGTGAACACTTTGCTAACTCCTATTTTCCTTCAGATACAGATACAGATACAAATTCAGGTACAGATTCAGCTACAGATACAGAAACAGAGGAAGGCCCTGCCTTTAATTTATACTAAAGAGGATCCGTATCAGCAAGAACCATATAGCAGTAATCTATCAATTTGGTTACGAAGGCAGCTGCTATTGATTGAGCTATGTATTGCAGTACACACACCCATGTGCACCGAATTACCTGGTCTGCCCACTGTACTGACATAAGGAATGCATTTGTATTCTCTACTGACAAATAAATAAGCAAACAAACAAACAAACAAACAAACAAATAAAATAACTGAAACAAATTTTGGCACGCAAAAACCAAACATCTTTTTTCTGGGGTGGGTCACACCCAGAGTTGCTTGGACTTACCCCTGGATCTGATCTCAGGGATCACTCATGGTGGGCTCAGGGGGCCATATGGAGTGTCGGGAACTGATCATGGGTCATCTGTGCAAGGCAAATGCCCTACCCACTATACTATTGCTCCAACCCCACAAAGTCAATTATTAATGTTAATCAATGATGAATACTGAAACATTCAAAAATCCTAGATTACTTAGGAATCATCTCTAAATATATATATATATATATATACATATATATATATATATATATATATATATATACATAAAACTGATACTTGAACAGCTTTAAGTCACTCTCTTCCCTCACCTTACCCCTGCAGAGCTAAGGTAGAACCCAGGGTCTCTCACACTTTCACACAGCTTGAGATGTGTTCTAGCAATAATTTAAGAAAAATTTACCAATAAGATAAAATCATAAAATTAATGTCAATATTTATTGTAGGGGTCAGAAAGCACAGGATTAAGGTATTTGCCTTGCACATTGCTAAACCCAGTTTGATCCCCCAAGTGTCTTCCCATTTTTAAAAAATAAAGATAAAGTTAATAGTATATGAATTTTTAATTAAACAAATCCAGAATAACAACAGTTGTTGTACAAGTCTATACCAAAAATAATTTTTTAATCCTGACTTTAGATCTTCAGGAGTTACTGCTGGGGAGGGGTGCGGATCAGAAAAGGAGATGGCTTGTTAAACCAAGGTTGACTCCTCAACACAGGGAGTAATTGACCTCTGAATTGTAATACTTTGACATGGCTGGATTTTATAAACGTGTGCCTTAAATTTATCCCCACCCCACCCCCGCCACCTGATACTCCCAATGCTGTAATCCTGGACCAAGGGTGTGTGTCAATTGGTAATGTCTTGCTTGGTTGGTAAAACTTTGTTTGGTTCCTCTGTATACTATAGATGTGTGAGGTCATTTGTCCTTCTACTTGTCCTCCTCCCTCTAGTTTATTTTGCTCAACATGATACCCTCCAAGTTCCACTTCTTGTCATTGATCCCCAAACACAAAACCATTAATTTGAAAAGATATGTACACCTTTGTTCACTGCGGCACTTGATAATGGAAACCACCCGAATGTCCAATGGCAGAAAATGACTCTGATAGATGAAAAAAGTTGTGACAAATGAATTGATAAAGATCACTCTTTCATTCTCTCTCTTCTCTCTCTCTCTCTCACACACACTGAGAGAAGAATATTATGCAGTCACAAGAACAAACAAAAGCATAACCTAAACACTTTTACGAGAATTTCTCCATACCATTAGAGCCGACATAGATGCAGTTTCAGAAACTCAGGAGCTGAAGCAGTTTCTGATAACCTCAGCTCTCCATGAAAGGTGAGCTTTACACTAGCAGACCATTACACAACTGACAAAAACACAGGAGTAAGAATCTTTATGTGACATGACAGCTCGGTATTTTATTGCACAGGATTTTACAGAAGTACATATTCATCCATTTGGAGACTAGCAGCTGCCCACCGTGAGTCACTGCCCTTGAGAAGTTCACTATCTAAAGAGCAAAGACAAATCACTCAACCAGATACTGATTCAATATGACATACAAAATATACTACTGAGGGTTAAATTCCTCTAGTCAGCTCATTCTGATACATTTATCTATATTTGACACACACACACATCATCATCATCATCATCACCATTATCATCATTTACAGCACCGATACTTAAAATTTTTCCATGTAAGATACTCTTTTACCTGAGCAGTTTTTAGTTGACCCTGGGGATATAGGTATATAAAGTGGGCATAAGAATATTGGTTGATAATAAAATCATAAAAAACACTTTAAAAACAAATCAAGATTTCCAAGGACCCCCACAGTTATTTAAGAAGCTAGGATCTAGAACATTGCTAATTAAAGGGTAACCCATGAACCAGCAGAATTGACTAGCCTAGTTGTCAGAAACAGATTCTCAGATCATAAGAAATTCTACTGGATGGAATTTTTCATCTTAACAAGATCCTTAATCCCATAATCCCAACATATAATTAAAACTGTGAAAGCACTGATAGAAAATCAGTAAGTAAATGTGAGGTTTACTCTTTAAGATCCTGAATCATTTTCCAAATGTTTGAAAATATTTTACAAGTTCAACCTCCTTTTTTTCACAGATTAGGAATAATCTGGAAGATACCACAAACAAAGCATGAAAGACAAGGGAGTAATGATTACAAAGTAACAGCTGTGTGGGACCTTTTACATAGCAATAAATTTACCCTATATCAGCATAGATAGGCTTGTTTGTAAGGTCTTACCACCGCACCGAAAATCAAACAGTAAATCAGACTACAAATTCCTAGAGGACAGGACCTAGTTTTTGTCTTTAAACACATATACCTATAAACTGAATAACTCTAAGTCACTAACACTGAGTTTAATGAGACATGTACCACATAACAGAAAATATCTGAAAAAGCTAAAATTAAAACATAATAGCACTTTCATAAAGAAATAAAAAGCACTCACATCTTTTATAACCACCTTTCCACCAAGTAGGTCTAAGAGCAGAGGCTTGAACTAACCCATGTTCCCAATTCTGAATGTCTTTCTAGTCTCTATTCCAATAATTCACTTATAGGGAACTAGACGTCAGGGAAAAAGATCAGAAGAGAATGAAGGGAAAGCACAAGTCACAGCACCTCAGGCTTCCATCGCTCATGAAAACACAGAGCACAGAAATGGAGAGTCAAGGCATAGAGAAACACAGCAGCCCTAGAAGGGAATAACATGCTACCCCTAGCAGTGTGTGTTTTAGGGGGTGCTGAAAAAGGGCAGCTACTCCTGGAGTGCTCAGGGAACCACAACCCTGAAGGATAACTGTGATAGGTTTCACAAGTCTAACCTAAGAACATCTCAAAGTCTTCTTCTATCTGAAAAAACATTTCCCCTCCTGGCCTTCATACAGCCGATTACAGGCAATGTATAATCCAACAATTCACTGAAACGAACTGCAAGAATTCTAGGCATTACGCTCCAAGCAAGACATTAGTTTGCAATTTGTAGGTTTTATTCCCATTAAGAGACCAACTGCACCATCCAATATGCTGGTCACTGGCCCTGTGTGACTATTTAACATTTGAAATGCATCACTAGGCCACTCTAGGTGTCCAGTAAATGTGAACTGTGAAGACTTGGTACAAAAACGATGGAAAAATCACCTAGTTTTATTTTAATGATTACATTATACTGATTATTAGACTGATTAAGTGAAACTAAATAAGGTTAATTTCACCCCTTTCTTTTTAGTATTTTAGTTGGTTACTGGAAAACTTATGTGGTTCCACAAATGACAGTGCTGGTCCAATTCCCAGTTATCCTTCAGGGCTTTATTCCAACACCTTGGCGTCCACAGGACTTTCCCCAGTAACTGCATGTGAAAATAAATCAATTTTTCCTCCTCCCCCCCCCCCCCCAACTCTCTTCTTCTCTTATCCACACTCCAAAGGAACTGGACCAATCTATCTTGTTAAGGAATATACCTGTCATAGGTCTGCGATATAATGGAGGTGAGGAAACATCCCGGTCCCTAAGTTCTCCTGCACCTTAAAGTGCACTAGGGTGATGTTTGATGCCGTGGGTTTAATTTCCCGCTCATTATATTATCCCTTCACAAGCTGTTTTTCATTTTTCTCCTTAGAGATTAAAGTTCACATCCACAAATGCCTGGGTTTACTGACTTGCATTCACAAAATGCGCAAAACAAGTAAACCTAAAACTGCTTACTAAAAAGTTCCTTTCTTCAGGGCATGCCTCGCGCGTGGGAGGCCCTGGGTTCCATCGCCAGCACCCCCATCCAAAAGTTTCTTTTTTTTCTTATGAAGCTGTCCCACAAAATGTGTACTGCGAATATCAACCGTTTGAAAAGCCTAAGTCTTTCCTAAAGATTAAGGCGTCTGGGTTACCAACATCCACCAAAATCTTTCACAGTGGTCCTCCCCACAGCCTGAATCATGAATCGGGTAAAAGCATGCAAACAGGTTAGGAACAGCGAGAGCAAATAATGCTACAGCATCGCATTCGACAATCCAGGGTGGGCAAGAGGCTCTGCCCGCTGAAGAGCGCGTGCCCTATATGCGGGGGGTGGGGGGGCACACGAGTGCGGAGAGGGGCCTGGATCTGATCCCCAAACACTTCCCAAAACAACAACAAACGCCAGGCTGGGAAAATCTTAGCAGAGGTGGGTGAAAGTGACAACTGGTGGAAGCTGCTGGAGAGCCAAAGGAGGTATCAAAACTAGAACGAGAAATTCCACTAAGCCTGGGCGTGTTTGTCAGCTGCCAGCCTCAAGCGGAGGTGGCCGCGATCGCCTCGAGGGGTCTTTCCCACACCCAGCGGTCAGGACTGAAGAGCCGAGGCATTGCATCCTCCCAACTTCCTCCTCTGCCTACTTAAACTCTCGGGCCCAGGGACGCGGACCGAGCCCAGCCCCGAAGCCAGCCCTCGAGCATATTTCCGGATACCGGGAGTCGCAGAGGGTAAATATCCAAGTGAAGCCCAGCAGCTGGACAGACACCCCAGTCCCTCTGCGTCCCGCCTGAGCCCCTGAGCTAGGAAGGGGCCAGCGGATGGGGAGCTGGCAAGTCAGAGGGGGCGGAGCAGGCTGCCGGACAGTCCATCGAGGACTGGTCCTTCCGTCCCATGCCGGCGCCTGGCGGGGCCCCGGGGGACTAGGCAGGCTGGTGAGAAGAAAGTCAAGTCGGGGAAGTGAGACTCCGATCGGGTTTTCACTCACCAGCCGTCGTCGCTCGGGGTTGGCAGTGGCAGAATCTCCTCTCCTTCCGCCATTGCTGTTGACGTCCACGTCACTTTGCCGGAAAGTGGACCTGGCGCCGAGACCCACTCGGAGATCCAGTGTCGTAAAAGATCCTCGGAAGTCCCGGACGGTGCTTCGGGAGAAGAAGGAGGGAGGAGGCAAGCGCTGGGAGGAAAGGCAGCGTCACGGCGGCTTCAGGTTGACACGGCGGTTTCGGGGAGGAGACTGAGCGGAGGCGCCGGGTCCCGCCAAGACTACATGTCCCAGAAGGCCACGGGCCGGCCGCGGGGCGGGGCTTGCAGCCGGGACGCGGCCCGCTGGGCGGAGCCTGGGGTTCCGAGCGTCGCTGTTGGGTGGACTCATCGCTCCTGCCGTCCAGCTTGGCATCACATTTAGCCGTTTCAGGATTGAGAGTGGTAACTCCTGGAAAGAGGAAGAGGACAGGGAAATTGCACCGGGAAGGCGGTGTGACGAG
This sequence comes from Cryptotis parvus, assembly GCA_021461705.1. Taxonomy (NCBI): domain Eukaryota; kingdom Metazoa; phylum Chordata; class Mammalia; order Eulipotyphla; family Soricidae; genus Cryptotis; species Cryptotis parvus. The sequence goes on along the minus strand of JAJIBD010000754.1, from coordinate 11,406 downwards.
ATAGCCAGACTTAAGTCATTTCCTTCAGTAACAATAGTTTGCGGGAAGAGTGGAGTGTAAGGAAAGGGCGTGGCCGCCTGTCTTTCAGGCAGCATCAGAAGTAGAAGTGGAGGACAGGTATTTTATGGCTGAAGACTTAAAGAGGGGGTGGGGGAGGGCGTCAGCTTTCAATAAGAGAAGTGCAAGCCAAGAATCGTTTATTTGGGAAGAACAAAGTATTACAATTTAAGTACAGAGTTAGGCAGGAACCAGTCCCCAGGAGGAGCCAAAGGGTGTGTGTGTGTGCTTGTATGGCGTGTAAGGTTCTTAGGGAGGAAGGAAGATGCAGTAATGGTCACATGATAGAGGCGCATGATAACCTAAAATGGTCAGGTGGAGGGATCACAAAGCAAAAGGTGAAAGTTCTCCTTTATCAGTTCTTTCAAACAGGAAATTGCTCTTCTTGTTGGTTCTTGGAATGTTGGCCGCTTGGCAAAGTCCAGGTGTCCAATTTTGTTTAAAGAGGACAGTAAGGCAAGTGTTTTCCGTGGTGGCTTTCCCTGGTCCTGTTTTTTTTTTTTTAACATTTTATTATACCGCCGTGAGATATACAATTACAACGTTGTTCACGTTTGGAGGTTTCGGTCACATAATGTTCTAGCACCCCGCCCTCCACCAGTGCCCATCACCCACCACCCATGTCCCCAATTCCCTCCCCATTCCCACTTCTCTGGTCCTGTTTTGAGATGGTTCTCGATAAGCTACTTTTCACAAAAGTAAAGGAAATATGTTCCAACTTCACATTTTAATAAATACGTCTTCCAAACGACCTGGAAGGTTGAGTCCTAATTTAGAGTTCTAGAACTCTGGGTCTGGAAAGAAGACTCCAAAGGCTAGCTTGGAGTCCAAAGGCTAGGTTTTATTTGCACATAGGAGGCCCAGATTCCATCCTGATGGTTTGGAAGGGAGGAGGCTGAGAAAAGGATTTACGGAAGGCTAGAGTAAGGCAAGAAACAGGCGTAGGGAACACACTGTTAAGAGGGCAGCCATAGACTGATGAGAGTGCCCAGGGGCTGGGGGTTGTAGGCATTAGCCTTAGAACAGATGAACTTGTTTGAGACCCTAACTTTGCAGCATTGTTAGTAACGATCGTGTAGCTCTTTTTTCCTCATGTGATTTTCCATAGTAGGCAGAGTTGCCCCTGTGCGGGAAGTAGCATGATGTTCTGAGAGCAGAATGTGGTCAGCCAGTCTGCACAACTGTGCTCAACATAAGCTTGTGTAGTTGATAGCACTCAGCACTGCCAGTTACCTGCCCTACCCCCCAACAGCCGTCATTGCCAGGAGTAGACCAGAGCACCTGCTGGAGATCACCCCCAAAGTTAAAAACACACACAAAATATCTCGAAATCTAGAACTCTTTAAGTGTTCCAAGACTACCCCCCAAATTCTGCAGGTCTCATAGATATATTTGTGGAAGCGGAGCAAATCACTTTAGTTATATGTTTAATGTTTCCCTTCCTCTCTCCTCCCTCCTTGTGTGCCCCCCCCAGCTCTCTCTGCTTGGGAATTATGCTTTCCCACCTCCAACAAAGAAAACTGTTTGATTAAATTACGCCTTCTGTATCTCTCTTCTGTATCCATCCCACTTCCACTCACTCAGTATCCCTAAACTCTATATTCAAGCCAGGTCTCCGTATCCATACTGTTGGAGGACAGGTGTAGCTATTCTGGGAGTTTTGTTGTTTTGCCCACTCCCAGCTTAATCTACTTAAGTCAAGGTTCATTCTAATGAGACTTCTCTTCTATGTAAACAAAGCTAGAGGGTGTGGCAGTTACAGAAGTCACCTTGATTGAATAACTTCTGACTTATACATCTACTAAGACTTCTGTGTTTTCTAGATTGGGAACAGCTCCTCTTTATACCCACTGCACCCAGCGTGGGACAGTTAGAATTTACCAGGAGACTACCACCCTGGCTACGCTGAGACTATAGGAAGAATCATACTAGTTTGCTCTAAGCAGGCGAGTGTGACCCTATCAGTACACGAGAACAAGATACTCAGAATCACCCTGGTGCAGATAATAATAAGAAGGACCTTGTGGGTACCATCTAGATTACATGAAGCTCATGAAATTAAGATGTATTACTTTATACCAGCCCCTCTCTCCAGTGTTTTACATAAGAGATAATCTTGGTAGAAAGGATTAGACCTTGGCATAACCTTTGTTTATACCTGCAATAGGGTGTGGCACTACACTCTGTTTAGAGTTCTTTGTTAACATGACCCTCCCGATTGGATTACTTTGGTGTATATAAGGGGGCTGACTTGAGGCCCCTTCACCTTTACTTTTGGCCTTTGGGCCTTTTAGCCTTTTGCTTTTGGCTTTTTTGCTCTTTGGCCTTTTTGCTCCTTCTGGGTAGGACTCAGCTCGGCTGAGATCCTCTCTCTTTGGTGGGAGACTTAGGCTCTTTTGTATGGTCTAAGTTGAGACCAGAGCTAAAGTTTGTTCATTATATTGGAGTGCTGTGGAAGAGTTTTGTACTATTAAAAGCCATTTTGGAACTGCACCAGACTCGTGAGTTTTCATCTGTTCTCCCGGCGTCCTCGGAGGTAGAAGAGAACTTCTGCCCTGACACTGTCGGGGGACCCCGGCGTTCCCCGACACGTACAAAAAAAATCTGGCCCCCTATTTCTATTGACCATCCCTCAGCCTACAGGGGTGAGCACATATTCAGGGGCATAGGGCAAGGTAAATGCTTTTGTGCTTTGAAACCAACACTGCTGAAGTAGAGTTGCATGTCACAGTATGGCTGAAGAATATTGGTGGGAGGTAGGAGAGACTCTGCAGTATGGGAACATACTGCAGTATGGGGTTGGAATTGGAGTTGACATATAGCCCTGAAACCCAGCTATCAGTAACTTTGTAAATCACAGTTCTTTATTTAAACTTTAACAATTTAATTTAAAAAAAAGAAAACATATTGGATGAACAAAATACTTCAGGTTAGGTAAAGGATGATGTCATTTATACTTGGTGCTACAAATACATATTTGGAACTGGCCTCCATTCTGACTTATGCAGAAATAAATGAGCTTTATTTCTTATTTATAAGGTTTAAAGGGATAACAAGGAGGGCAACGCGCTGGAGTCAGAGAGGCAAAAGGTTGCAAAGATTTGGTCAGTAAATGTGATTAGAATTGCTGTGTATACTGGATGACAGTTTTTGAAAGAGTATCTTGTCAGACCGGGAGTTCAGCTCTACCCTGCCTGTGATTACATTGTAAAGGATCGGCCCTCAGCTTTTTGACAAAAGAGGTTTCTGAGTTATAAGAGATACAAATCCACAATTTTCTAGTAAATATTCCAAGGAAAAGAGGTCAGGGATCTATTGTCAACTGTTGAATCAGAAAGAAAAAAACAGTAAATTCTTCTGGAAACCATCCCCCAAAAACAATAATTCTTCTGGAAAGCCTCCCATCCTGTTATTTTAATGAAAACTCAGCTAATGGAGTGGCTGGATGGGAAGCAGTCTTTGGGATACAGCTTTATTGTACTAGAGGCTTTACTAAAGTTCGAGGCGAGTGTCTTACTGCAAGGGATTTGACAGTTATATTATGCCCCAGATTCTGCAGGTCTCATAGATACATGTGTGGGAGAAGAGCAAATGACTTTAATATATTTAATATTTCCTTCCCCCTCTCCTCCCGTCCTTCTATGACCCTCCGAGCTCTGCTTGGGAATTATGCTTTCCCACCTCCATCAAAGAAAATAATTTGATTAAATGCGGCTGAAGCATAATAGAGCATGTCATTTACAACCAGAAACATATTTACTCTAATACAAGACCACATACTGTGCACCTACTTCAGCGTAGAATCACGGCTTGAAGTTCAGTCCATCTACAGGGTAAATTTCTTTTTAGCGGAATTAGAGTCTATATGACAGCTTTATTCTTAAAAAATATTGAAAGGCATGAAGTTTATCAGTGCTCAGGGATTATGGTTCTGTACTCAGGAATTACTCCTGGTAGTACTTGGAGACCATATAGGATGCCAAGGATCAAACCCAGGCCTGCCGCATGCAAGACCAGTGCCCTAGCCATTGGGTATAAGTTTTTATGAATTTGGCTTTGTGTGAATTTTTTGTGCTAAAGAAAATTAATCTCAAAACCCTAGATTGTTAGGCACTAAAAACTTATATATTGGGGCCGGAGTGATAGTACAGTAGATTGGGCATTTGCCACATACACAGCCAACCTGGGTTTGATCCCCAGCATCCCATGTGGTCCCTCAAGCTCAGCCAGGAGTAATTCCTGAGTGCAGAGCCAGGAGTAACCCCTGAGCAACACCAAAAGCTAAATTAAGGAATAAAAATATAGATAAGCATGGAACTTCAAGTAGAATTTCCTAAATTCAATCAGTGGTGACCATATGTGGTGCAAACTGGCGTCAGTCTGTGTACAGGGCAACACCTTAACCTCATACCGTATTTTTGTTTGTCTGGGGGCACACCCTGCAATGCTCAGGTATTCCTGGTTATGCACTCAGGAATTATTCCTGCTGATGCTTGGGGTAACAATAAGAGATGCCAGGGATTAAAATTAGATTGGCCAGGTGCAAGACAAACATCATACCCACTATGTTGTCTCTCTTGCCACCTCCCCATGGCACTTTAAAGCTGAAAATTTTAAAAAATACATTAAAATTTTTTTAAATATAAAAAAATTCTCTTGTGTCACTTGTCTTCCTCTTGTTCATTGATTTGCTTGAGCGGGCACCAGTAACATCTCCATACCTCCCTGTTGTGTGCTAGTGTAGCCCAAGGGCATCTGCTCACTCCAGGAACACAAAGAGCCTCAAACCATTCATTCAGGTCATGGGAATGATGTCTATAATTGTTACTGTTTTGGGCATATCAAATACGACATGGGTAGCTTACCAGGCTCTGCCGTGCTGGGGTGGGATACTCTCGGTGGTAGGTAGGCTCTCAGTTCCTGTATTTACTGATGAACTGCTTTGCAGTCCCGCTGAGGGGGGAGAGATCGGCAAGAAGCCAGAGGAACCCCTGCACCATGAGGGCAGCCATTTTCAACATAAAAAAATATAAAAAAAAAAAAGTAAAGTTGAAAATAACCACTATGTGGATAATTTTCAGGATATTTGACCTAATATAACAAGGGAAATGTCCTGGGAAAGTTTAGAATTCTGGAACTCTCATGTGTCTGAAGAAATAAATTTCACAATTTTGCTACACTGTCGGGGAACTCCGCCCGGTCCCCTACAGTGTCAGGACAGAGGTTCTCTTTTACCTCCGAGGACGCCGGGAGAACAGATGAAAACTCACGGGTCGGTGCAGTTCCAAAAATGGCTTTTAATAGTACAAAAAGCTCTTCCACAGCACTCCAATATAATGAACAAACTCTAGCTCTGGTCCGAACTTAGACCATACAAAAGAGCCTAAGTCTCCTACCAAAGAGAGAGGATCTCAGCCGAGGCTGAGTCCTACCCCAGAAGGAGCAAAAGGCCAAAGAGCAAAAAAGCCAAAAGCAAAAGGCCCAAAAGGCTGAGGAGCCAAAAGCTGAAAGCTAAAAGGCCCAAAGTCAAAAGGTGAAGGGGCCTCAAGTCAGCCCCTTATATACACCAAAGTAATCCAATCGGGAGGGTCATGTCAACAGAGTGTAGTGCCACACCCTATTGCAGGTATAAACAAAGGTTATGCCAAGTCTAATCCTTTCTACCAAGATTATCTCTTATGTAAAACACTGGAGAGAGGGGTCTGGTAAAAGTAATACATCTTAACTTCCTGAGCTTCATGTAATCTAGATGGTACCCACAAGGTCCTTCTTATTATTATCTGCACCAGGGTGATTCTGAGTATCTTGTTCTCGTGTACTGAAAGGGTCACACTCGCGTCTGCTTAGAACAAACTAGTATGATCCTTCCTATAATCTTCCTATAGTCTCAACGTAGCCAGGGTGGTAGTCTCCTGGTAAATTCTAACTGTCCCACGCTGGGTGCAGTGGGTATAAAGAGGAGCTGTGCCCAATCTAGAAGACATCGAAGTCTTAGTAGATGTATAAGTCTGAAGTTATTCAATCAAGGTGACTTCTGTAACTGCCACACCCTCTAGCAGTGTTTACATAGAAGAGAGGTCTTATTAGAATGAACCTTGGCTTAAATAAGATTAAGCTGGGAGTGGGCAAAACAACAAAGCTCCCAGGTTAGCTAAACCTGTCCTCCAACACTACACAACAAGAATTTTTTGAGCACCAGCTATACGTTCAGCCCTTGTATTTGTTAGTGTGGAGGCCACAAAATAATTGAAAAAAAAATTTTTTTTTTTGCTCTTTGGGTCACACCCGGTGACTCTCAGGGGTTACTCCTGGCTCTGCACTCAGGAATTACTCCTGGCGGTACTCGAGGAACCATATGGGATGCCGGGGATCGAACCCAGGCCGGCACAGGCCGGCCACGTGCAAGGCAAACACCCTACCCGCTGGGCTATCGCTCCGGCCCCAATAATTGAAAATTTATTGCTGTTCTGAGAGAGACGAACAAGTCAGTGCCTGCTAATTGTTCTTCACAAGCTCAGAGGGCAAGAGAGCATGTGGAGAGCAGAGTGATATGGAATGGGATTTCAGGGGGTTTGATTGGACAGTGGAGAATGTGCCAGATTGAATATCACTGGAGGCAGCAGTTAGGATTTAAGATGACTGCCAGTGATTCAGCCATTTGGGAAGTCAGCTGTTAGGATATGGGATGACTGTCAGTGATTTAGCCATTTGGGAAGTCAAGCCTTTGTGTAGTTTTCTCTTGCAGTGAGTATAGCTAAGCTGTGTAACAGGTGTTTCTGGAAGAGAATTTTATGTGACTAGAGCAGTGTATCATAATAGGAATTAAGTATGCCTATAGAATTTATTTTTCATTTAAGAGGTCACATCCTGCTGTTCTCAGGGCTTACTCCCTGGCAGTACTTGGGCAGGGAGGCATAGTAGTGCCAGAGATTAAACTCAGGTTAGCACTATGCAAGGCAAGCCCCAGACCTGATGCACTATCTCTCTCTGGACCCTACACAAATATAGTCTCAAATCAACATAACTGTCGTCACAGAACATCAAATAAAAAGGAAGTTTTAATATTTTTCCATGATTGTTCTAGTAGTTGTGTTTGCTAATTGCAGTTGATTCTTAATAGGTAGTATAGAGGGACCCAAAGTAAACATTTGGATAAGGATTAACTTTTTCTTGGGTTTGGGATAACTGTACTTTATTCTAGGATCCTGTATCTTCCCCCCCCCCCCCACACACACATACACATATTTTTTAATTCTAAATTTTTCCCAAAATATTGTAGATAAAATAGATCTTACTAGGGTCAAGTCATTGCTAGTTGGAAATAGGAGTATTAAATAGTTTGTTAATTGGAAGTTGAGTTTAAAACTCTTTTTTGCTTTATATGAGTCAACACTGTTAGTAATACAGGTGTGTGTTGCACAACTCCTCTAAAAGCCTTTGCATGTGCTCTGAATTGCCGCCTGCAAATCACTTCATAGATAAGTGGCAGTTTATCTAAATGTGGCAGTTTATCTGACCATGTATTCTGTACTAGCTGGTATAAATATTCTCTCGTGCTACCACAATCATCATGGGACTAGCTAGATCTTACCAGCATATTTGCCTGGCTACGTTGGAACTCTAAGTAATTAGACCAGAGAGAAATGCTGTTTGCCTCCAAGCAAGCAAGCAAGCATGGCTCCCTGATTACTCAAAGGCAACTAAAATACAAAACTACCGTGAAGTAGACGAGACTTGTGAAGGCTTGGAGAAATATTTAACTGGCATTAGTATTAGTCTTTGGTACAGAGACATGCCATCTCAGAAACCCCCTTCTCTACCCTATAAAAGGCATTTCCAGGCAGATCTTGGCTCAAAACATTAGCATATAATAGAGCCTAGGTGAGGTGCTGGGACAAATTACCTAAGGGCATTTGACCCTTCCTGCTTCCCATAATAGTGGGAGGTCTGAGTTGCAGGGGTATAAAACCAGCCTGCTTCATCTCTCTCTTTTTGGGCTCTCTGTGGGCTCGCACACCTTCTTGGGAGTCTTGTCTTTGTCTCCTCTTTACAGGGCCTTAACACGTGGTGGCAGCCATCTTGGCCTACACGTGTCGGGGTTCTAGCTGGGAATCCTAAGCATAGGATTTTTTCTATTGTGGATTTGTATGTCTGAACCTGTGATAAGTAAAGCCTTTTAAAACTGCATCAGATTCCTCAGTCTTCATCCATTCCCGCCAGCTTCAGAGGTAGAAGGGAACTCGCTTCCCCAGCACTTTCGGGGACCCCCGTGGGTGTCCTTGACAGGTGAACACACACACACACACACACATACACACTGAACCTATAAGTAGTATCCTTGGATAGCACTGTGGCTCATTATGTATAAGCTTATTCCATTCATCTCATTCACTTGTACCCATGCTTCCTTTTTAGAGAGAAGTCTTCCTCAGTACAACTTACTTGCTACATAAACTACCCAAGACCATGATTTTTCAACTGTTGGTATATGAACTGGTACAGATCTGCAGGCATCAACAGGTTGAAAACTTCTTGACTTAGGTAAGTGAGTGGATAAGTTACATTATCTATGCTTTTATCAAAATGTAAAAATATATACGTATACATTCCCAGGTTCTTCAATATTTTCATTCTTGAAAATGAAAAGAATGAAAATATTGAATAATAAAGATTTTCAGACTCAGAGTTGGAAAGTAGAAAAGTTTATTGGAAAGTAGAAGAGAAAGGAAAGGAACTCCTCTTGTGGGGAGAAACTTGGTATAAGACTAAGTTAAAAGTAAGTTTGGTGTTAGCCTTTTTTTTTTCTTTTTGGGTTACACCCAGCGATGCTCAGGGGGTTACTCCTGGCACTGCACTCAGGAATTACTCCTGGTAGTGCTCGGGTACCATATGGGATGCCAGCACAGGCCGGCTGCATGCAAGGCAAACGCCCTACCCTTTGGGCTATTGCTCCAGTTCGGTGTTAGCCTTTTTTAAAGACCCTTTGCACTGTTATCAACCAAGTGATACAGAGAATGCAGGGACTCTTTAGGGTGGTCTGGCTGCTTTGAGTCTTTCCATCCATCTGCCTCTCAGGTATTGTTCGTTATCTTCCTAGTTCCGGGACAGAATTGTATGGTCCTGGAGAACACCAGGGATGTTAAAGCTAGGGATGAGGTGGGGTAGGTCAACGGGGAGAAATGGAACTCCTGGCAAGGGGAAACTGGCTTCTCTCTGGTTGGCAAGGGGAAACTGAGGCTTCCTCCTTCAATAACATTTCAGTTTCTCTGATGCCCATGTTAAATTGTGCAGTGTATGAGTGTTATGTCTGTAATGAAAATTCATGTAAGAAGAGTACAAACTTAAAAAAAGAATTTATAAGAACATACTGAAAATGAAAATGATAAAGCATGAACTTTTTAAATGATTTATTCTCTATGATTTTGTTCACTTTTTTTCCTGGTCAGTGTTATTTAGTACGCTCTTGTTTATTCCAACCAATAACCTGATAACTTTCACATCTATATTTCCATCCCTAGCCTTTCTCTAGGCAGAGCAGAAACCAGCTTTCCCCATTCTTGCGCGGCCACTATGCGGCCACGCAAATTACCATAAATATTCTACACACCCCTCTGAGAGAGCCCCACAAAGTAATGAGAATATAAGCGCCCGCATGGCAGGAGCCTGGCAAGCTGTCCGATGCGTGTTTGATATGCCAAATCCAGTAACAGAAATGTTTATTTTCCTGACCCTGAAAGAGCCCTTAATACGGCAGCAGTAAGAAAGGCAAACAAGCAGTGCCTGATAAAATTTCACGGCCATCCTAGGCTGCCAAAGCGAAGAAGGACTAAAATGACTGTCTGTACTTTCAATGCACGTATGCTGGCATCGGAAGCATATATTGAGGATCTGATGGTGCAAGCGCAAAAGATCAAATGCGACATCATTGGTCTGACTGAGACAAGAAGGCGTCAGTTGCATCATGCTGTATTTGACACCAGAGAAGAATTGTTCCTTGGAACATGCGACAAAAAAGAGCGTAGGTGGCGTTGGTGTCCTTGTCAACACGAACATGGCCGTCAACATTAATTCATTTGAATGCCTAACAAACTGAATAGGACGATTACACTTGAAGAGATGTGGTCCACTGCCAGCAATTTCTATCTTCATTGTCTACGCACCAACATCCACATACAAAGAAGATGAAATTGAGAAATTCTACATGGAATTGGAGGAGTTCTATAAAAAGATCACACCTTCTACAAGATCATAGTCGGTGATTTTAATGCCAAGATAGGACCAAGAAGATCGGCTGAAGAACTCCACATAGGGACCCATGGCCTAGAATGGAACGAACAGGGTGAGAGACTATCTGAGTTCATCATGTCCACCAAGACCATTCATGGGAACTCAGTTCCAGAAGGCTGAAGCGAAACGTTGGACATGGGAATCTCCTGGTGGACAGTTCCACAATGAAATTGACCACATCATCTTCAGTCGACAGTTTTGTATGACCGATGTAGCTGTCGTCCCCAAATTCCAAACAGGATCGGACCACCGACTCCTTCGTGCAAAAATTCTACTTCCCACAACAGGGAGAAAAGGCTGCAAAGTTTAAGAAGAGAACTCCCAGAACGACCACCAACTGGGACCTCTTTGACACCATTGCAGCAACATGGGAAGATAACATCATTGGACGACATTGATGAAGAATACAACCGACTGGTTCAGCACCTCCATGATTGTACGAAGAATGCTGAGAGAGAGAAAGACACAAAAGGACGCTTGTCTTCAGAAACTCTTGAGCTCATTCGCCAACATGGCAAGGCGCAAGCCCCAGGAGACCAAATGCTAACGTCCAAGCTTGCTAAACGGTGCAGAGAAGTGATAAAAGAAGACCTCAAAGACAGAAGAGCAGAAATACTGGAAGATGCAGCAGAAGCCAGGAAAAGCATTCGCACCGGCCGCCTGTCCTTCGTCAACTATAAGACCAAGATGACTGCCCTCCGACGCCCTGATGGATCTATCACATCTTTCAGAAAGGCAATGGAGAAGATTATCCAGGACTTCTACTCAAACTCTTTGATAACCACATCCACCTGCCCACATACCAAATTCCACAGGATGGATATGTCATTCCCAATGTTCTCCCTTCTGAAATCTGACATGTCATCTCGTCGGTAAAGAAGGGAACAGCACCAGGCCCAGACAAAGTCAGACCCGAACACCTGAAGAATCTGCCATCGGTACTCATCAATACACTAGCTCAGCCCTTCACACGCTACTTGTTCGAATGCAAGGTGCCCTCCCAATGGAAAACCAACAGGACAGTTCTACTTTCAAGAAGGGAGACATTCACGACATCGGCAA